>CM055099.1:64457613-64868957 GCA_029204225.1 Diphasiastrum complanatum | reverse complement strand
GAACAGCGTTGAGAGACAGGTACAACTGTCGAGGGATAGATATGCAAAATTGAGACAACCATCCAGTGATCATAAAATAGATCAGATTTTAGGACACATCAATTGAAATTTGCAGTTTCAGCTTCTATTTGATAAATGACAGGTTTGAAAGAAGGAAGATCGCGGCGAGCGGGTGCTTTTGTGTTATTTTATTGGAAAAAAAAAGTCCCGACCCAGTACATTCCAGAACGTACTGTACGCAACTTACAGTACATTCCGGCCCAAAAGGGTTGGAAAATTTTTTCTAAGCTATATGAGGTTTCAAGCTATACATACCATTGAGAGGCAACATTGACAACTAGCAGAACTTTTCCTTTGTACTTGCCCAGATCTACATTGTTTCCATCTATGTCCTGCAAAACATCCATATTTACACTTAGATGTACAAGCTTTATCTACTAAGTGGCTTACTAGGTGCAACCTCGCATGAATTTTCATATTAATAAGAGCACTTGTATTTTAGGCATAAGGTATGGATTATCTTTAGCAGAGAATGCAAATACAAGGGCTTCAAACTTCAGTACTCAGTAAGCCATGAGAGTTCATAACCTTAGATTACATACGCATAAAGATCTCTCATTGCTGATAATAATTTTGACATAATTGGTATACCAATTTATTGTAGAGACGATGCCCAAAAATCTTACAGCACATCTTATAATCGCAGTGGGTAAGATTAAGTAAAGGTTTTGCTCATCCTTTGCGTATGTGAATGGCCTATCTAGAGACATTTATATTCGTTTGGGTGATTATCCAAGTTACATCCTTCCCTAAAAGGCTCGCCGTAACTTCTCAAAACGACCCTCATCACTATGAAAGATCACTAGAAAGATCATTCCCCCATACAAATCATTTTCTAAGGGAATTTATAACAAACAATCAGCTTTGAAAGAGATCAGGACAATCGACATACATAGAAGCAGCCAGAAGAGGGTCGTTAGAAGGAAAATTAAACGTGTGTTAACTCTTTTATGAAATGCAAAATCAAGTTTAAGAACATGCGCAATCATTCTAGTGGAAGGTGCATTTTACCTTGACAGAAAACTCATGGATGCTCTTCTCTGGTACAGTGTATGTGGTTAGATCTACAAATGTGGACACCTTGCCACAAATGTTTGAAGAAGGCCTATAGAAGTCATCCAAACCAACCCTAAATCCTTGACCCAGATATCCAGATTCAGCAGCTCCGCTTCTTTGCGAAAGAGACAGCCTCCTAGCGCATCCATAATGTGTTCTGGGAAGAGAAGAGGAGGCAAGGGAGAGAGGGTTGGCCAGGCTAGCTTCCCGGATTGTTATTACAGATGCCAAGGAGGAGGAAGAAATGGGGATCAGCGCCATAGCTGAATGAGTGAGAGAAAACGAGTGAAGCTCCATAGTCATTGGGCGTACGGCGCAACTCCCGTACTGATCAGTACGGAACTATACTGGCCGTACATGAAGTATATGCCTTTAGGTCAAATAGCTTGAGCCTTGATTTTCCTTTTGCTTTTCAAAGAATTGTGTGCTTGGGCAGGTCATTTTATTATATGACCCAACTGGGTTGGCTCAGCTCAAGTGCCCAAGTTTCTTTGGACTCAAGTTCGAGCCTCCCTTTGGAAACCAAGATTTTTGCTTGGTTCCAAAAGTGAAAACTGAGCTCGGAGGTAAACCAAATCATCTATATAAATTTTTTTTTGACAAGTTCAAAATTCAAAAGTATACTTTCCCTCCAATTTTCTTTCTATCAAAAGTCTATATAAGAAGGGCGGCACTATCAAAACCTTCACTTTGCTTCCTTCTTCTCCTCCTCATCTCCTTCCTCCTCATGCTGGCTACGCCCATCTACGGCTCTCTGATCGGCATAATCACACGGAATGGTATGCCTTGGTATCTATTGCTTTTCGTTTCTGATAGCATACAAAAGAATTGCTTATATGAGTTGTGTGTAGAATATAAACTATGGCATAAGAAGGGCGCTGGATCGCGATCCAGTACCTTCTAAGATAACAACTCAATCAATGTATACTTTCCATTTACTTCTAAAGCAAGTATAGGCTGCAAATCGCGATGGACTACTCTTTTGGCAAAGCTTTTTGGATGTTTTTATCCTCTTACATAAAGTATATGGCAATGTTGTGTTGAATCTACACGATTATCATGCATGGACAACGCACTTCTGCCTCATGCACTCATATGCATATGATATGGCTCGATAGTTATGCTTTATAGATCACAAACACACTCGTTGGTGCAGCGATTACATTACTTTCATAACACGATTGATTGAACCATTGTTTATATATCCATGAGGCACCTTCATCGTTGAAAGGGCAGTGATGCCAGCACTACAGTTTATGTAGGTATATGTCTTCTCAATGATAGTGTTGATGCATCGCTGGTTGACAGTGATTACAATCACCACATGATGTATGGTTTATGATATGTGTATCAATGACAAGCAAATGCCATATGTCTCTTGCATTACAGAGGTTTCCCTACTGCGATATTGCATCCCGATTCCATTACTGGATGTGAAATACGCTCTATACAGGTATGTGTGTTGAATCTCATCTTCATAAAGAAACCGAGCTGATTAGATATGGTTTTCCTTTGTTCCCTTTTTGCTAAAAACATAAGCAGAGACTTCATTTCATAAAGCAAATATAGCATGATTGGCAATGCTTTTTATGCTATCATTGTTGTGGCAAAAACTAGACTCGAAAAACTAATACAGGTAATAATAACCTATGTGTGCCCTTAAGGTACATGGATTTGTACAAGGGATCGCCGCATTTGCAGGGATTGGTATGGCATGGATCTGCCCTAATCCTATTACAAGTGTTAGGGTAAAATACTTGGCTAGTTTTAAGCACATACAGGTGATGTAATGTTTCTTAAGACATGATCAAAATTTTAAAATTTTATGAAACTGTGCGATAGCTGTTGTACGCTTGGAAAGCATGGATATGCTCAAGGGTTTCGAAAATGGTACTGTGCCTATTATGGGTTCAGATATTGGTATGGCATGGATTTGTCCCATATTTGAGTACCATTCCATGCTATCTTTCGTTTGCTAATCGCAACTTATATAATATAGTTGTTTTTCAAATACGTATGCTTTTACTTTATAAATTGATACGGACAAGAACCATAAGACTTATCAGAATGGTGGAATGCCCTGATATGGTAATAATATGGGAAAGCCTATTGCGAATAATTATGTGCTACATAGGGAAGATTGGACTACATTTTATGATCAAATATTTTAAGCTGTTAAGTTGCTAAACTTATTTTGGACATGGATGACAACTGACATTCAGCATTGACACCTAAGAGGAGCTATGTTTCGTTAATCTCTCTCTGTGCATCCTTGTGGTGTAAATTTGACTATCCTTTGGTTGCAAACCTTTACCTTACGTGGATTCATAGGCTAACAAAGGCTTTTTTTTCATGGTTTAGTCCTCAGATTGGTTTCAGAATGATGTTGATCTTGGTTACAGGGATCTCCTTCCTCCCGCTAATCAATATGTACAAACTTTGATCTGTTGTATGAAAAGAGTTGTGATGTTGTATAGTTTTATTACTGAAACTGATCGTGCTATCTGTAATGCCGCTGGACCAAAGGATAAAGTGCTCTGCATGATTAATCTCTTAGATACCTTACATTGGGTTAAAATTTACATGGATTATGGAAAAAATTGTATTGACCCTTTGGGAACTGTGAAAAATTTTGCTGCTGATCTAGCCAGTCTTGCTGATAAATATGACGAGGAAGAGAGATATTTTAACCAAAATATAAGAAAGGTCTTTGCTTGTCTTGAAAAAAAAAATGACTCCTTGTTTGCCTCCTACCATTCCTAATATACCCCTCTCTTCGCACCCTCTTGTTTTCTTAGATGAGTTGGACAAAAATAGTGCTTCACAACTTGAAATCTTTTTGCAAGATATCTATAAATGTTTTCGCAAGATATCTGTGACATTGGAGACCAATCTACCTTTGAGTTTTGCCAAGCTAAAAACTATCAAATTTCCATGGTCCCCAGTCGTACTATTGAGTTCAAATCTGCTTGTACTACTTTCAAACTCTGGAGCTTACCCACTATGTACTTTCTAGCTCCCATACCCATTGAACTTTGGATTTTACTTGCACATCTAACTGAAAATGAAGTACAAATATGCGAACTTGCCACTCTGAACAAGAATACTTCACTTGAGACACCTATCGCCTTCGACAATATCATTTGCAGCTATGTATTAAGCAACAGACATTTCTGATGAAAGTTAATACTCTTATTGGTGCATTTCAAAAAAATGGCTTTCTAAAAGACAAATTATGTATGATCATAGATAGTTTGCTTACACAAGAAACTTTTTCTGGACTGTCTTTTGATCTGCCTACAAATATTTACTCTTCCTTGGTGGGCAGTTAGCTTTCCCTTAGGAAAGAGCTAGCTGCCCCCTAAGGGATTCACTGACTGCGGGACTGAAAAAAACAAATCATTTCTTCATGTTTCTCCAACACTTCTCAACCATCATTCTCCTTTGATAGCTTGCACTTTTTTTGTATCAGCACCTTTTTTCTCTTCATATCTCCATTTGAAACAGAGATATCTACAAATGCAAGATTATTCCTCTTGGTGCTTGTTAGGAATATAGTAGCTCTCTCTCTTTGTAGCAGATATTATCTATGTAATGAAATGCTCAGCAACAAACTTTCTGCTCTTTGTCCATATTGAGCTCATATCTCACCGGGTCAAGCATTTCTGGTAGAAGATGTCACTTCGTTTATGGTTGGACCTTCTTCTCTCTCAATGTGAACCTTCTCTCTCATTGAAGTCATTCTCTATCTCAATCCTATGACTGTTTCACTTGTTTGAATGGACACTCAGATAACATATCGGCTTTTGCACTTGACACATTCATAGATGGTTGCTCACTTTCTCCATCAACACAGGTAGACTATCTCATAGCCAAAAGCATAGGAGCATTCATCATGATTGCAGGGGGGGTCTTAGTGATATCTACAAAGTTCTCTAACTTTGTGTGTTTTCCAACGATCCTATCTATACATTACATTTTGTTGAATGTCATATTTTATCTACCTAACCAAGATCTAGTAGAGCCACCAACTATGATACCATATTGATAAACCAAGCAAAGCAAGAGAGAGAGAGAGAGAGAGAGAGAGAGAGAGAGAGAGAGAGAGAGAGAGAGAGAGAGAGAGAGAGAGAGAGAGAGAGAGAGAGAGAGAGAGAGAGAGAGAAGAAGAAGAAGAAGAAGAAGAAGTCGAAAGCATGGACCTTGCATCTTGAGAAGTTCAAGGCCAAACTAATATAAGAATGACAACATGCATGATAGATCTAGATGAAGTAAATGAAATTAGCATTGTAGAGAATAATTATGTGAATATCTCAAAACACATTCCTAAGGTCAAAGATCAAGTGTATAAAACTCTTCTATTCGAATATCAAGATGTTTTTGCTTGGAGTATGAGGGTAATGAGCATACCATAAATTATGGTTAACATAAAATTGATTTGAAAGAAGATGTATTTTGGTATGCCAGAGGCAATACATGCTTAACTCTCAATACTCATTGATGGTCAAATCTGAACTAGACAAATATCTTGAGACATGCATAATCTATCCAATCTTAAGTAGTGTATGAGTATCACCAATCGTGATTGTACCAAATAAGAAGACATGTAAGATCAGGATATGCAAGGCTTTTAGAAAATTAAATGCAACTACAAAGTATAATCACCTTCCTTTACCTTTTGCAGATGTGATTCTAAACAAAGTTGCAAAACATGAAAGATATAGTTTTGTGGATGGGTTTTCTAGATATAATCAAGTAGATATTTTCAAAGAAGAAAAAACAACTTTTACAAAAAAATGTCATTCGAACTATGCAATGTCTTAGCTATTTTTAAAAGAATAATGACTACAATATTTCAGAAAAAAATTCCAATTTTTTTTTTTTAAAATTTTGTTGATGATTTTTGTATGTTTAGTATGACCAAAGAACGTTTTGGAAAATTAAGAGACATTACAAAGATTTGGTACAAAAAGACCATGTTATCTAAAAAAATTGTGACTTTTTTAAAATGACAAATGTGACTTTATGATTTGATATGATATAAGACATTTGATGTGGCATAAAGTTTGTGGACCTTGATATGTTTATAAAGTTTAAAGTGATTCAAAATAAAAAATAAATGTGTGCCTATGGACGTAGTTCATTTAACAACCCAAAATCTTACTGCATTGTTCTTGAAACTCGTGGCAATTGCAATAGCAATCTATGTAGCTCATAGGAAGCATTTTCAAGTGAATGGATCTACTTCACATGTTTTACATGTTAGAATAAATATCACCTAAGTATCATATATATATGTGAACACATCTATTATATATCTTGTTAGAATGTGTGGGTCCCCAAACGATGTGAGCAAGCACACGGCTCTTCGGCATGTCGGCTCTCTCCATTGTGTATAGAGCAGTTTTGCTCTCTATAATGTTTTGTGATGGGGTTTGTGTACATTCATTCATTAAGTCATTGGTAGACTTTTGTGCTTAAGCACATAGATTTATGTGGATCAATGCATTTCATGTTGAAATTGGATTAATGAATTTGATTTGAAGACGAATAGCAATGGATGTAAAGTGAAAAAGTGTCGGTACAATAGGATACCATCTTGCACAAGCTTCTTTCATGTATTCAACATTTTATAATTCATGTTGGTTCGCATGAATATGTGTGCTTGAATGTAACCTTGTCATGAGATTCTAAATGAGGTTCAAAGTTTTAACAATCATGCATATGCTAAATGAAGCAAATTAGTCATTTGGAATGTTGAGTGACTTATTGATTTGAAAATTTATATGGATCCAACATTACTTATTGGCAATTGATTGAATATCCGATGGAAATAACAAAGGTCATGCATTACAATATTGGATGTCATCCAGATTTTCTTTATGATTCAACAATTCTTTTTTATAATTTTGTCAATATTCATCACAAAAATGCTAGGTAGATTAGAACCATACTCTCTAGCTAGCTTTCGAAGCAAGGAATGGATTCTTCTAATTCTACTATTTCATAAAGTCTTTGATCAAAGTTGGTTATGAACGTTCAAAGTACTTTAAAATATAGCACTTCTTAAAAAAATAACAAATTGCATTGATACTTACATCATCTTATTTTTGTGGAGTTTTACAAAAAAACATAATGTTCCTTTAAATGAAAACAATGTTCTTTTGTAAAAGTTTAATCAATGATAAATTTGTTGAGTTGGTTGATGATCATTGAGATACAAAACAAAACGAACAAGCTGAATGCACAGTTTGTAGATCACCGATGAGATTTTGATAATACATAAAAAGTTGATGCTTACTTTGCTACCATAAACACAACAAGTAGTAGAAGCCATTAGATCGAGATTTTATAGTGAACCATCGAGAGTAACTAAAATTGAGAAAGATTGGAATCTCAAATACATTCGAATCATAACTTGACATGTTGCATTTTGGTTTTTCTCAATACTATCAATTCGAAGTTGATGGTGTTTGGGTAAGTTATGCATTTGATATTATTGTAGGACCGAGGATCAACTAGATGATATTTTTACGAAGCCTTTGAGCTCTATAAAATTTGAGTTCAAAAAAAAAATTCTTGGAGTTTGTAAGATAAATAAAAGTTTAAGAAAGAGTGTCAAATATAATGTGAGCCTTATGTATTGTTGTTTGAACATGTATTGTATATGTTTATGTTATTGCATAGTTTCAGTATATGACACCTAGATAACAAGTAGATTAGGACTTCTAGACAATTGTCCCGTAATGGGTCCCAAATCCATGCAATGGAAACCCCAGCAAAAAGTTATTGTAGTGTATATTTACTATTGAGGTGCAGATTCAGTTGTGTACTTTTGACTTTGGTAATTTGAACTTGGTACAATGTTTGTGATTTCTCTTCTATTGTATCTGATGATTGCTAAAATGGTAGTATTTTCCTGTAGATTGATTCTCTCACAATTTCATGATGCCAAGTGAGATGTGAGTTGATCCAAACTCCCATTCTATGATGCTTGGATGGCCTTCCAACTAAAAAGAATTCATGCTTTGAATTGGCCTTCTGCCCCACGTTCTCTCTTGGCAAAATTGAAATGCACAAAGATAGTTTGAGCATTTGGACATCTGCTACAAGGAATATAGAAGTTCACTAGCTCACATTGCACACAATGTCCTACAATATTGTCTAAGCACCATAGCGTTTTACTAGAATTAATACACGATGAGACCTCTTTTTTTTATTCCAACTATGTGCCAAAATGGAAGCACAATACCAATTGCAAATTCCTTGTGTCTACTATAGAGTAGCAATGTCAAGATAATAGACCATAGAGCACATGTAGTGAAACGAGCATAATGGGTGTCAAGCATTTTATGCTTATTTGGGTCGCTCAAGCAGGAGACACTTGAAAGAAGCCAATTTTGGGAGCCCATTTTTTAATCATGTAAGTGATGGAAGAACCTCAAGAATAAATCCCAAGATGTACTCTCTAGGGTCAAACTTATTTCTCGTCACATGCTTTTACTAGCATGCTTTTACTAGTGTGGGAATGCTAACAAATACACTTGCATTGCTTTGTAAAACTCCAAACATGTTTAATATGTTCAAAAAACATAGCTTAGGTTCGCTCATATGTTCACTTGCACCAGGTAAGTGGTGGGACCATAGTCCTGCGACCACTTGGATTCATTATTACATTAGAGGCGACATGCATTTAGCTTCTCTAAGTGGCCTTATTGGAAAGTTGAAACCCTTACTTCCATTAAGTGTCCTAAATGACCTTATGTGAAAGCTTTATGCTCCAATTAATTTGGGGAGTATATTTTTGTCGATTATCTTTAATGCATTCATTCCATGTCTCTAAAGTTGAACATCCTAATAGTCTTAATTTTTGTTTAGATAAAGCGATAACATGTCTTATCGGAAATGGGGTGAGGTCCCACCTAGGGGATGATTCCAAGCGTGGTCAATGTATTCCCAACTGTGCATGACATAGCAATGCGGTGACTTGTGTCATCCAAGGACGTTGAGGTCCTGAGAGACGATGTGCTTGTAGTTTTTGCAATTGTGAATACCTTAATCACCCTATGAACATGAAGTGCAAGTAAAGTATACACTCATTTGTCCAATCTTGTGTGAAAGATGGGAGGCCAATGGAGCATTTAGTCCTCTCCCACTTCCACCCCTTGCCTGGTTGTTGAGCAAGTTCCCCCCCAACAAGGCTTAAAAGCAAATGCTTTGCATGTGCAAAGATTTAAGCCCATTGTCCCAAAGAAGTCTCACCACATGGTGCACGTGAAAATTCACCTCCTTACAATTGATCACTTCACAAGTCAAAACTATCTTACCAGAGGTTCCAGGACTATCGTTCACCACACGCACACAATTACAAGCCTTTGCAAAGTTGGGAGAATATAATATGCTCATGTTATTATGGGTCAAAATAATAATAATTGCCATGTGTGAGCTATCCACATGAAGATTGCTTATGCAGGTGGGTCCAAATGATAGCAACTGTGCCTTGAAGATGCGGCCCCCTCCCACTCCGTTGAGACTTAGAGGTAATGCCCTTCAAGCTGAGGCTCAACCCAATAAACCTTCACCGAGTGGCTAGAAGCGTGGCAAATCTTGATTGGTAAGAATTGTGATATTTGTACTACAATCTGTATGCTTGCGAACTTTGCAACCACCTCGCGTGCACATACATCTCAGAGGCATTTTGAGAGTTTGCTTACATGTGCATACACTTTCAGTTCTTATAATTGCTTATGGGATTGTTCACAAGACTCTTCCATGTGCCCCAGGCAAAGGTTCTAGATTGTTTTTCGTGTGAGTGACCTGCTATACATGGTTGGTGCAGCTAGACATTGCTTCTAAGATGCAATCAAGGCTTCCCCTCCACCTCCCCCTCCACCTCCACTCCCCCTGACCAGCCTTAAAAGAAAACTCACTTGGAACTATGATAGTATCTAGAACGTGATGCTAATTGACGGGCAGGACCCCTTTACTGTACCACCTCAATTCGTCACTATGACGAGCTGTCTCTAATGCTCCACAAACATTAAAAAAAAAAAAAGTCTATTACAAAAAACCTTCTAATTTGGCTTCTCACCTCTCTCTTCTTCTTCTTCTTCTTCTTCTTCTGCTTCTGCTTTCAAGCTCTGGATCGGAAGATTGATCTGGGTGGATTCAGAAGTTAGCTGCACTCTCTAGAAGCTGAGAAGGGAAAGGGGTTGGGTTTTGTGTGATATTTCCATGGCGTTTGCAGGAACACAGCAGAAGTGCAAAGCGTGTGATAAAACGGTATACTTGGTAGATCAGCTGGTGGCTGACAATGTGGTCTATCACAAGGCTTGCTTCAGATGCCATCACTGTAAGGGCACTCTCAAGGTGGGTTCTCATAAAGTTGCCTTTTTGGGTGGTTCTGATTCTGATTCAGCCTTCAAGGTTTACTGCAACCAATAACCTGGTCTTCTCTTTCTTCTTCCTTTCAGTGAATTTTAGACAGTGTAGCTTTTGCATGCTATGAAACGTTATACTTTTTAAGCTACTATCTGATAGTCTCATCTTTCATCTTTTATCAGTGCAAAGACCCATCTTTCCTATGCCTACGGTTTCTATGCCATTTTCTTGTGATTAGCTTCTTTTGGGTTGATTGATGATTGTGCATGGATCTACGATTGGGGGCACAATAGGCTTTTAGAGCGTGCATATCCATGGGGGATGATCTTCAGTGAGTGTCAAGGTTGGAGGTGTAATCGGTCTCCAAGTGAAAGGTTTTGTTTCCTTTTCGTGCAGCTGAGCAACTATGCCTCTCTGGAAGGAGTTTTATATTGCAGGCCTCACTTTGACCAGCTCTTTAAGCTGACTGGGAGCTTCGACAAAAGCTTTGAAACGGGCAAGTGACTTCAGCACCTATTTATCTGTTTAGGATCTTATGGCTGTTTGTTTGTCTGAATCTGAGATCCTGTTTTTGCATCGGTTGAGATTGGCTTTGAAAAGATTGTTGAAATTTGAGACCTATGTCAATGAAGGATTAAGGGTGTTTTGAAAGGGCCTACCAGCCTGAGGAGTACCCTGGCCACTGTATTAGAAATTTAGACGTGTTTTGGAAGCCTTAGAATAGATTCATTAGAATATTGAAGTCAGTGTAGCTCCGTTTTGTGCGGCAACTGCTCTCAACGCTTCTTATGGAAGCTCATCAAGCTGGGAATATCATAGCTGGAATAGTTACTTCTTACTTTTGAAGTTTTCAATGAGTGGTATTTTATTCCAGGGAGGTGCTATTTGATAGGGTCAGCGGTAATATCAGCAGATAGTTTCTCTAATTCATGCTTATGCCATGATCCATCCCCCTGCTATATCATTAGAATCTGTTGTCTGTAGGCCATATAATTGGGGCAGAATGAGATGCACTGAAAGCCATGCCACTTCAGATTCACTCCTAGTTTCTCTTTGTGATCGCTATCCTCATCTTTGACTCCTATTATGTTCTTCCATTTCTCATTTCCTTTGTTATTGAGAGAATCTCATCTCTTTGTTGGTACTTATTTGTCTCTATATATGCATTCAATACCTGAATCTTAGGACGATTTTGAGTTGAGGCATAGACAAAACAGAGTTCATATGAAATTTGCTTTAGAAAAGGCTCATAGTTTAGCAAAGGAGAATGAATTATGATCCATTATGAGATATCAAACTAAACCAGGAATGTGTAAAACCACCTCAAAAAATTTTCGCTTCCCCTATATGCATGTTACATCATTTACTCGAGCAAAAGTTTTATGGTAGCATTATAATCTATAAAGAGCTTAGGAAGCATTTTTTCTTAATTGTTCTATGAAAGTTCATGCTAATTTTTAGGGGTTGCCATGCTGCAGGGTTAGCCCTGAAATCTGCAAGCAAGCTGCATGACACTGATACGGTGCTTACTAGCTACTCTTGATAGTATTCTTTATCAATGTGTTACAGAAGTCATTGTGTGTGTTGCTTTGAATGGTCTGAATTTTGCAACTGACATAGGATGTTCCTGGTGCAGAGCAAGGCTCCATCAAAAGTGTCATCTTTATTTTCTGGAACCCAAGAGAAATGTGTTGCTTGCCAAAAGACTGTGTACCCGATAGAAAAGGTATGCTTTTGTATATAGTATTGATGTCATGCATTGTGAGAGAAACTTGAAAGGAGAACAAAGATCCTCAAAGTTGATTTTTACTTTTGTGACTTGAATGGCACCACACACAAATTAGCTCTCAATTGTTTTTGAAATTTTGCCGTGAGATCTAGAAAAATTCTCTTGCGACAAGTTGAGCTTTCTTTTGATGAATATTTCCATCTGCTTTGTATTTGATCTTAAATATGCATTTGCAATCACTTACATTTCTGCTAGTAGGTAATTCGACAATAGTCCAAGTCTAGTTCTTGATTAGAAATGAGTACTCTTTATCCATAGCTTCTCTCCATAGATTAGAGTTTGACTGATTGAGTGCTTCTTCGACAATTGTTGGCTCTCGAATGACATAACAAGCAAATTCATTAATATACCTATTAGGTGGTCTGTGATTTAGCTAATGAAGTTCATTTACGATATTTTCATTGTCATAGAACTATGCTGAGGATTTTGTGTATTGCCATTTCACTCACGCTTTGACAGGTGAGCGTGGAGGGTCATTCTTATCACAAATCATGCTTTAAATGCAGCCACGGTGGTTGTGTCATTAGTCCTTCAAACTATCAAGCTCATGAAGGTGGACTCTATTGCAGACATCATTACACACAGCTTGTCAAAGAAAAAGGAAACTTCAGCAATCTGACAAAAGCAGCCCCAGCTGTAAAATCAGATTCAAAGGCAGAAGCTTAAATCCCATATACCGAACACAAGTACCTGAACTTCATAGAAATGTTTATGGTGCATATAATTGCATCTTCAGTTTCCTATCTACATGATTAAGTGGCTTGTTTCTCTGTATGTGTTTCAAATATGCTGCTGAGGCATCTAAAGTTGTGAGTGTATATTTAGAAGGCACCATCTACATTTGACTTATTTCATTCAGCTGCAATATTTGAGTACCAAAGAAATCAGTAGCAAATGACAAATATTATTGTATGTGGTCTTTGTTGTTTTTTGGCTGTTTAATCAACAGCCTGAAGGTTTAAAATAAAAGTTTTGATGATTTTTTATGTGTTTTTCCTTGTAGCACAGAATGTGGGAAGAATGAATTGTTTTCTCGGATAGGTGCTTGCTTGGAATAGGGCTGCAAACATTTGCATCAATAATTCTAGAAATTTTGAACTACCAGAGCTTTTTCTGGGGATAAGGTCCCACCCAGTCAGAGCCCCTTCGGCCCAGGGAGGCAGCTGCTGAAGGCCTGGAGCCTCCTGCCCACAGGTGCTGCCATACCAGGTGTAGGGCCCAAGGGGCTCACCTTCCTCTTCCCCTGCGCATCGCGCAGTTGCTTTAAGTTTTTTCTCTCTCTTATATTTGGGTTCTTTCTTTTCTAGTTTTTTATATGCATTTTAGTGCAGGGTTGCCTGTTGTGCCAATTTTCTTTTTACGGAATGTGCATGTGGACAGCCACTGACGGGGTGCAACATAGCACATACACATTCTAGTGAAATTCGCATGTGCTATTGTTTCAATTTTTTATTGGCTGTCCACTTAAGAGGAGTTGTGCGAAGGCTCACAAACAATTCTGCTACTAAATTTACACGAATATATTTTGCTTCTGGAGGTGCCTTTGGAATACAAAGAAAAGATGGGCACCTGGCATTACTAGTCATTGTATGTTTTGAAAAGTAGTGCATTCATCGTTGGGGTAGAGTCGTTAGCACGAGAGAGAGAGAGAGAGAGAGAGAGAGAGAGAGAGAGAGAGAGAGAATCTGTGCACGGGAGAGAAGAGAGAGAGTCTCAGTAAGTGAACGAAAAAAATCAGGCAAACGTCAATTACACAAGGTAATGGCCATTTGGTCGCGGGCCATTACCATAAATAATATGGTCCCTGAGCACCTCGTGGCCTCCGCCACTCGCGGTCAGGTCCCGGATTATTGATGGTGATTGCCTGACGAATGGCCATTCCCTAATACTTAACGTGTATATATGCACTATAATGATGACTTGCAGAGTTCCTTGTTCCGTTATGTGTGTTCATTCCCATTTTTGTGCATGCTTATGATTTTTGTGTCGACTTTAGATTGTCAATTCTTTTTCTAAGGCCAGTTGTATGACAACTATTATTGCTTATACTTCTTACCACATGTGATGAAGGTAGTTCACCCAATGGTTTCTTCAACACAAAGCAAGTTAACTTCATAATTTCTGGTTACATGTGTGTATCAATGAATCTCTAGTCCATAATCACATTAGGGGGCCTTTTAAGAAGCTTTTTATGAGGCACTAGTGTCAAGTGTACGAAGAACAAGAGATTAAATAGCATAGATCTAATGAAGCTAAGCAAATAAAGGTTAGGAGCAAGAATAGACGTCAATATCCTCCATCATCGTTAAAAAAATGTTCATCAAAAGCATCACAAGCACAACATGCCATTGTGTGTGTGTGTGTGTGTGTGTGTGTGTGTGTGTGTGTGTGTGTGAGAGAGAGAGAGAGAGAGAGAGAGAGAGAGAGAGAGAGATTTGAATAATTCTTCCATCTTATTGTCCCCTTTATTATTGGTAATGTGCATTAGGATGTTTGTCTTGAGAATTTAAATTATGAAATACTAGGTTTGTGGGAATACTCTCGGAAGCTTAACTTTATGTTAAACTTTTTGAAGGAATTTTTCACTGCACCATCCAAGCATGTAACCCTTTTAGTGCTTAATTTGCAAATGAATAATTTGTAAGGACAAAGGAACGACCTGAAGAGGCACCCATCCTCTTTTGCTTGGTCGTCTCCTCTACCATTCGAATCATTGGTGCTAGATGTTCTCTTTTTAGTGTGATAATTATGTTCTAATAGGTAGGTCGAATTTTCTATTGGATGCAAGTAGGCCAAGAATTCATTCAAGGAGCCAAAAATATCATATACCCAAGAATACAAAAAGATGATCTAATTGATTTATGTCCATGTTTTTAGCCCATCTATGTTATTTCAGTCTAAAATGTCTAGCTATGAAGTAGAGAGAGATGCTAAATAAAGTGTCATCACATAGTTTGAACATAAATGTGATTTTTGTTTTGGGACTTTGACTTAAACATAGTAATCTTTTTCGGTATTTTTTTTTGGTTGTCCTAGTTTTAGGCCAATTTTTTTTTTTGCAAACTTCATAAAACCATCATAAGTACATACAACATAACATTTCAAGACAACACATGATTTTTGAAAGTCCAAATGCCATTTGAATACAAAAGGGCTTAAATTATATTATACATATATTTTTTTCAAAGTACATTTTCTAAGGAATTTTCACTGATGCCTCTCAATTCAGAACTTGACATATTTTGAACATTCATTTTCAACCCATGAGGTGGAAGATCTGTCTTCTTCATCAGATTTGACTGGCATATTGTCCTCAGATTCCACGTCCAATGTTGATAAAAAAAACCTTGTGCAGTCAACTTTTTCCTGTTAATCCAAGTCGTTCTTTCAATATGGATATAATTGACTTTCGTAGATGATTGGTCATTGTTAACTCAAAAGTAAACGTCAAAAAATCTATATCTTGTAAATTCAAATCGTCGACTCTTGGTTGATTTTTTGGCAATCGCTTGTCATAAATGGTGAACTCCTACAACTTTGCCGCAACGCGAAATGAAGCAGCAGAAAGCGAAGGTCGAACAATTCGAGAAAGTCAACGTACCTCGAAAACCCTAAGACACGAAGCAAAGTGAAACTCGAAGGTCGAATGATTCGCGAAAGTCAAACATGCCTGCAGAACCAGAAAGACACGAAACGAAAGGAAACGAAAGAAAATCTTTCGCATTGCCAATTGGCAGCTCAACGGGCGTGGAGTCTAAACTTCACGCCCAGCTGAAACGGCTAGCAATAACAGAGAGTAACTGATTAGTTGATTAGCGTTAACTACTCTTGTAATTCTCTTTTTAGCTATCTTGTAAACTCCACACAGTGGAGATATAAGCTATTTTTTTTGGATCAAAATAGACACAGAGAATGTGCGTGAGTAGAGCAGAAAAGAAAAAGAATAGAAACAAAATAGTTGTGCATGAAAGTCTGCCAACGAGCAGAACACAACGAAAGAGCAGAGCGTCAGGCCGCCAACGAGTGAGACACTGACTATCTCGGTCTAAAAAATAAACTCATAATATAGTTGCGTCATCTCGTGCATCTCCTTGTCTTCCGCTGTCTTGATTGCTAGAATGAAATTTATTTTGTGATCTGTAGTCGCGTGTCTAGGATCTTGTAATCTTCCGCACAAGAAAATACAAAGAAACAAATACGTCCGCGATACGAAACAAACCCGTTCACGACATGGTATCAGAGCCTACAGGTTTTTACTACTGATATCTGAGCAGTGATTTTCTAGACAACACAATATGGCTACAACGATCCAGACAAGAGTAGCAATCAGTATTGATGGCGCAAACTACATGATATGAAAATTCAAAATCAAAACACTTCTGAAGGGCGAAGGCATCTGGTCGGTGACCGAACTTTCAGAGGTGCAGCCTCCAAAGGGAGAACCGAGGAGAGCTGAATGGATCAGAAAGGATGAGCGTGCAATGGCGATCATCGTTTCGTCCATTAACGAAGATCTACTCATGCAGATTGAAGATTGCAAAAGCAGCCATGCAGTATGGGAAAGATTAAAATAGAAGTATGAAGTGAGGACTGCAACTCAGTGATGTATCTTCACAATCAGCTACAATTCATACGATGGGATGGCAACCAGTTAGACCAGCACGTTGAGAAGATCATAACGATCTTCGCTCAACTCACTGCATCAGGACAGGAGCACCAGGTCCCAGCACCACAACAGCTGATGTACTTCATGAAGTCTCTACCTACGTCCTATCAGCCGTTGAGAATGCTCATACTGAGTCTACCAGATATGACATTCGACAAAGCAATCAGTCTTGTCGCTGATGAGAGACTGATGAGGGACGAAGGAGAAGGAAGCAGTGAAACAAATTGTTGACGGTTGGATGTAGAGAAGGAAATCTCTACCAAGCCAAGATAATCAGCAACTGTGATAGCATATTAAATGCATCAGAGAATGAAGAGCAGCTCTGGCACAAGAGAATGTATCATCTGAACATGAGGAGCCCCTGTATGACATGTGTAAGAAAGACATAGTCACAAGTCTAAAGATATCAAGACCCGATACTGAGTTCTGCGAAGCCTGTCAGAAAGGCAAACAACATCGAAATCTATTCACACATGAGGGAAGAAGAGCCAAAGAAGTTCTTGAGCTCGTCCACTCATATGTCTGTGGACAGATGAAAATGGATTCGCTCTCAGGTTAGAGGTATTTTCTGACGTTCATAGATGACTACAGCCGGATGACTATGATCTACTACCTAAAGAAGAAACCTGAAGTGTTTGATTCCTTCAAGAAGCTCGTGGCATTTGCAGAGCGACACACCTCAAAGAAGATTCAGATCTGATCAAACGATCATGGTCAGGTACTCGAACGGAACACAAGTATACAGACTCTACAACCCAACCACGAAAAAAGTTGTTTCGAGTAGAGATGTGAAGTTCAATGAGTCCACATTCTCTGGACTAAAAGATGAAAGCGGCCATGAGATCTTCACATTGTTGCCAATTCAAGAGGGAGATCAAGGACAAACGTCAAATCAAAATGTTGAGCCACAGACTCCAGAGCAACAAGAAGCAGAAGATCAACCCCAAGAAAACGTTCGAGCAGTGACGAAACGAACCCAGAAGGTCAACAAAACAAAGAAGACCTCCAGACCATTACATTGACAATCTTCAGTGGAGCGAAGACACAGAATTCGAGTACTGCAGCTTCATTGAAGAGCCAACAACATATCAAGAAGCAATCCAGAGTCTAGAGGGAGAATTCTGGAAGTAGGCAATGTTAGAGGAGATCGAGTCGATGTCAGATGGCACCGTTGGCCGTTACAAGGCAAGGAAGCTGAAAGCTAATGTCATTAATAGTGGCAACACAACGCTCTATTTCATTTGACGCCTTAATATATTCACAAAAATCATATGTGTGTTTAATTACTGACACATTTGGCTTTGGCACGTTTGATTCTTCGACAATGCTCTGAAGCATTGATAAAGAAAATGCCTTCTTGTGTCTCAGTCTTTTGGAAAAACAGCTAAATATCTGATCAATTTAATCGCGGGTGTGACCCACCAACAAATATCTTACTTTTATTTTTTTGAATTTTGTTCTCTACCAACATGGACAAGTAAGCCATGACAGTTTGAATTTTATTCTCCCTAGCAGTGTTGTCAAGTTGAAAATAGAGTATTTTAGGAAGATTATCACCAAACTCACAAATTATCTTTTGTATTATAATAATTGTCAAATTTGCGTTTCGAATATTGGGATCATTAAAAAATACTTTCAACTCCAATGTGTCATTAAACACAAGTGCTCCAATGAGATGAACTTGAATAAAATTTGTCTCATTCAAATTCTCTGTCACTCTAACAAAATGAGGTAACATCATTTTTTTCTTATCCGTGCCAATAACAAGGACGAGAAACTTCTGTGGACATTCCAAACATTTCTTTCAATGTTTGGCTAGCTTTTGTCTTTCCATTGTTTGTTGATCTTTGTGCACTTGAAGCGCTTTTGCAGCATCCACTAAAAATACAAGTAATATATTTAATAAAAATATTATGATATCATAACATTGATGATTTTGAAATTTAACATAAAAATGAAAAAGCATTAAAATTTAATTAGTTTTTACCTTTCTCATCATTGGTCTTTGCAAGTTGCTTGGTAGATTTTAACAACTCGCAAGTAGAACATACTATCATTTGCGATTTTTTAGGAATCTTCAACCAAACCAAAATCTCTCTTCCAAATCCTAAGAAAATACGAATAATTTAAATAAACAACAATTTTTGTATTGGCAAACTCCTTGTACATCAAAAATATCTCCAATTTTGTAAAATTATCTGGCCAGTGAAAATATAATGAATTTGGTATTTTCTTTCCATGCACATCCACAAAATGCTTTAGCCAAGTCGTAGCATTCAAAGCATTAGGAGAAATAGTTTGACCCTGCAGAGATCCTTGTAATGTTAGATATTTTTGAAGCTGTGTGTGCATTCTTTGAAACCATAAATTTTCAATTACATGAACAATTTTGTGAGCTTTGCGGCAAACCTCTGTTGCATTTAGAAAAAATGAGTACGAGTTTTTGTGAAGTCTCACTGTTGCACACAAATAATAATTCTTTTCATCTTTGCTTCGCAAAAAAGAATCGGATCTCAATTCTTCGATTTCTTTGATGCTTAATTTTTGTAAGCAAGAGGATGAACAACAGGTAATACATCGTACCTTCCAAATATCTTGTCCTATAATCAATTGTTTTTGAAGTTTTGTCAAAACCAGTGAAGATTTTAAGTCTCTCTTATATCTTTCTTTTCTTTTGAAATCAGATTTGTAAATTGATCTCATGCCACTTAACATCGGGTTGTTTATTTACCTCAGTTGGTTTTGCACTGTTAAAAGGTTCAGGATTTTCAATAAATATATCTCTTTTGGATTTAATTAGATTCAAGATTTACGAAGTGGCCCTTGTCTTTGCGCGTCGATGGAGATATGTAGATTTACTTGAATCTGTGACTGAGTGAGGCCTTCGGTCGAAATCTGGACTTATGGCTCCGGTGAGATTTGAACGATGCCTTTTGTCTAGATGTTAAAGATGCCTTCGGTCGAAATCTGGACTTATGGCTCCGGTCGAGATTTGAACGATGAGCGTCGGTTGAGGTGAAACTCAGGACATGTCAGGATATTGAATAGTGGCTCGGTCGAGAGTTAGTAGGTAGCGGTCTGGTCCAGACAGTGAGTCGTGGAGCTCGGCTTGGTAAGGATCGTGAAGTCTGGCTAAGAAATGAGCTGCACATCGGTCGAGACCAAAGTGGCGAGCTCTGCAATGATCGTGTGGGAGGTCGCAGAGCGATTGTTTGACAGCACAGATTAGAAGATATGGCTTGGTTTAATGTCTGTGTAGTTGTGGAATGGCACCAAATGTTCACAGATTCACTGAATCTGTGAACACGGTTTTGTTGTTTCTTTTACTTCTTCGTTCTTTTGTAGTTACGGTTCTTCCTCTTATTAGAACAGTTACAAAACAGAAGCGTTACTCAGATTCCAACATGTATTTCTCAGCCTGTCAGTGGGAGTCACGGATCCGATGCTCAGCTACATGCATAAACCAGCCATGTAACCAGACATAGCTCAAGAAGATCAACGTTCTGAAATAAGGAACAATCCTGCCACTATCTACTAAACCATAAAGCGATCAAGAACAAGATTAACTACTGAAACAAGGAACAAGAAACAAGTATCTAGATTCCTAACAACATTTTAACAGTCTAAGAATCAAGAAACACTCATTTCTTGATGCCTAGATTGCTCAAGAACAATCAAGAACTGGAATGTAAGAAAGTATGCAATATCTACACCACTATTCCAGCCTATTTAGTTTACTTGAGTGCTGATTCCTACCTTATTCCACAAACAAGAAATGAATCCTAATCCACAACTAAGCAAGAAACAAGGAAACAAGAAACTAGCTAATCCACAATACAAGAAAATCAGGCATGCTCATAGAAACTTCACTCAAGAACATTGCCATGAACAAGGAGCTGGTGCCAAATGTTGACAGATCCCCTGCTCCAGAGGATCTGTTGGTTTTGTAAAAGTTCTTTTTCTTACTTCTTCTGCCTATCAGCAGAGACAATGGGCTCTTGCTTAATGTTCTTTCTTGCTTCAAGCCCAAAATTAGGCAGAAGGGACGAGTTTTTGTTGTAGTATTATGTCCTGCCTGTCAGAGGACATCCGGATGGGCCACTCTTGAACTGAATGCACATGCATAATCAACCAAAATGCAAGCCGATGCGTTCAACAAATGATCTACGTTACTGCTCAGTTGAACAACGATGGATTCCTACTTCTACTTTGCTGCAAAATGAACTAAAATCAGATCATACACTACTTTACTTGCATAAATTGACAAAACAAGAAACAAAAACTAATCTACATCATGTTAGAAGTCCAAGAATCAAGAAACCAACCAGTCTTTTGATTCTTGGACATCCAAGAACATCAATAACTAGAATGTTAGAGAATATGCAAGATTTATGCCACATTTATAGCCTATTTAGTTTACTTGAATGTTGGCTCCTACATTAATCCACAAGAAAACATGAAATCTAATCCACAACTAGGAAAGCAAGAAAACTAATCCACTCTAAATCCACAACCACACACAATATGAATGGAAGGGCATGATCATAGGGGCATCACTCAAGAAAACCATCGTGATCAAGGAGCTTAGTGTAGCATCGAACTCATGGGAAATCTTCTCAGTATTAAGCATGGAGTAGATACAATGCAAAAAGCTCCTCTACTCAAAGAGGGAGTCTCTTAAATAAGCAAGAGAGCTCCTTAGGTGGCATCCTAGTGGAATTTCCACATTTCACAATTTACAAGTGGAATAATACTCTCCACTAGAGGTCACCATCAAAAGGTGGCTCACTCTACTTTCTTTAAGAGGGGTCTACTTGCATTTATTACATTTGCCTAGAAATACTAGTTCCTACATGGTCATTCCATCTTCCGGGATTCACCACGAGGCTTACACAGTTCTTGCTTGCCATTCCTAACTAGCATTTCTCGGCTCTCAGTCTTCGTTGATCTCGTCTTCTCAGAGACCTCCTCGGTCTAAGGTGAGAGGTGCTCTTGAGTTGCTCTGTCCGAGTATCTTGGGGATTCGTCTGAATCAGCCAACATATCTCGTGTAAATCTGTAGTGTCACCTATGTAGTATCCCGTGTAAAACTGTAGTGTTGGTATTTTCGCCTTTTTTGTCACCTGTCAGAAACTGCGAGGAAAAATGCAGTCTCGCATTTTTCGCCTTTGTCGCCTATCAAAAACTGCATGTAAAAATGTAGTGTCGCATTTTTTGCATTTTTCGCAAAAAGTGTCACTTTTTTGGAAGTGCCTAAATGGCCCAAAAAACAACTTGCATAAGTGTCGCTAAACACTTAGTGGCAAATTAAGGTAAAAAGAAGTGACAATGTCGGGTGTCGGATTTTTCGCCTACGGAAAAACCTGAGAAAAAATGCTGACTATGGCGACAATTAGTTCAAATATGCAGACTGCTGGAAAATAGTTCATTTTTTGCAGGTTGCATTTGAGAGAGTAAAAATCAGAGAAGGAAGAAGGGCTGTTGGGAAAAGTAGGAGTTAGATTAAACTCCAACACTCCCCCTTAAGCTAACTACTATGAATCTGAACTGCAATTGACATTTATCATATCTACTAGGGTAGAATGTTTATCTCTAAGCAATGGCTTTGTCAAAATATCAGCCAACATACTGTCTATATGACAATAACTTAGTACAACATCTTGGTTCTGAACTTTCTCTCAAAGAAAATGGAACTGAACTTCTATGTGGTTAGCTCTAGCATGAGTATGTGAGTTCAGAGATAGAGCTATGCAGCTCTGATTGTCACACTGGAGTATTTTTGGACTGATCTGCGGGAATTGCAGATCCTGCAACAGCCTCCTCAGCCAAATGATCTCCTTCACTACTGATGTAGCTGCAACGTATTCAGATTTTGTAGAGGACCACGAAATGCATTTCTACTTTCTGCTGTTCCATGAAATGGGTCCTCCTACAAGGAAACTAATATAATTTGATTTGGATTTTTTTGGCCATGTCTCCTGCCCAATCGGAATCTGAATAGCTAGTCAATGTGAGTGCAGCTTCTATATTGCCATTGTAACTCAAGGCATAGTGCTTTGAGGCTTGAATGTACTTCAGAACTCTTTACAGGGCTTTTCAGTGTTGTAGGCCTGGATTGGACATGAATTACGACAGTGTGCTTACAACATATGCAAGATCATGACGTGTATAGACCATAGAGTACGTGATAGAGCCTATGACTGACTGATAGGGGTACTTGCACATTTCTTGCTGATGTGGTTTCATTCTGGGGCACATGTCTTTGGATAGCTTGCATCTTGGATCCATAGGGGTATCTATGGGTTTGCAATCCTCCATGCCGTATCTGCGAAGTACATTGATTAGGTAAGATTGTTGGCTTATGGTAATCCTTCTGCTCGCGCGATCTCTGTGAATCTCCATTCCAAGTAGGTAATTGACTGGACCTAAATCAGTCATCTCGAACTCTGATGAGAGTAAGGATCTGGTTTCTAGTAGTAACTAATTTAAATTGTTGATGATTAGGGAGTCATCAACGTATAGTGCTATTATGACATAGCTTGGCCCTTTTCGTTTTAGATACACATTTGAATCTACGGAACAGGAGGTAAAGTCGTGCTGTAACAAGAAACGATTTATTCTATTGTACCAGGCCCTCGGAGCTTGCTTCAGACCGTATAATGCCTTATGCAATTTACATACTAGATGCTCCTTGCCTTGAAGGATGTAACCTTCTGGTTGATATATGAACACATCTTCTTGTATATATCCGTGTAAGAATGTCGTCTGGACGTCCATCTGGTGAATGTCCAGATCTTCTACAATAGCTATAGCCAGTAAGATACAAATAGACTGATGCTTTACCACTGGACTAAAGGTCTCAATGTAGTCTATTCCATATACTTGTTCAAATCCTTTAACCACCAGTCTAGCTTTCCATTTGGATATTGATCCATTTGTTTTAAGCTTTAGCTTGAAGATCCATTTGGAGTCAATTGGTTTTACACCTGTAGGAGGACTGACAAGACTCCAAGTCTTGTTTTTCAGTAGAGACTGATACTTAGCATCCATGGTAGCTTTCCACTTGTCTACATTGGGCATTGACAATGCTTCTGCAACAGTGGCAGGTTCATCATGACTGATGAATGCCTGAGGGGTGAAACGATTTGGTTGTTGTCGTTGTCTTGCAGACCTTCTAACTGCAGGTGCTTGATTAGACGATTCTCCTTGGTGAATGACTGGGATCGTAGCATCCTGTGGTTGAACAATCCTGGGTCTAGGCCCATTGACGGTAAGTGGAGCCATTAGGATGAACTCTATTGTTTGAATAGTCGTAGCTCGTTGCCTATTGATGGAGGGTGGAGCTGCTATGGCAAGCTCTTGCATTGGCTGCTTCTACTTGAAATCGTGATACTTGTCTTCAAGAAAGACAATGTCGCGACTGGCCCATAACAACATCGTATACACGATATGCTTTGTGTGATGTTGAATAGCCAATGAAGATATTTTTGCAACCACATTGGGTCCAGCTTCTTCCTCAGATCAGATGGCACTTGTGCATAACAGAGACATCCGAAAACACGTAGGTGTTTCAAACTTGGTTTGTAGCCGTAGTAGGCTTCAAACGGTGTCTTGGAATCAACTGCTTTAGTGCTAGAGTAATTTTGCAAGTAGCAGACCGTAGAGATTGCTTCTGTCCAAAAGGTTTGAGGCAAATGTGCATTGATTGTCATGGATCGTGCAGCTTCCAACAGTGTGCAATTCTTCCATTCAGCTACTCCATTCTGTTGTGGAGTATAGCTCGTGGTAAATTGATGGTGCACACCACATGAAGATAGGTAGTCCTTCATATCATTTGACAAGTACTCTCTCCCTGAACCAGACCGTAGGGCCTTGATTCTCTGACCAATCTGATTTTCAGCATATTGTCTGAATTCCTTGAAGCTATTGAATTCTTCTGACTTGTTCTTTATGAACATGACTCTGGTAAATCGGGAGTAGTCATCAATGAATGTAATAAAATACAAAGCTTGACCTAATGAAGGTACGCTCAAAGGACCACATAAGTCACTGTGTATCAGTGACAAAATGGACTTCGCCCTTTTGTCTTGTCCTCTTGGAAATCTCGTTCTAGGTTGTTTCCCTAGTAAGCAACTTTCACAGACAGACTGATTAGCTTTAGTAACAGTGTTTATATTCATGTCCTTGACCCTTTTGTTATGATGCATATACAAGATTGAACGCATGTTTAAATGACGTAACCTTTGATGCCATAAATTAGCATCTGAACCGCTCACAGAAAGTGCAAAATCATGACTCAGTATATACAAATTTCCTTCTCTGTAAGCAGAGAGGATTTCTTTTGAATTCTCATCTAAAATAGTACATCGGATGGCAGTGAACAAAGTTCTATAGCCCTGATCTATGATCTTGCTAGTAGACAATAGGTTCTTTATTAACTTGGGTACATGAAGTACACCATTAAGCTGCCTAGTGATGCCATCAAAGAATTGTAGTCGAATAGAGCCTTGGCCTTCGACTTGATGTGAACTGGAGTCACCAAAAAAGATATACTTTGATTTTGTAGCTGTGAGTATAGAGAAGAGGTCTTTGCATGGCGTCATGTGCTGAGAAGCAGCTGAATCGAGATACCATTCATGGGCATCTTTAATGTCATGGTTGGTTCTTTTGTAGTATCTGCAAAATAGCCTGGTCTTGGGTGATGATTGATTGTGTTGTTGTTGTTGTTGTTGCGATGCTACTGGTTGTTCTGCCTTTGTCTTCTTATCCTTGAAGCCTTTCTTCTTCTTGGACTATTGCTTGTTTGAGTAGAGTGCCATGGATTTGGTACTCGTTGTCTTAGACAAGCTTTTTCTCCTAACTTCTTCCTGCAACAAACTTGTTGTCAATTTTTGGAGAGACAGCGTAGGAGTATTGCTAAGAAGCTGTGAAGAATTGCCAAAAATTGGCAAATCTAGCTTGATCAAAAACCATGTAGAATAGTGTAAATTGTGTACACAAGTGGGTCCCACACATGTGAGGCCATGATGCCACATGGGAAACCCATCCTAATGTAGGTTAGGTCAAGTCAAGAGAGTTGGTCATGTCTATTTGGTGGTCATCCCTACTTTATAGGACCTACACTTAAGTTTAAGGTGAAAATTTGACCAACTAGCTACCTACCAAGCATAACTCTAGGAAATAGACTAGGATTTCATTTTAGGTCAAGGAGAGTGAGTTAAATTCCTTATTACATGTTGGAAATCCACCTAACTTCAAGAAGGAAGTCGAATTTGCTATGTATTCCCTCTCTCCATAGTGAGAAGATAGAAAATTTTTGGAGCTCATTGGCAATCTCAAGCTAGTTCACTATGTACATTGAGTTTTTGTGATCCAAATGAAACCAAATCAATTTCTACTTGTTTCTCAGGTTGAAGTCCGTACTACAGCCTGTAGTACACACGTGTGGGATCGGATTTCAATGTTTATCAATGCTTTTGATTGTTAATGCTTGTTGTTTGTCAAATTGCCAATCTAGATCAACTTTTTTGTGTCTAGTTTTTTGATAGATTGTTAAGCAAGCATCCAATCACTCTTGTGGATCTTTTGTAGATCCATTTATGGTCCTAAAGTACAGTACTTTCACATGGTATCAGAGCCAAGTACAAGATCATAAGCCATTGATCTAATGCAAATCCATTTTTAGCAAGTTTTGGTGCTAAAAACTAGTCTTGAGAGGGCAAGCTAGAATCTTGATTTTGGTGAGGAGATTTGATCCCAAACTTGGTAGGGGTCCAAATCCGTACTGTCCACATGTGTGGGCACCTATGAACCTGCATTTAATGCATGGTATTCATTTGATCCAAAAAAATTCAATTTGTGCGCTATTGGTGTAATTTTTGGTGGAGATCCTAGGATAATCTACCAAGATCATTTGCCATTGATTAGATTTGAATTTGTTTCATGGAATCTAATTAATCTAGGCTGAGTTCAAGTCCTATTAAGGTTAAAAACAGGTCTTGAAAGTACACCAAGAAGGAAGAAAGAGATTAAGTCATTTTTTTGTCCAAAAATAGCCAAATTTGGCAAGATTTGATTGTAAGTAGATTTCACATCATCTTATCTTCATTCCAACTTTGTGAGCGAGTGCTAGAACTGAGATTATAAGTCCATTTGTTGGATTAGAAATCTAATTTGAGTGAAAAACTACAAGAGAGAGACCTTAGTGAGTTTCTAGAGACAATCAAATCCATTTCTTGGCAAGATTTGTTTGAAAGTAGTTTTCACTTCATCTTATCTTCATTCCAGCTTTGTGAGGGAGTGATAGAACTGTGATTATAAGTCCATTTGTTGGATTAGAAATCAAATTTGAGTGAAACACTGCAAGTGTGAGACCTTTGTGAGTTTCAAGTCAATCAAATCTATTTCTTGTTTGTAGAAGTCACTAGTAAGATGGGATCTGTTGGAGCATACCTTCTAGAAGCTAGTGAGAGGTTGAATTCTACAAATTATGCTATTTGGAAGGTTAGAATGGAGTCACTATTGGTGCTCCAAGACCTTTATGAGTTCTTGATTGAAGATGAAGATGAACCTCTAGGTGCACAGGAGTTAGCTAGATACAAGAAGAGATCTAGGCTTGCACTTCATTGTGTGAAGATGAATGTGAGCAATGATTTGTTGAGAGAAGTATCAGCTTGTACTAATGCTAAAGAGGCTTGGGAGTCTTTAAAATCAATCTATGAGTCTAGCAACACTTCTAGAGTTCTTATGCTTAGAAATCAAATTTTGCAAAGCATGAGGAGAAGTGAGGAGAGTGCATAGGATTATGTACTCAGAATCAAGTCTCTAAATAGGGAGTTGGCTTCCATTGGAGAGAAGATTTATGATGGAGAGCTTGTACAAATTGTCCTTAATGGTCTAGGAGATGACTTTGCAAATTTGGTCCAAAGTTTTGCCATCCAAGACACTTTGCCAACTATAGAAAAACTTCACAGTGTATTAGTGGCTGAAGAGTGTAGGATGCTCCATGCAAAATCTAGGATGAGTTCCTTGTCATTGCAGGATGGTGATGAGAAAGCCAATTTCTCATTCAAGGGCAAAAAGAAGACCAATGGAAAGAAGAAGCATCCAAAGGAGGCCAAAGAAGAGGGTGATGCATCAAGCTCAAAGGACAAGTCAAAGCAAAAATGCTTCTTTTGTGGAAAGAAGGGGCATTATGCATCTGAATGCTACAAGAGGCTAAGAGCACAAGTAGATGAGGACAAACAAGGAAACCTTGCAAAGGAGGAGGAGGAGGATGAAGTAGATGTATTCTTGATGGCATCTACATCCTCACCAACAAGCAATAGCAATTCAAGAGACAATTGGTGGATCGACAGTGGGGCTAGCTCCCACATGTCTTGTGAAAAGGACTTTTTCTCAACCTTACACTAATTCAATGATGCTAAAAAGTTTGTCTTTACTACAAATGATGAAGAGTGTAGGATAGATGGTGTTGGCACCATATCTTTGTGTCTAGAATCCTCAAAATGCATGGATCTAGAAAATGTCCTTTATGTACCATCAATCACCAAGAATATGCTTAGTGTTGGTCTACTCTTAGAAAGTGGTTTGGATGTCCACTTTAAGCATGGTGTTTGCTTCATCTTGAAGAATGATGTTTGCATTGCAAAGGGATTTAAACATGGAAGATTGTTTAAGTTGGAAGCTAGTGTTGCTTTTGAAAGAATGAGCTTGGCAAAGGAGGAGATCACTCAAGAGGAGATCTTGGCAAAGTGTGATTTTGCTTGCATTGAGGAGGAGCATCAAAAGGAGGAAGATCTTGAGGATTAGCCTCAAAGCATGAGAGTTCCAAGGGAGTCCTCAATGACAATGGCCGAGTCATCAAATTGCATGCAAATTGTCCATTCAAGTGTGTATCTTGCAAGGGTGGTGAGCATTGGAGAGTCTACTATCTTTGAATACTTTTTGGAAAGTAGTAGTAGACATGAGGTGACTAGTAATGCAATAAACCTGTGGCTCTGATACCACTTTGTGGGGACTGATACCAATCTGTGGGATTGGATGGAATGTGAATTATCAGCTCTGATACCACATTGGTTGATGTTTGGATTGATGTCAACTGATGAAACAAGGAATACTTGATAATAGGATCATGGATTACTTAGAGAATGGATTTTATGAGTTGTTCTTTGTGTTGAATCAAATTATCAATGTAGGAGTCTTAGACCGCCATGAAAGAGAGATTGCAAAAATGATTAGGCATCTGAGACAGCCATGCAATCCTCTAATACTGATAACCTGGTATGAAGAGAATGTAGAATCAATTTAGGCATCAGAGACATCCATACAATTCTCTGATAATAGTGTTTGTGTAAGAGGAGTGAGAGTTATCATTCAACAAAAATGCAAGAGGATGTAGAGCAATAGCGAATCTAAGGCAAAGGCAAGTGGTCAAAAGGACAAGATCAAGGTGAGACTTCCTCTTTTGGCAAAAAGAAAGATAAGTCAAAGTTGAAATACTTTTATTGTGGAATTAAAGGGCATTTTCCTAATGATAAATCAAACTAATATCAGTGTCTTCAATCTGATTTTATCTGATCTATGTAATAATAGAACAGTATTTATTCTGATTGAATATGCATGCGGAAATTATATGCAGAAGTAAGATACTATATGCAAAAGCATGAGACAACTTAAGACAATTTAGACAATAAGAAACTATTGATCAAAAATGAATTTTTATAACTCTGAATCTGATTCATCAATATACATCTCTTGTTGTCTTATCTTGTTGTTGTGTCTCTGATTGAGTTAGTTTCAACAAGTAGTGCAAATGTATTTATATTGCTACAAAATAGGTCTTTTGGCCTTTTATTTACTATAACAGTAGAATCTAACTGCTTATGATGGTTGATATTCAAATAGACGCTCTGTTTCCAGGCTCAAATAAATACTGTTCGTGCATATTTTGCGACAGTCTGTCTCTTCGTCTCAGCTTCGTGTTTCGCGAATTGTTTGCAACACTTGTCTCTTTGTGACATTTTCATCTTTCGCAAATTGTTCATGACAGATGACAATTCTTGAGCTTGAAGAAGGAAGCTAGAATATTCCACAAACTGTTTGAGATAGTTTCGTGACATCTAAGGCTTGAACACGACACTGTTTTGCGAATCTTTCGTAAATCTTTCGAGTTGGTCACGAATAGAAAAGTCTCAAGTTTGTGTCCATTTCTTTCTCATCCTTTGTCAAGTAAACTATGCACTTTGTTGGTAGAATCAAGATCTATCTAATCATTTGTTCTACAGCTTCCTCTCGAAGTGGCAGTTGGACTAACCCCAATCTTCTTCTGCTTTTCGAACAAGGCTTTACTTAGTGGCTTTGTAAAGATATCAGCTGTCATTTCCTCTATGGGTGAAATACATGATTTTTTGTAAGATAGATTGCTAAAGTGTTATCCATTAACAAGACATAAGGCTCAGAACTAGATTCATCAAATCCTTCCAATACTTGTTTAATGCGTTTGCCATCTTGGCTACTGCTACATATTCCTCTTCACAGGAAGATTGAGCTATAGTTGTTTGCTTCTTGCTAATCCAGAGTATGCTTGTGCCAGATGCTAGAGTACAACCTCCTAAAATACTTTTGCTATCATCCTTCATGGATGCCCAACTTGCGTCACTGTATGATTCAATGTGAAATCCAACTTTCTTTGAGTAACACAGTCCATAGTCTTTCATTTCCTGGAGATATTGTAGTACTCTCTTTGCCAACTTCCAATTTAATGATCCTAGGTTCTGATTATATTGGCTCAGTCTGTATACTGCAAACGCTATATCAGGTTTGGTGTTGTCTGCTAGATATAACAACCTATGACCAGAATCAATGATTTTGCTTATAGAAAGCAGATTCTTTGTAAGGTTCAAAATATATAGGACATTGAACAGCTACTTAACAGCACCTCTCTAAAACTCGACCCTTATTATCCCTTCACCTTCAATGGAATGTGTTGAGTTGTCTCCAAGCTGCACAACTCTAGAATGGGTGAAAGGCTTGTAGTTTTGGACCCAATCCCGATGATGGGTCATGTGCTGAGTTGTTCCAGAGTCCAAGTACCAGGAATCGATATCTTGAAAATTTTCGACCCTGGTCATAAATGCAGTTTCATCCTCCTCTTCATGCTGGATCGAGTAACTGGTGTTTGCTTGTTGTTGGAACTACTTTTTCTTTTCATTGTTGTATTTTGAGTGTTCTGCAGTCCTTGATGAGATGACTGTGAAAGATTTTAGATCATTCAAGATCCAATCCATGTCCCTGATCTTTGGTTACAAAAGGAGCAAACCAACAATCTTGCCAATGTAGAAAAATCAGCATCTAGATACAAAATGAGATGCAAACACTAAGAGATACTGACCAAAAATGAACCAAAACATAAAATATAGTTGTTGTCTATACAATTATAGTACCCTACTATATTTCACACGTGTGGAACCGAAAATAGCAATAAATGATCATTCTACACATAAGATTGCAAGATATCACCAATGAGTAGTGGAACCCAAAGAGGACCATGTATAATGATGACATGAGAGAGAGAAGGGAGAAGATGTGTCTCTCCACGAGTTACATCTTTTTATAGCAGGTCCAAACCCTATTTGGCCACTTGGCTTTCCCTCCAAAATGTAAACCCTAGAATATAAATGAAATGATTCCTCCATGTTTCAAACTTTGAACTCTCTGGAAAATTACAGCAACCAAACAATAAATGTAAGTGATGACCATTTGCTTGCTTGTCTCCTCCAACTTTGTCCTTTCTTGATATATCTCCACCATAAAACTTCATGAATGAGCCTCCATCTCCATCTTGCTACAAGAAACCATCAAACCTTGGAAATCCATGGGTAGGTGAGTACATCAATGATGCAAATCTAGCACCACATGACTTCATAAACCAAGTAGGTTGCACTAGTCCATCTTCAAGATCTACTTGGCACAAGAAAATGACCATGAATTCACCAAAAATTGACAATCTCCAAACATTGGCATCAAGTAACTCAACACTTGAGACCTTGATCATGGATGAGTGACATAATGAACCTCCAATAGCTTCATTTCCATCAGTAAAACCAGCCAAGAATGCTAGTACAACTCCAACAATAAGATATTGCATGACAATGTAGCTAGTTTGTCCATATCTTGACAACCTGCACACATCCACATGAAATTGCTCAAACATGAGATAGAACAAGTAAAGTAGACTTGAACAACACTTCCTTGCTGCTTCTTTGACCTTACTTGAGTTTAAAGACTACAAAAATAGATCCAAAACATCCTTGCCAAATGACCCTCTTTTGATGCTCTTGACTAGCTCCAAATTGCCATCTTTCCTTTTGTGTTTTGAAGCCCTTTCAAACCAACCTCTTGATCTTCCTCTTGACCATCAAAGTCATAAGAATGTAGAAGAACCACCTCCTTCATGCATGCACCTAGCAACATCTTTTTCCATATGATCAAAGAAATCATTAACAACAATCTTTTTCAAGGAAGAACCTTCACCACCTCCATTGATGAAGTTAGCTCTTTCCTTACCTTTTTCATGCTTGCACTTGCCATGAAGAACCATTTAAACACCATCATTATCCTCAAGACTAGCCAAGTTAGCACAAAGATGAACATCTCCAAGAAGCATATTAGATCTTGACCTAGATCTAGCATAAGGAAGCTTGTTATACTTTGCATAAGATCCACCATTCTTATTGATGCTTAAAGGGAACTTTGGAGAGTTGAGACCAATCTCCTTTTCCATTCCATCCTTTTTGTTAGCCATAACAAAAGCATCAAGCTTGAAAAGTCTGCCTTGTCTATTGCCCCTAGCAACCAAGATTTCTTCCTTTGTAATGAAACAAGCATCACCACCAAACTTTACCAATTGATCCTTTGTCAAGCGCACATTTTACTTGACAAAGGATGAGAAAGAAACGGACACAAACTCAAAACTTTTCTATTCGTGACCAACTCGAAAGATTCACGAAAAATTCGCAAAACAGTGTCTTGTTCAAGCCTTAGATGTCACGAAACTATCTCGAACAATTCGTGAAATATTCTAGCTTCCTACTTCAAGCTCAAGAATTGTCATCTGTCGTGAACAATTCACAAAAGACGAAAATGTCATGAAGAGACAAGTGTTCCGAACAATTCGCAAAACACGAAGCTGAGACGAAGAGACACACTGTCGCGAAATATTCGCGAACAATATTTATTCGAGCCTAGAAATAGAGCATCTATTTGAATATCAACTGTCATAAATGGTTTGATATCTACTATTACAGTAAATAAAAGTCCAAAAGACCTGTTCTGTAGCAATATAAATACATTTGCACTACTCATTGAAACTAGTCAATCAGAGACACAACAGCGAGATAAGACAACAAGAGATGTATATTGATGAGTCAGAATCAGAGTTATAAAAAATGGTTTTTGATCAATAGTTTTTCATTGTCTAAATTGTCTTAAGTTGTCTCAAGCTTCTGCATATAGTGTCTTACTTCCGCATATAACGCATATTCAATCAGAATAAATATTGTTCTATTAGTACATAGAAAAGATAAAATCACGATTGAAGACACTGATATTAGTTTGATTTATTCAAACTTACATCGTGTTCTCTGTGGAAGAATAATTACTATTTTTCCTACAGTGGTATCATAGCATATGAAATTAAAATTGATACAATGGTATCTTGGCATCCCTCTCAGCATTCTTCTTACATCCATCAGCAAGCCGCTATCTGGAGGTTATTAAAAAATAGAAGATGTCATCGATCGCCAATATTCAAGCTAAGATCACTACAATCTTGGACCCAGAAGGTTCAAACTACTTGATTTGGAAATTAAAGACTTCACTCTTGTTGAAGGACGAAGGTCTATGGCAATGGGTAGAACATAAATCCGACCCTTTGTATAAATTTGACCCTTTGTATAAATTGGACTCTTAGTTAATTTTTTCATACAGTTAACTAGAAAAATCTGATCCACTTACCGTTAAATAACGGCAGCGTTCTATGGAGCTGTAAGTAGATTTTCTTAGGGCTTTCATGCACTGTTCATCTGACAAACATCTTGTGTAACAACATACACAAAATATTATGTAACGATGTTCAGTGACTATGTAGGCTTATGTAGAATTAGTTAGTTGTAATTCTGATGATATAGCTATCAACGATTTCAGCTGAAGGTTGAGCTCCCTACTGTTTCACGACCAACTTCAAGCTTCTATAATCACATTTTGATTTTATCTGAGTGCATTTTTGTTCCATTACGCATTAGAGTATCTGGTTCATCTTGAACTATCTTGTTGGTAACTGCCACACTACCGATTCATCACCATCTTCTCACCACTTCCACTGCTCACCACATTTCCACTGTCTTCTTCAGATTCGTTGTCAAAGAGCTGTTTGCCTGTCAACGTGCCTGTCAACGCATTTGAACCTGAGACTCGAATTGTCGTGTTAATGGCAAAGAGTAGTCAATAGTCCGTCGTCTAGAACTTTGCTCTTGTCCTTCAAGTCGATAAACTAATCCTAGATAAACAGGACATCCCAGCTGAAGAATATCTTTGATGTATAAAGATCATACAGTTTGTAGGTTTTGTCTAAATAAGTATAACCAATGAGGATGGATTTGAGTCTGTGGGAGTCCAATTGGTCTTCTTCAGGATCTACGCATAGGCGATACGTTCGAACACTCGGAGGCTTTTCAGTGATGGTTTGGAGCCTGTCCAAACTTCATGAGATATTTTACATGAGAGGCCTTTAGTTGAACATCTATTCTGAACATAAGTTGTAATTGAAAGAACTTCAGCCCAAAAGTACTTAAGTTTTGATGCATGAGAAAGCATGCACTTAGCTGATTTGACTAAGATTCAGTTCTTCCTCTCAACAAGTCCGGCGAATAAGAAGTGATGAATTCCTACTCGATGCCTTGGCTAAGGTAGTACTCCTTGAATTCGGTTATTATGTACTCTCCACCATTGTCAAACCTCAATGCTTTGATTCGTTTACTAGTTTTCTTTTCAGCTCACTCCTTCAAATGTTTTGAAAAGGCTGAATGCCTCTGATTTATGCTTAATAAAATATACAGTTGTTAGTCTAGAATATTCATCAATAAAGGTTATAAAGAATTTGGCACATTGGGCGACATACGGATGTATGTACAATGTCTAGCAAATCTTTAGCTACATGCTGGTGACTTGATCTAAATGGATTTCTAGTCTACTTTCCGATAATGCAACTTTGGCAGACAGAGAATTTGACTTTCCTATTTGGATAGTCGAGATCAAGTATAATAAATTGTTTAGACATGTTCAAAAGAAATGCATAATTTAAGTGACCAAGTCTATAATGCCAAAGTAGTCTTTTATTGATATGAACAGAGGTATTTATGGCTTGATTTGTAGAAGAAGCAGAATAACAATGACTCAGTCTGTATAAGTATCCATGTCTCTTTCCTCGTGCAAAGATCTTGTTTGTCCTCTAGACAACTCTGTACTGATCAGATTTGAGTTCTATGATATATCCTAGATCAGTAATTTTGCTAACAGATAGTAGATTCACAAACAAATTTGGTACAGTAAAGACTTTATAGAGCAGTTTGAATTGATCATTCTGGAAGCTTAATCTTACAATGCCTTCACCTTTGATAGCATGTGTGTTGTTGTTGTCGAGGTGAACATATTTTCCAGGTAATGTAAGGTGTATAGGACTGAAAACAATCGATATGACTGGTCATATGATGAGTGGCTCCAGAATAAAAAAATCATGTGTTGTCATCTGATGCTCTCTAATGGTTCATAATGAATACATCTTCATCACTTCTTGATGGGGGCATGAGATGTCTCTACAGTTGCATTCACTTGTTGATTTGATTGCTTCTTGTATAGTGTACTAAATCTTAGCATTGAAACATCTAATCCATTCTTGAATATCAAATTAGCTTTAAAAAATAAGAAATCAAGAAAACTAGTCAAAAATCAAGAAGATGGATAAATGTAGCAAAACTTCACCAAAATAGAAAAAGTAAGGTATCATTATTCATCATTAATGATCATTCAATGCATAGGGCATGAATCTAGAGGATGATCAAAGCTCTCATGTGATTTTAGGCACATGCATCACCATTACCATCAAGAATGCTCTCCAAGAGAAGCTTCAAGAACACTAAGGATCCAAATTAGACAAATGAACAATAGCCTCCAACTTTGATCTCAATTAATTATAGTCATCCTTTGTGCTTCTACTACAAGTTTGGAGCCTTATTTAGCTAAATTGGCCTTACAACTATTATTAAAATTCCACCATTCACAAATATAGTGCGGTTGTTCAAGCCACTTTATTAATTATGTTACTGACTAATTCTAGTCTAATTTGGGTCCATGGATATATTTAGCATTGCATTTAGTAAGTGTCCAAGATCTTGCTAGCAATTTGCAAGCAATAATACAATGTTATATATACGTTTGTGTGTTTGCAAAGATGAATGAATAATCGAACATTGTGAAAAGGTGTATTATTATCTTTCAGAGGATTGGCCAATAAGACAATGGCACTCTGATTATCAAACATAACTATAGAAGTTTACTGATTCAGATTAATATTTGACAGTAAATTTCTCAACCAAATTGTCTCCTTAATACTTGAGAAGCAACAATGTATTCTGCTTATGTGGATGAGAGAGCGATAGAGGTTTGCTTACGACTGTTCTAGGAGAGAGGGCTACCATTGAAGAAGAATGTAAATCCAAATGTGGATTTACGAATATCTACATCTCCTCCCCAGCTTGCATCTAAATATCCACTTAGCTGATGAAGATTGTCATTGTCGACTTTTCCATAGCAAATGCACAGGTCCATTGTAGCTCGGATGTACGTCTTGACTCTGATAAGAGCCTTCCAATGTATGATTCCAAGATTAGCATGAACTGGCTTAATGAGCTAACTACAAAAGAGATGTTAGGTCTTGTACAAACCATTGCATACATGAGAGAGCCGAGTATCGATTGATATGGATACTCTCTCATTTGCTCATTTCCTTGCATTGTCTGAGGACATTGGTCCTTTGACAATCGCATGCCTGAATCCATTAGTGAGTGAGCTTCTTTACAATTAAACAAATTATATCTGATAAGGGTGTTATGAAGCGCTCTGTCTCTATGGATTTGAGTTCCTAGACAGTAGTGAGCTTCGCCCAAATCGGTCATGTCGAATTCGGAGGATATAACATCCTTTACCTGATTGGTATTGTTGTTGAAGAGCAATGTATCATCGACATACAAGGTGATGATAATGAAGGAATGTTGGACTGACTTGAAATAAACGTTGAATCGGCAATGCTTGGTTTGAAGCCATGTTGGATGAGGAATGTGTTGATCCTTTGAAACCAAGCTCTTGTTGATTGTTTCAAGCCATAAATTGCCTTGTGGAGTGTTAGAAAGTGTCAAGGCTATAGCCCTTGCACAACACTCTTGGAACACAAATGGACGGGTAGCTCAGTGGTAGAGCACCCCGCTGGAATGGGGGAGGTCCTAGGTTCAATCCCTAGCCCGACCACACACACCAAGTGTAAGAAATTTATCATGGTATCAGAACTAAGTAAGAGAGTGATACATGATATGACTAGTTTTTAGTCACCTAGAAATTAGCTTTTCCTTGCATGTGCATGAGTAAATGCTCCCACATGGCAAGTGGATGTTCACACGTGTGTATAGAGTACTAGAAGATAAGAGTTTACCATTTTTTTAGATCCTATTTTGTAGGGAATATTCCTATATTCTAGGAGACTAGCTTTTTGGATTTTAGCCATATTCTAGAAGGTCAACTATTGGATAAGGATCAAGGATGAATCAAATGGATATATCTGAGTGATGTGGCACTCTTCACACGTGTGAAGACCTGCTGGACTGTACCAAACTCGTGGATGTACTTGATCCATAAAAGGATTATCATTTTGCTAAGAAGATTGATGAGACTTTTGCATTTTACACTTTTGTGAGGTTCTAGTCATTTGTCTTGTGATTTTTATGAATGATTGCTATCTAGGATGATTGTACTTGTTGTTTCAAGTGTAGGCCTGTGGACAGTACTCCACACGTGTGAGGCTGCTCTCACTAATTAATGATGTGTTGATCCATTGCTCTTGCTTAAATCCAAGTGTAGTTAATCTAGATCAAGATCTAATGTGCAGACCTTGATAGATCCATTGATTAAGCAACCAATAACTCTCTATGATTGTAAAATACAATCATTATTGTCCTAAAAATTGTAAAATTTATCATGGTATCAGAGCCATGGTTGTGGGTGTGGTCTAGGCGGGCAATAGCTAAAAAGGGCTATGCCTTGAGGGGGAGTGTTAGAAAGTGTCAAGGCTATAGCCTTGCACAACACTCTTGGAACACAAATGGACAGGTAGCTCAGTGTTAGAGCACCCCACCGGAATGGGGGAGGTCCTAGGTTCAATCCCTAGCCCGACCACACACACCAAGTGTAAAAACTTTTCACAGGAGTTTATAAACATGATTCTTCATACCTTCAAGAACGTATCCTTCAAGCTGGATCATGTAAATATCTTCTTGTATAACTCCATTCAGATAAGTTATTTGTACATCGAGTTGATGTACTTCAAGGTCGGCCACAACAACAGAAGATAAGAGGACTCGGATCGATGAATGCTTGACTACTGGATCAAAAGTCTCATTATAGTCGATGTTTGAGATCTGAGAAAGTCCTCTGGCTACTAGTCGGGCTTTTCTTCGGTCAATACTCATGTCAGATTTATACTTGATCTTGAAATCGATAAAATTGTTGCTAGCAGGTAGCTCGACCAATGACCATGTCTGGTTCTTGATCAGAGAGGAATATCTCTGTCCATTGCTTGTCTCCAGAGATCGGAGTCTGATTAGCTAAGTGCCTCTTCGATTGTGGTCGGTTCCTACATTAAAAAACAAACAGACTCAAGAATATACCTCGTGGATTGTGTAAGCACTCAGCTCAATCTTCTTGGGAGGTCACGTGTTGGCTGATGATCCATTCTTTGGTCGGGTTGTTCTGAGTGACAACAATGTCTTCCTCTGATTCAATGTCGAATAGTCGGTCGATCTTGGGGCTCAAATTGCCATGTCGGCGGTAGGTGTTGAGGGTTCATATGGAACTTTACCTTTGCCTTTGAAGTCGATGAATTGATCCTTCATAAAGACTGTATCCTTGCTGAATAAAATCTGTTGGGTATCAAGGTCGTACATCTTATAGGTATTGTCGGAAGAAGTGTAACCGATTAGGATGGTCTTTAGACTTTGGAAGTCGCATTTCTTCCTTGTCTCCTTCGGAATCTGCGCGTAGGTGATGCAACCAAATACTCGTAGGTTCTTCAATGAAGGCCTAGATCTTGTCCAGACCTCATGGGGTGATTTGCCTAAGAGGGCCTTAATCACGAACATCTGTTATGGATGTAAGCTACAATGGATATAGCTTTAGCCCAAAACCTCTTTGGCAAAGATGTGTGTGCTAGCATGCATTTGATTGACTCGACCAGGGTACGGTTCTTCCTCTCGGCTAAGTCGTTTGACTGAGATGAATAGGGAGTGATAAAACGCTATTCAATCTCTTGGCTCTGGCATTATTCCTTGAATTCGGTAGAGATGTACTCTTCACCATTGTCGGAATCGGTAATTTTGCTAGCAGAGAGCAGGTTTGTAAAAAGATTTGGTACATGAAGGACACTTGAGAGTAGTTTGGATTGATCATTTGCAAAGCTTAATCTTACTATACCTTCACCTAATAGCTTGAGTGCTATTGTCTCCCAGGTGAACAAACTTCTTGGTACTTTAAGACATATAGGATTCGAAACAGCGATATGGCTAGTCATGTGCTTAGTGGCTCCGGAATCAAGAAACCAAGAGCTGTCGTCGGATGCTCATTGATGGCTTGTCATCAATGCATTGTGATCCGCTTCTAAATTTGGTTGAGATGCTTCTACAGCTGCATTTGCCATCTGATTCGATTACCCTTTTTGATGTTTTTAGCCTGTAAGATATGGCAATCTTGAATCTCGTAGTTGGTTCATTTGTAGTATCTACAAAACAGCTTCTTCCTTGTCAGCAGCTTCGACTGCTCTTGATGATTCTGTGTTGGCTCTGATTCGACTTTTGTGGCTTTGAGCCTCTCTTCTTTTGCTTGCTTGAATTCTTGTCGGTGTATAAGGCATAGATAGTCTTAAAAAAATGACACCTATTTTGAAAGAAAAAATTTCAACCTTCATGCTATATAATTTAGGAGTAATGGATAAGTGGTTGGAATTATATGAACAAGAAAAAAAAAGTCTTGACTAGAAATCCACACGACGCAATAGGCGTAGAGGTCAAGCTGCACCTTCACATGATGTTGAGCCATTGCCTAACCAATGCACCATAGACTGGATGATAGATACACTCCAACAAGCAAGATCAAAGGGACAATTCATATCTGACACTGAATGAGAATTTGCAAGAGGATGAGATTAGAAGGTTTGCTTGTTTTTTCTAAGTGAACAATTTTAATTTGTACAATGATTGATTATTGTTTTAATTATAATCAACATGTGACAGTATCAAAAGTATAGTGCAATGTGGGCATATGGTCGTCATAATCGCATTGAATCAATTGATATGAAATGACGAACTTATGATTGTGGTGTGATGGCATCTTTCCATCAAGAAAGTTGGAGTAGTTCTTGAGATCAAAATCCAATTTTTTGAGAGCTTGAGTATGTAGGAACCATAAAAGCCATATATGAGGTGTATTTTGGTGAAATGGGTATATTTTTTGTTTGACGTGAAATGGTTCAAAATCAACTATAGAGAATCATATGCAGCCATAAAAAAAGACTATAGTAGTTTTTTTGCTATCGATTCAACCAAGAAATTAAGCATGGACTTTTCAGACACATTGGTGTTGCCTCGTCATTGTGAACAGGTGTGCATGAGTATCACATTTTTTTTTTTTATCAATTGTAACCAATGTTACATTAAACATCTACACTACTTTTTCCGATATGTCTATTTATTGTGAATTGAAATAGGATCATAACAAATCTCTAACTTAACATTGTTAAATGTGTAGGTATTTTTTCAACCAGATCGACTAAACAAAAATTGGTGGTATGCTGTTCAAATTAAGCCACGCTCAAGACATGTATTTGAAAATGCATATATTGAGAATGAAATGGAAGATCTAAATTTGGACAACATAAGTATATCTGATGAAGGTGTACAGATATCTTTAAGTTTTCTAAATCTTGAAAACCCCAGAATTGATTCTCATGATTCCGACGACCCAGATGATGAAGAAGACAACAATGATTCTTTGCATGAGGACAATATTTAGAGAGGTTTTGATTTTCATAGTGATGATGAACATCATCTTAGTGAAGATGAGTTGCAAGCTATATAAGAAAATGAGCGATTAGAGACAACACATAGAGAGAAGAGATAACTATAGAAGAACAGTATCGATCATTATCTACATGAAGCCTCCTCCTTGGTGTAAGTTGCTAGTTAATTCAATTGGAAGTTTAGGTAATGCAAGCATCAGGTTAAGTCCTCACACCCTATGGTGTGCCATGCATTTTTTTTCAGGGGTGATGCATTTTCTCTCTCTCTCTCTCTCTCTCTCTCTCTCTCTCTCTCTCTCTCTCTCGCTCTTCTCTCTTCGTCTCTCTCTCCGCTGATCTCCATTGTCGCAGCAGTTTTAAAGCTCTGGCATTGCAATGCGTCGATCGGCTTACCAGCATATGATTCTATACATTTTCCAGTCAAGATCTGATCATACTTTGTACATTTCCTAAATAATCACGTCTGTCATATGTTGCATTCAAATATCTGAGCAGTTTCATAATTCTGGCGGATCTAGGTATTGCAATGCAATGGCTCACATCATCAGAGTATGATTCTTTATAATATGCCTTCGGCAATTCAGTATAAAAGCCGCTAAGACGTCTCCTCGAAGCTCTTCATGTGGATGTCATGTCATAATCGCTGTTCATAACTGATGATTCAGATGAATTAATACTCTGGAATTTTTGCGATGGTGGTTTCTGACCAATTAGCTTCAGCGTCTTACAAGTTATTGTAGGGTCGTTTCTTTTCTTGGTTTATCATCGGAAAATGGCTGATGAAGGAAAGCATAGGCGTCCGATCCGTATTATTCTGGTTCGGCATGGAGAAAGCGAAGGCAATATAGATCAAGCTAGATATTCTCATATCGCTGATTCAAAGATTCGGCTGACAAACGGAGGCTTTGCGCAAGCAGAAGCATGTGGAGTCATGATTCGCAAAATGATTGAAAAAACAGGCAACGATGACTGGAAAGTTTACTTCTACGTGTCTCCGTATAGCAGAGCATTGTGCACGCTGAAAGGAATTGGCAGGGCTTTCGAGAGGCACCGAATTGTAGGTGTGCGAGAGGAGCCCCGCATCCGAGAGCAAGACTTTGGAAATTTTCAGACGGCAGACGTTATGAAGCTAGTGAAAGATACAAGAGAACGATATGGTCGTTTTTTTTATCGTTTTTCGGAAGGGGAGTCAGCAGCTGACGTTTTTGATCGGGTTACTAGTGCGTAGTTTTCCCCTCTTCATGTGCGAGAGCTTCTTAAGTAGTTGATGTTTGAGCAATGGAAGGATCCCTCTACTTAGCACTGTTCATTATATCATTGTTTTAGAAGATGTGGATCGCACTTGATGCCTTTTTTGCCAACCCTACAACATCAAATGTGTTGCAAATCAGTATGAATAACTGCTAATATAGATAGGAATTTTCAGGACTTTACTAGTATGACTTTCTAAGCAAGATAGATCATCTTATCGTTGGACTTTCGAATCGGTTCCAGCAATACTTATCAAAGAGGACTGGTACATTTTGTTTTGTTTCGTAATAAGCTCAAAGATTTCTTTTTAAACACCAAAGTTACCTGAGTTTGTGGCCTTTTCTTAGGTGATAAACAGAGATGTGCGTGGCAAGGGTGCTCTTAAAGTTAAGATCATATACAACAATAAAAGGAATGGACTGCAAGACATCAAATATTCGCCTCTAACTAAGATCTACCTCAACAATGTAATGCACTTCGCTGGTGAACGGGTGACCCGTTCAATCCAGCAGCTAAAATCTGGTTTTTCTGCAGACCTGTTGACCCAGGCAACCACCCGTTCTTCCATAAGATGTCACTTTCCACAGGTGAATGGGCCACCTGGAAAGGTGCCCTTAGGCCTGCACCCCACTGTGCAGTTGTACCTGTTTAGTTAGACATAACATAACTATAGGTACTGCCCCACCTACAGTTACGTAACTAATTCAGTTTAAGGCTTAGGGCTAGTTTGGGAGAAGAAAAATAAGAGGTTGGAGGTAGCAGAGGACTAGCTAAATTGATGAATAATTGCACTTTACCATGCCATAATGGCAAAAAAAAAGATTTCAGCTTCTCTTATCTTTTTGAAGGAAAAAGCATTATCTTCGTGGCAGGATTTGCACCCAAAGCCAAGCACATGCCATGATTGGTCGTTCATGATTTTGATAATTATCATAAACTCATTACTTGTCAAATGAGAAATAGAGCTTCAGATAATCAGATTATCATATTCAAGAGCTCATGGACTTGTTTTCCAAGGTACTCAATATGGATCCTATGCTATCAAGTTCACAATATGAATTGGGTTTACCAGCTGATTATCAATTTCGTTATGTGTTGTACTCATTAGAGAATGCTATTTGTATAGATGAAGTCTCTGATTCCACAATGTGATCCTCTAAAAAAGTGGAAAATGAACAAGAAAATCCCGGGTTGAGAAAGTTTCAAAAGAAGTGAGGTAAGTTGGCATTAAGCTTACTCCAAGCACTATCATTGGGTCGGTGCCAAATAAGAAGCTGAAAAATGTTTCTTTTTGTGAAGGCTAAAAAAGACAACCTTTGCGACTAGTGCTAGAAGCCAAGACACATAGTAGAAAAGACACATTGATTTATTTTGGGTCAAAGGAAAAATTTGGTAAAAGTCATTTTGGTTTCTTAAAACATTTCCTGACACAACTTTCTTAATGCTTGGTTGTAGGCCTCATACAGAGGTGTGATCACCGGTTGTGGCTAAACTTGCTACAGTGATGAATGTCAAAGTTTGTGACAAGGGAACTTCATATTTAAGAATACATCAAGCTGATATATTTTCATATGCTGAATTTGGAATAGGATTGATGTATTTGTAGGCTATATTGAATTTACATGAAACTTGGATTTTTTAGACCATAAAAACCATATTTTAGCCTTGTGTTGGGAGTGGGGAAAAACATGTAGGTTTGTAAATAAAATTTCAAACACATTGCAAAACATAGTAACTACTAACTGACAACTGTAAGTACTTATTACTAGTCTACAAACTACTACTAACTAATCAAAGCATTTAGGGTTCAACATGTTGCATACCAAAAGTTAAAAACATGTACTTCATAAGTAGTTGGCTCCATTTGTGTTGAATGCTTGGATCGAATCCACTTTAATTCTCCTAGTATTCTCATAAGATACCACATGTGATGAACTTGATGGACTTTGCTAAACCACTCCCCATGGATGTACACTTCATGTTTGCAATCCTGTCTTCAACCACTCTCCAACAATAATACAAATAGAATGTCGTCTATGAACCAAACCAAATATGCAAGTAATAGAGCATCCCTAATAGAAAGATAAAATGTATGCAATACTTCCTCACACAAAGTAACTGCGACTCATTGTATATAACAGAGCTTTATCATTTATGACATCAGACATATTGATCATTCTCATGAGGCATGTGTGGAATGTAGATCAATCACCATCTTTCAAAATTCATATATATTATACACTTAGCACTGTAGTCTGCACTATGTGTGGTGATGAAGGAGGTTTGATGTTGATATTTGTAGATCCATTTCCTACTTATGATTGTTATGATGGTGCTATGGTAATCAAAGAGGAGTACATTTTTTTTATGAGTGCTGGTGAGATCCTTACATAGTTGTCGTAGCTTGGAAGATGTTCAAAGAGAGAATTTGATTAAGTCGTGGGCCAGCAGGGTCAGATATCAGATTTTTTATAATTACATTAACTCGTTCCGACCCAGTGTTCCGGAACGTACGGAACGGAACGTTCCGACTCAAAAGGGTCGGAACGCGCTTCTAAGCTGTGCGTAGGAGGCAGCTATGATGGTGATAGGAAAACCCTATACCGAATGAATAAATTTAATTTCATTATCCTCAAACATTTGTGAAATGGTAGTGATAGTTAAACCCTAAATAAAATAAGCAGATTTTTGCAGACTGTTTTGTAAGCATAGTAATTACAAAATTGAGTTTTGTGGCAAGAAATACGATTCTGATCTAAGCATGTTCACTTATCCATACCAATCACAATAGATTTTTTAGAAAGAGCTGAACATTCTTGCAATTTGACTTCAAGGCATTCCTTTACCCATCCGACACTATATTAAAGATTCCAACTATCAAACTCATGTGGATGAATACATCACAATAAAGATTGATATGCATCAGTAATAAAAGTAAGCCACAGGGAAAACATAGCTATTAAACTCCTTTAGACTGGGATATTAAAGCTTGTGCATGTCTGTGTGTCTCTTCACATCTTCGCAAACCCCCCCCTCTTCTTCCTCTTTAATTGCCAGTTTCCCATCCCATCCCATTTTTCCCCATTCGTTTTGGAAACTTTGATTTTGAGGGTTGCTTAATGACTAAATTATGAATTGCAGCAACAAGTCTTTGGTACCCAGCTATCTAAAGAGGTTTCTTGCAGTTGTACTTTTAGGGGATAAAAGCATACCTCAAGTCGCAGATGGGCTTTCAATATCAACTCAGTTATTACTATTATGTGTCATTTAGAAAAGTCGTAACCCTAACTGCCTACATGGCCCATCTCATCGTTCTGGAGAACTCTCTCTCTCTCTCTCAGAATTTTCCTCAATAGTTGCATATTGAGACATTTATGTATAAGCTTATATTATTCAGCTCATCGATTTGTCTTCATATTCAGGGTTTGGAGACATATCACGCTCCACTAGTTTGGAACAGGTTTGTAATGTACATCATTGGTCTTATGTGCCTTTTGGAACCAGAAAAGACATTAATGAAGCTCTCTCTCTCTCTCTCTCTCTCTCTCTCTCTCTCTCTCTCTCTCTCTCTCTCTCTCTCTCTCTCTCTATATATATATATATATATATATATATATATATATACATATGTATATACATGTTGTTTGTTTGTATTTGTATTTAGATTTACATCACGTGCATTTTTCCATAACATCTTCAGAGATGATTTTCATGTGCTCCCACTTGCACTGCACACTTGACTTGTACTTAGTTGTCTTATATACCTTTTGGCATGGAAAAGAAATTACTAAAGCTTTCATTGTTTTCTCAGTCTCTCCTCTTCTGAATGGACATGGATGAATAATCAATTTAATGACTCTTGAAATGCTTATTGTGTTATGTTGATTTATGTTTGAATTTGACTTCTTTTTGCTTTTAATTCCAATCTTTTGATGCCAACTGCACGTTTAGGTGCAGTTATATACATAATTTGCTAGAACATTTTTATCCTTATTTTTCTATTTGTTTGCGGATCTGCAGGCTTTCTCGAGTCATTGTGGCGAGACTTTGATATGAATAGGCTGAACCGAGATCTGGGAAAGTCAACCGAATTGAACGTGATTGTTGTATCACATGGTGTTACCATGCGTGTTTTTTTGATGCGTTGGTTCAAGTGGACCACAGAGCAATTTGAACAGCTGAACAACCCTAAAAATTGTGAAGTACGAGTGATGCAGCTTGGTTCTGGTGGGGAGTACAGTTTAGCTCTTCATCACAGTAACAGTGAGCTTGAAGAATGGGGGCTCTCTTCAGAAATGATAGCTGATCAAGAATTTAGGGCCACAGCAATCAGGGGACAGTGGAATGCTGCCTGGCCTTGGAGTGGGCCTGCATTTTTTGACCACTTTGATGAGGAAGAAAGTAAGGATAACTTCAATGAACTTAGTGAAAGTACTACGGACACAGTACCTGCAAATGGGTTCGTGAAGGCACTTGAACATTCAGAGTGAGTTTTTTGGAATTGTTTCACACGAAAGGGGGACTCAAAATCAGGGAGGAATTTGTGCTGCTAGGCGTAGTTTTGTCTCGAAAAGGTCCATGAAAAGTACATGAGCAACTCCAGGCTTTTATGTTTCAAAGATGTTTTTTCTTGTGAGGTGGGTGGCGAATTCACTCTGTGCTAGATCCTTCATTTCTTGGCACATAGGCAGTTTGTTTCATTGTAAGGTCATGTGAATTTCTTTTTTGAATTATGAACGTGATAATAAAAGGAGCATGTAAATTATGTAGGTCTAGAATGCACAGGTATAGAAATCACTTAACAGCCTTTTCTGATCTACTGTCATGTAGTCTTTGCCAAATTCCAAAGCATCCAAATCTCGTAGACGCGATACTACAATATTATCCCTTGTGTTTTTTTATATGCCACCATCAGGGTTAATGTCATCGTACAACTACAAGACTTTTCTGATGGAACACCCATGGATGAAGGTCTCCTTTTGAATTATTGTTCTGAAAGACTAGATTTATGAGTAGAACACCAAGCACCCCCTTTACTTGCTCGTTGGACCACGAACGTATAGTAGATGAGGTTTTGAATAGTTGCAATTTCATACTTTCACTAATTCCAGACCATAATGTCATACAAATGCATGAGAATACCGTGAATAAACTCAATATTGCATGTTATGATCTAATTCTACTAATACTGTGGATCAGCAATAGCTTGTGTTCTCCTAATACGCATGATGCTTTGGGTAATTATGAGGATTCAGCAAGTGAGTGGATTGGCCACCTATCTCACGAGAACAAACATCTTTGAAACATAAAAGTCAAGCATGCTTGTCAGTTGATTCATTTCTGTGTAAATTCATCTATTCGAGGATAGGAGATATGTGAAGGCAACTGTTTCTGCACTACAACTATGACATTGATTTATCTTTATATACTAGGTTTGTTGGATTTGCTGATGCAATCATAAGCAGATTAGCAAAGATGGAAGTAGGCGTATCATAGGCAAACTCAACAACAGGTAGAAAAGGAGGTTAATTAACTGGGTAAGAAAAGTTCGAAGCACCAAATGGCCAGAGCTAGGAGAGTTCTTCAATTACCTTTCAGGCTTTATATCTTTCTCTAGACCACTACCGATGTGACCCCGCAAGTCTGCGGGCAGGCAGGGCAAGGTTTTGTCACAGCGTGAGGGCTGCCCGCTGCCCGCTGCCTGGGAGCACTAAAATTTTAATTATAATAGATAGATTCATCAGCTCAAGCCTCACAGAGAGATGGGTTTAGTTCGTATACTGCACCTTCTAAGTAGTTATAAATATTGTACCACGATCTTTCCTTTTGCAGATTTGTATCATGTCGGCTTTTAAAAAATCATGCCTTCTAAAACCTTCAAACGGACTGGAAGCCCAAGACTCGTGAATTCCAAGAGGAGACCTCTGCAATTATGAAAAATCTCCTCTTGGAATTCCCGAGTCTTGGGCTTCCAGTCCGTTTGAAATTCATTTAAGACTGGGCTTTAATGTGCTGCATATAGCACGCTCTCCCAAATGCCTCCGTAGTAGCTAATCTGAGTTAATCTTCGTCAATCACTAAGCTACCAAGTTCCTCAAAAGTCCCAAACCTGGTGACAAAAATAAGATACTTTTTCCTTCGAAAGATCGCATTCTCTTGAGTTACTCCTTTTACCATGTGCATGAGAACTTGTTAAGAATACAATTCATGTAGCAACATTGTCTTCTTGAGAGTAACTTTCCAAGTCCAGGATCCAAGGGTTCCTTTTTTCTAACTCAAAAAATCTGCTGGCTTCATGAAAGTAATTTTTTAGATTTACCAATCCAAAGTTTTCTTCCTTCTAGCTCAAAAAGTTTGTTCAGTCGATTACCTTTTGAATGTAGATAACACTTGAATTTTCCATATGAAAGACTACTTGATTGATTCATACGAAAGGCTGCATGAGCTTTTAATAAGGCCAATAGACCTCTCCAATGAGTTTGTTTGGTCAAAAATTTTAAACGTATTTTCACCCATTTCTATGAAGACTATCGTGCCTCAATTATCATTTTTTGACAAGGAGCTACTGTGAAAAATGATGGAAATGCCAACTTTGGATCTTTACACCAAATATGGAGGAACCGGCACTTTGGTCTGTCTCATGTGTGGTTAGGGGGTTTCCGAAAAATTGCATATCATTTGGCCAAACGATTTGATTGGTACACTCTTTAGAGGAGACCTTGAGATGATGGGGCCTCTTATAAAATGTTAATGTGGTGCCAAAGTTTGATTGTTCCACAATGCAACAGACCACCAGCATAGTGCGAAATCCGGGTATATTCATTCTTAAAAGGCCAAATTTAGGGAATTCAAGACCAAAAGGCCAATTATACAGCAAAAACCAGCACCTACAATGTCTATGCCATGTCCACAATTTGTAAGATTGCCTACAGAGGAGAGTCTTTAGGTTCAAGAGTATCATGAATACCTAGATAGACATAGCAATCAAGCGAGCATGTCTTATCATCATTACGAATTGGGAGAGTTTATGACACTGGGAGTAGTTGCACCGATCTACGAGGATCACTATCAAGAAGCTTTATCATGGGATGCTTTGATGGATTGTGTTGACTATCAATTCGTCGATGAACAATGCTATCAGAAATAGCCACCAGACCTATATGGTTATTTTTTAAAATTTGGCAAGCCATGTTCTTGTTGATCACCATCAATAAATAAAGCCTCAGGTTTTACGTAAGCGATATCTTATCCACGCTTTTCCTTACGCATTTCCTCATCCACCATAAACGTGTCAACAACCTTTTTCCACATCAAACATAGTATGGTGTCGTGGGACCGTCACCTATTTAGGTGGGGGATACTATGGTCACTTAGTGGGTACCACCACTAAAGTACTATTCGGCTTACCAAGTGGGCCCCGCCACAGTACACTACTGTACATTTAGATTAATAAGTGTGAGGGCACTGGCATCTTGCGTGTATAAGCCCAACCCAATGAGCACGAGTAGCAAGTTGTAATTTCTAAGAATTAGCGATTTGGGACATAAAATAATTAAGAAATCCCAAATTGAAGTTAGATAAGATTCTGAGTTTGGAGAAACTCACATGATTCATGTGAAAGTCCTTTTCACTCAAAAAGGAATCACATGAATCATGTGAAGGGCACCCTCGTCAAATAGAACCGTTGGATTTCATTTGAAGGGCTTGGATAAGTTTGCTAGTTTCATTTCTCTCTCTCTCTCTCTCTCTCTCTCTCTCTCTCTCTCTCTCTCTCTCTCTCTCTCTCTCTCTCTCTCTCTCTCTCTCTCTCTCTCTCTCCCCATTTTCGTAGTGCTATGCAAGTGAAGGCGAGGTTGCCACTCCCAGTGATCAGATCCTTATATTACACACGACGCACTACATTGGCGACGTTGCCGGGGAGCGCCATCACTCGTTTTGCCGCACAACACTTTTCTTTTTTGTTCTCACTCTCCTCTTCTCTAACTCTTTCATTTCATCAAAATCAAATTTTTAGCTTGTTAGTGTAAGTTAGGTGTGGATTAGATCGTGGTTTAGCAGTTAGTTTTTCATTTTTTTCATGAATTTTTTCCTTGATCGTATTGTGGAGAGAGATTGAAAGGTGGGAGGTTTCAGATCCAAGCACCCAATTCCTTCCGTAAACCCATAAAAATAAAAATAAAAATCGTGTAGTATAAAGATCTGATCGTTGGGAGTGACAACCTAGACTTCACTTGCATAGCACGATGAGAGAGAGAGAGAGAGAGAGAGAGAGAGAGAGAGAGAGAGAGAGAGAGAGAGAGAGAGAGAGAGAGAGAGAGAGAGAGAGAGAGAGAGAGAGAGAGAGAGAGAGAGAGAGAGAAACTTTGATTAGCTACACTAAAATGACAAGGATTCTAATTCAAGCCCTTTAAATGAAATCCAACAGTTTTATTTAACAAGGGTGCTCACATGATTCATGTGATTCCTTTCTAGTGAAAGGGACTGTCACATGAATCATGTGAGTCCCTCCAAACTTAGAAGCTTATCAAACTTGACTTCGGTTTTTTTTTAATTATTTCATGTCCCAAGTTGCTTATTCCTAGGATTTACAAACTTGATACTTGTGCTCATTGGGTTGGGGCTTATATGACACTAAGTGCCCAACACTTCAGAATTTAAATACGATCTTAAGTTGGCAAATTAGAAAATATTGGAATGAATAAACTTTCTTTTCTCTCCTATTAGATTAGGAAGTTTGGGAGAGTTGTCCCCTTTAATTTTGAAAGGTCATTTCTTCCCTCATCACATTGAAGGCACACATTTCGTGGAGATTGGGAAAAAGTCCTTAATTGATAGGAGTTTAAAGGGATGTCTACAAGTTGAAATTTGACAACCATTACTTAGTGCCTACAAAAAGATATAAGCCTCTCATAATGTAAGGTTCATATTGTATTTCCCGATAGTTGTTCAAATTGACACCAACAAGGATTGCTTCCCTTGAATCACACTAAAGTAGAATGTCTCAAGAATGTTCACATTCAATATTCATATTTGGTGCATAAAGATTAGATATTTGGAATGAGAAATGTCATCTAGAAAGTGGAACAAGCATGCAACATTTCGAAAGGTCTACAAATATGTTTACAATGCGATAGGAACAAGGCACAAAAGTTACAATGTCATCTCTTGTGCCATTAGATGGTGAGGCCACATAATCATGTGAAGGTAGCAAACTTTGCATGGCAAAATGGAGAAGGGTGAAATATATATCTAGAAAGTTAATTAACAAGCTCTCTTAAACTCATGTTTTAGGTTTTGGATGTTGGGACTCTCTATTTCATCATGTCCCAAAAAGGTTAAATAAAGAAAATAATGAATGTAAAGAAGACATTTGAACAATAGTTGAACGAAATACTTTGATACTTTTAATGGATGGGATAATTGTACAAAACAATGGAATAAAGAAAATAATAATAACAAAAACGTGCAAAAAAACACTAGAAATGAACATATTAGATAGCCACTTCACAAATTAAATGTTTGGACTTTCCAAATGATGGTTATTCAAGGAAAGAAGATGATATTAAAAGTCTAAAGCAAATTGCAATTGGATCCAAAATAGAAAGTTTTAAGTAATAAAAAACCATAGACAAGTGCTTTAGCTTTTATGGAGGACATTTTTGTATCGGAAAAATGAGTATATAAAGAAGAAAATTTGTGGACTTAAATTCATTTTATGGTTTCTAATACTCTTTTATTGTCATTAACTATCCCATGCATTGATGTACCAAAAAGCATTATCATGAATTAGACATCATGGCATTCTAAAGAGAGTTTTACAAATTCATGAGAAAGTAGATAATAAGATATTGATTCAACTTGATTTTTATTAGCACTATGACAATGCTATCCACCAAGCTATGTTAGAGATTGGGACACTAAGCGAAAGGGTTGTTTTTGTTGTTTGAAGGGCTATGAGGATGCTTTAGAAGAATTTTTTTTTTTTTTTGCAAATAAGCAGAGCAGTTTGTATTAATGTAAGAGAAGTATACTATACATCATTGGAGAGGTTGAGACGAAGTCTCTCCACAGAACACAGGAGCTATCCCCTAAGTTTAGTGAGGGCTTTGACATAATTGGACTGATTGGACTTTTTTTTTCATACAACATTTGGACTAGCCTAAAGTAATTGTGAAGCATCTCCCAGAGATTAGAGAAGACAAGATTTGGACTTAGAACAGCCCCAAAATTTTGAGCATTCCAGTTAGCCCAAACCAGAGCAACACGATAGGCGAGCCAGAGTAAGGCTTCTACCTTACTATCAAGACCCAAGAGCCAAGGAAGCTCCTCTAGAGAGGACAAGCCTACAAACCTAGAGACCTCTATGAGCAATGATTTCAGTGGTTCATTTTGATCACAAAAGAGAAGGGTGTGTCGTATACTATCCTGGGTAGTGCCACATCTGTGGCATGTACCGTCAGAGAGCCTCCATGCAAGAGCTGTCCCCCCTGTCCATATAACCTTGAAGGCTATTCTCCAAAGTAGTATTGACACCTTCGGATCCACAAAACCTCTCCAAATGTCTCTGAAGCAATACTCCCACCTTGTGTCAGTCAGCATGATGCCCCACTTCTTATTAAGTTTGTCGACCAACTCCTTGGGGATCTTATCCACTCCTGGGGGCTTGGGTGAGGCTTTCTTCCTCCCACCCCAAGTGAACCACTCCACTTTCGGGTATGTCCTTTGACCCACTCTCCCAACGTCCTCCATCTTGCAGGCACTCCATCTCTCCCACCGAAGCCGCTGCTCATGAGGCTTAAGCAAAAAAGTATTCTTGGCCTCTCTCTTTTTTGTCCACTTACCCTTCTCCCAATTCCACAAGTCACTCCAGTGAGAAATACCCTTACGGGATATTTTCCTGGCCACCTTGATATTGTTGTCCTCCACCTCCTGTTGACCTCTCAATGACCAACAACTTAGCTCCAACAATCTCCCAGTTCGTCTCAAAGCTTTAGAAGATTTTCATTCCTTACGCCCACCAATTTTAAAGCAACAATTTAAGGCCTAAAATGAAACTTGCAACTCCACACTCTCACACACATTGTCTTTACTCCCTCTTCAACCCCAACACAACTACAAGCAAAAGAGAAAAGCCCAAATACCACAAAATACACTAACTACATACTATCCAAAACTCAAAGCAAAAGAAACGGTTTTTAAAAGGTAGGTACTCTCCAAAAGGAAAAAAATGCTCAAGCTTCAACCAATCTCCCAAAGCCTATGCATATAAATCGACATTAAAGACTGCAAGTAGCAAGCTCTATTATCATCCACTACCATCTACTTTCACAAAGTCAACCACAAAAATTGTGGGGGGGGGGGGGGGAGAGTGCGAAAGAGCTAACTTTATTGTCATTTGATGCTAAACAACATATAAGACAAAATAAAACATCTCAAGTGTGATAGTCTATAGAGAAGCATATATATGTTTCCAAAAGCAGACTCAAATTAAACTAGAATGTTAGTCAAAGAACTAATCTCAAATTGTTTGATTGCTCTATGAATGGAAGCTCTACATAGTTGGAAAAGGTATATGTTGACACAATGATCAATACAATGAACTATCAAATATAATGGCCTAGGAGAGTTGGAGCTCTACCCAAGTATTTAAGGATAGATAGTCCCAGTACTATAGATGATGTTAATGTTGAAGATGGAGTTCATTTCCTCATAGAAATGTTCATATTCTATCTATATCCCTAAACGACTCTTGATCTCAATGCTAAATGTTGTCTTCAATCATGTTGTTGGTTCTGGGACGGTGGGATATATGTCTCATCCTCAAATAATGTCTCAGTCTCAATATCTACTCTGGAGCATTTTCTCAAGAAAACTGAGGTAAGATAGGGTTTTCCTACATCTCCTATATATCTTGTTGGCATATATGTCGACATAGAAGATATGTCTCTCATATCATCAAAGCAACACAACATGGATCCTCATATGAAATAAGAGAGAGTGTAGTGTGGCTAGAGAATCACGATAAAGTCAGTGGTAATTTCCTCTAATCTGTTACCCTTATATTTGCCACTTGTCTTTCAAATTTCATCTATGCTAGAGTGCAATGGGCAAGAAAAAGGAAGGACCGACTCCGTTGTAGTATAGCGAGGTAGGACTTCGATAACGGGGAATGTGTGATCTAAAGGCAAAACTATATCTCTACAAACAATGGAGTGGCAATTTGTCAGGCTGCCTCCATGAAACTACCAATAAATCCTAGAAAATGCAAGGGAAACTAAATTAACCTACTCCTACTTTGTTATGGTTGTTTGTGGGCGTCGTACCCTTCATTGCTCTAGGCCTCTTCAGGTTCTATGTCTTCTAACGTAAGGGAAATCCTACCTACGGTGGCTTAAGGCCCGTGATATGGATCTAACACTCACTTTATGGGCTGCAACCAAGAGGGAAGAAAGATGAGAGGGACAAGCCATGAATGAACTTGGAAGCCGGTCTTTCTAAGTGCAAATCCATAGGTAGAAACCTGCATAGCAACACATTCCTACAACAAAGGAAGATACTACATACATCGCAATCAAGGCATCGTACATCCATAGCAGAAAAACAAGCATCAAGCATAAAGCCAAACACTTGTCTCACAACTCTCTCTCTCTCTTTTCCTCTCTCAAGGCATTTACATAATCACAACAAATGAGGGAACTCAACTCTTTGATTGAAGAAATGAAATGTGAGAACCTAAAATACAAAGGATTTGGCCCTTTTATAGTTAGGTTCAAATGAGTTGGAGTGGCAACTTTCTATTGGCTCATTTCTAGACTTAATAGTCTAAGTTAAGTTGCTTTTCTTTATTTTGGCAAGTAATTTCACTTACAATGTTTTTGTATTTCTACTGCGGACAGACTAAGGCTAAAACGACGCCACACTTTCACGCTCCTGACACGTACGAATAAGATCATTCTTCTGTACTTCTTCATGTCTTCACGATGCTCCAATAACCGATCTACGGATCATGTTCAATGGCTGTTAATGATCTTTTAAACTGTATTCAGAATAACTAAAGATCCTCTAACAACCTCATATATACATCTGAGCGACTTGAAGATCGAAGGGTGTGCAGAAAGAGAACAATAGATGCAGAGTGTGTGTAATCAATAGAGTGATCAAACGACCAGAATAGGTCTTCAGTAGCGGACTCCTCAGAGTTAGTGATCTTAGAGAGAGAGAGAGAGATATTCATAACTTTACCTAATGTTTTGAGTCTGTAAGTAGGATCACGTAGGATCACGTGCTTATCAACGCTAGATCAGAGGTTGCGTTTTCTTGGGACTGAATTGGATGTTGCCTAAATACCTTTGGGATGGTTGTGTCATTCAAAGGGCTTATTGGTTCTCTAGTGGAGATGTGTACTTGAGTGGAGATGGAATCAGGTTGGGCCTTCTCTTGATTTTTGTCTCTTGAAGTTGATCTTCTCGACCGTGGGGCTTGGGTATTCCCCCAAATACAACGACTCTGATGAACCTCTATTAGTCTTTCTAGGAAATTCTGGCATTGATTTTGGACCGTTTTTCTTTTGGGCTCAAGTTATGACGTAAAGGGGAGCTTGATCGTGGTCTCCTTGTGATTCCACACTTAGCATGTTTATTGGCATAGATGGTCCAAGCATTGACATCTCTCTCCTTCTTGGCGAGACAATCCAAATATGGGTGTCCATACTTGCAATCCTTGTAGAGCAGCACATAGTCCTATCTATGTCTCTTGTTAGGACACTCAACAATATGATGATTGTCTCTGCATCCATAACATTTGATGGCGGGTCTATCTGTCGGTCCCCGAACTTGATTGGTGTATACTGGCACCAATTCACCCTCATATCCATCTATGTAATACACATGTGCTTCTTCAGTAGGATAGGAGGGTTCAGAATCATTTCTCGTTCCTAGAAGATGCACAGTAGTATAGGTCTACTCCTAAATCTTACATCTTGGTTGTTTGTCGGCACCATACCCTTTATAGCTCTTTGCCTCTTTGGATTCCAAGGCTGAACATGAAAGAAAAATCCATCTACATTGGCTTAAAACCCGTAGTTTAGATCTAACACTTACAATGCATGCTATAACAAAGAGATGAGGAAGAAATGGCATGTCAATCATCCAAATAAATGGCTTTTCCTCTCTCCTCGGGTATTCACTTGTCATGGGTCAGGGGTTACATCTCTAGTTGGATGGGTGGTTTGGCTCCCACTAGTCTCTATGTGTGTTGATCATGTCCTCATCTTAGTAGTATTCTTGGTGACTTTGTGTTTCTTGAGAACAAGTTGTGTATACAAAAGCCAAGTTTATATAATTAATAATTGTGCTCCATGGCAATTATTACCCTAAGGCCCAATATGTTGGACTCACAAACGTAGGATGCCAACTGGTCACACCTGTTTCCAATACTTCCGACTCTCTACTTATTTATGTAGTGTTTGGGCTCATTGCAGGAGCCTCTTGCCATATTATAGAGTATTCCATGTCGTTCCTAGAATCAAAAAATAGTGATCATCATGTAAATTAGTCTCACTTGTTAAAAATTGCTAGACCCTCTTCTAGATTGGTTCAAAATGTGCATCTTTCTCACAAAGATCGATCACCATGTAAATTAGTCTCGCTTGATAAAAACTGTTATCCCTCTTCTAGATTGGTTCAAAATGTGCATCTTTCTCACAAAGATCCCTCAAGGGGAGATAAAAGTTTTTGCCTATCTTTGTGAAAGAAGGCTCGTTCACTTCACCAATTCGACTAAGAGCATCAGCCACCCGATTGGGGTGCCTTTGATATACCGGACTTCAAAATTGAATTCCTCCATGAGTCTGCCCATTGGGCCTTACGACCTCTCAGATCATTTTGATTGCAGACGTAGTTTAGAGGTTGATGATCCGTAATCGCCACAAATTTATTACCATACAAGTAATGCCTCCATGATTTCAATGCATGGATGACCACAAAAAGTTTTTTTACTTGTGCTGTATGTTTGACTTGTGCATCGGATAACTTTTTGCTCTAAAAAACATGAGCTAGCCCTCCTATAAGAGAACAACTCCAATAGTTGTATCACTTGCGTCAATATTGATGACGAATGAAATATCTGGATCTGCTATTCTAAACATCGTAGATGAGACAATTAGAAGCTTGAGTTTCCAAAAACTCTCATCTAAATTCTCATTTTATCTAATGGGAGGGCTTGGTCTTCCTTTCTAACTCTTTACCCCTTTTAATATATTGTTAAGAGGCGTGGCAAATTTAGAATAATCCTCTACAAACTTATGGAAGAATACTGTGAAACCCAAAAATGACTTGAGTTCACAGACCTTTTGAGGAATTGGTCATTCCACTATCTTTACCTTCTCCTCGTCAATCTTGATCCCAAAAGCGGTGATCTTATGACCAAGGTAAAGAAGTTCATCTTAAAGAATTCACACTTCAATTTTTTTAGCGTAGAGCTTCTCTCGTCTTAATATTGTTAAGATGGTATGGAGATGCCTTACGTGCTCTTTTAATATTCTACCATAGATCAAGATATCATCTAGAAACAGCACTACAAACTTTCCCAAAAAAGGACAAAACACGTTGTTCATCATTTCTTGGAAAGTTGTCAAAGCATTAGTCAACCCAAAAGGTAGGACTAAGAGCTCGTAATGGCCAAATTTTGTCCTAAAATCAGTCTTAGATACATCATCCGGATGTATCCTTATCTTCATAACTGAAACCGCCATCCTTCTTATTATTCAGAATAATGGGCGCTCCCCATTGTGATTTACTTGGTCTGATATGTCTCATCTCAAGGTATTCCTCAATTTGCCTAGCCACTTTCCCCTCTTCCTTTTGACTAAACCTATAAGGTTGTTTGACAATGGGGTGGCTACTAGGCATCAACTCAATTTTATGGTCCACGGACCAAGCGGGTGGTAAATCATAAGAGTTGCTTAGGAAAAATGGTTTTAAACTCTTATTTTAAATCTTGCATTAATTGTTGTTTATGATGAGAATTTTTGATGTTAGTAAGAGAACACATCCACATCGAAACCTCAACAATATCACAATGCAATTGAGATTTCAAAACAAGGTGAAACAACTCATAATCAAATTCATGCAATGTTTTCTTGCCTTTGTCGAGGAAACCATCGGCGATGGGAGTACATCAGTCTCTCCAAAAATGGAGACTCTTTTACCAAGCTTATCTTTAAATACCAAAGAATGATTTTTAAATTCTAATTCTAAAGAATCTGATTTATTATAAATCCAGTCATAGCCTAAGATAACATAACTGTGATGGTTCATGATGTGAAAGTCGAGTCGCTTGGCATATTCTTGCATCTGAAGCTCCAAATCAGGGACTTTGATATGCCATATCTCCATGTCTGACCCCGAGGCTAGATGGACCACATAACAGTGATCACTGGCCATGTTGGGCACCTGAAGCTTCTACGCAAGCCGAGAATTTAGAAAATTCAGAGTGCTCCCTGAATCAAATAATACATTTACATCTTTCCCTAGTATCTTGCCTCTAACTTGGAAACAACTGATTAGGTTTGAAGTTGCATGCACAATCACGATATCCTAATAAGTTGACTTGCAATTTACCTACAGGTAAATCCAACGTCATGAGATTTGATGCCTTATTCTTCTTATCGGAGCACCATTTGACATGATGCCCAGGTTTGTTGCACAAAAAGCAAAGGTTCTCCTTAATTGTCGCCTTCTGTGCCTTGTCTTCCACAACTGGCTTCTTTCTTTTCTTCTTCTTCTATTGGTACACAGCAACTTCTAGTTCATTAAAAAATAAGTTTGTACTCTTATACTATAAAGTCCCTAACACAAGGATGCAATAGCTAAACAAACCGCAACAAAGCAACACAAGAGAATCGGATGGTGGACAAACCAACTCAACCAAACCTAGATCGAACAGATCTAGCCCCCAAGCTATGGATCAATCACTCATAAGGGAAAGAGGAATCACACCAGCAGCATGTAGCTACTAACATCAAAATTAAGCATACACTAGTATGAGCCCAATGGGTATACTTATACCCTCGAAGGCCCATGCACCACTAGTAGTGCACTGTGACACCTCATTGGACATATCTGCAACATAACTGGGACACATCATCCAATTCTCCTGGAGTCACTAATAGACCTATAAAAATCCACCATCTTGAGTTTAAGCCTGCAACCATTAATTATGACCATATACACATGAAGGGCCCAAACCCCTCATAATCATTATTAAATAACGGGTCGAGGTAGGCCTCTTGACCTCCAAACGGGACAATAATCCGAGATCAGTCGTGGGCATGACATGGACATAACAACTCTCCTCGTATAACATCTCAAGGTCTCATTATCTTTCTTTCGAATACAACTTAATCTTGCCAAGATGTGGGTTGAGTAATTGAATTATCGAAATTGCTTCATGAATTGTGGCTTCAAATCCGGCCATGTCTGCACCCAGGCAGGATCAATTTGATTATACCAAATCCTGGTCTCTTTCCTCAATAAACCAATCATAATTTTGAGTGTATTTGTCTCCTCATATTAGTCATAGTTATTGACTCAATATGGAATTTGTAACTACTCACATCTTCTAACTTCAATCATAATGTATTTTAGATGAAGTGATGGCTTTCCTTAGTATTGGAATAATATAAGGGCCTGAAGATGAAGGATTAATAGGAGATGGTTGAAATGTTCTGGGTCTTATTACATACATAGCACATCCATACAACAAACTAATTATTGAACAAAAACTAGGGTGTTGCAGAGTGTCAGGATCTTGAGGATACAAAGGCCAGTCCATTTACATATTCACGATATTTTTGTCCATTAGCCCAATAGTGCAAACGATCATCAGATGGTTGATAAGGAACACCCTTTCACGCTGCTTTTCAGTGATTTTCGGTGAAGATGCAAATTCAATAGGACTATCCAAATGGAGACGATACAATGTATTCATCACAATATTGGGCAAGCAAAGATAATATTAATATATTGGTTTGTTTCAATTTATTTTCACATCCTACATGGCATCATTTATAGGGACTTTTTTTAATTCCAAAATCCTTTGCAACTAATCTCTTTAGAGTCTCTTATTACTTTGATGATTTTGCATCAACTATGAGATGACAAACCACTGCTATAAACACTCACACAGTTCTTTTCTAAGTTGATGCTACCCTGGAAAACCATACGTGTCAGTCTCTTCTTCTTCTTCATCATCCACAACTGTGTTATCACGTTTCTGTTTGTATCTTCATGTTTCTTTGGGGCTTTCTTTTTATTTCATCTCACATTGCCTCTCCAATTACCTTCTATCACGTGGTTTGAATTCAAAACTCTCAATCATTCTTGGATCAATTACTCTTTTGTTTGGCCATGATTGTTTGTCCTTTCAATATGTCAAGTCATTTTGCAAGTGTCATGGTTCATCTATCTAATCCAAAACAAGTGGAGTGTGTTTTCATGCTCTCCCTTTACTTTCACAAATTCTGCGTATATTGATAGATTGCATCAATAATTAAAGAGTAAAAGAACTTTTAATTCAATTAACATTACAATACATTCGCATATAGCAAAATACAAATCACATGGAATGAATAATTTACACAATACAACACAACCTAGACAAAATGTAAAATAAAATAGAAACTTGTATCCTCACAAAAAGGTACATTTCAAAATTCGAGAAGCCAACTCATTCAATTAATTGTCTTGTGTAATCCTAGCTAACATTTAAAGCATATAAATACTATGTCCAATGGATGAATTAAAGTAAAGAACATTTCCAATTCCAAATAAATATTTTTAAATTGCTAAAGTGGTTCCAACCATTCTCATCTCAATTTAAAGTAGATATTGTGTCTACAAATTAGGTTCGTTAGTGTGATCTAATAGAGTTGCTTGAAATAAATTACACACGAGCCTATCTCTTGTAGACATTGGTACCACATACTTCCAAAAGAACAAATCTTTGATTATTTATCTTCCACCATAGTAGAATGATCATAAAATCATGATTGATTGTATGGCAATTTTACCTAGTGGAAATGTGAAAAGGCCTTAAAATAATGGTGAGTAGCTGTATATTAATCATGGCAAGGAGGTTAGGCCATGAATGAATGGTCGTTTAACCCAGTGAAAAGGTATAAGAGGTTATACAATGATGGTAAATTGTAGTAAATTTATGGTGAGGCAAAACAACCTCACCATAATTGAACAATTATTTTCCCTCGTGAAAAGGTCACTAAAAATCTTTCTTTAAGCATAAAGGGTTGATAAATTTATTATACTTTATGGCTAAAACTATTTTATAGCCCACATTTTTGACTTTTTGCTGACTAAAATATCCTCCTTTAACTTTTTTAAGATTTTTTATGGGCCTAATTTACTTCTGGAAAGTTTTATAGACTTCAAGATTCATAAGCTATTTAAACGTTTTCATCAAATATGCATTCTTAGTGGTTGAATAGTAGTGCAATTATTACATAATGATATTGGAATGCAATATGCTTGTGAAATTCACAATTTCTACACAAGAGTATGTATCTTGGAATATCATAAAATATTATCATCTCCTTCCTACAATCCCTATAATTACAACTCTTCATACTAGATTGAGACTTCCACAATCAATGTTGACACCGTTAACTAGGTAGTGCAATATGCTTAATTATCTTGGTACTCATCTTATGCAGTGCCCTTTGCTAGTTATCATGTCGCATCACCTGATTATATTTGCAACGTACTAAGTGCCATTGCTCATGATAGTGGTTTCAATGTACTTGAGCAAATTCATGTTGCTAAGTCCTTTGTCACACTTTCACAACTCAAGGGCAAATTGTTGCATCTCAAGCAACTCAAGAGAGAGCAAAATCATTGTGATCATGCACCTTGCCAAAACTTTATCCCATTTACTTGGGAAACCAATGGATGTCTTTATAAAAAGCTTAATAATTTTGTTTGTTTGTGCTTTTTGAGAAGTGCTAGAGCTGTAATGCCACACCATCATCTACCATTGTATTTTTCGATCATCAATCTCAAGCACTTTCAACTCTAATGGTTCCTCCATATTTAGAATGAAGTAAAGGCCATGAAAGCTTGCTCTAAGGTGAAACATTCGAACAAAAAAGAAAGATATCTTCAGAACCCAGCAGGTTTATATATATAGATAATATATGAGAGGGAACAGCAGACCAGAGAGCGGCTGGTACAGCTTTGAGCATCCAGAAAACCATGAATGAGAAGGTATTCCTTGATTAATCAGCATTCTGCGGCAGTTAACATGTAAACATTGTAGATATTGTGAAGTTCAAACAATTCTGTTATCTACGCTAACAGCTATAATATCTTTCCAAAATAAAACATTCTAATAAACGTACAAAATCACATATAGGTATCTAGATCTTTGAGAGTGAAAAGACTACAGACAAGAGCTGGCAGAACAGCTTTGAACATTGAATAAAAATATGAATTATTAATCAACGTTTTTAAGGAGCTAACAATCGTGATTTGAATCAATAAATTCTGTTGTACTTTGTTCCAGACATTTATTATCGCAATCTTGCCACACACTTGATGCTAGAAGATATGTCTGAAAATTCGATCGTGAATGCTATGATTTTGTGCTGGATGCTCTACTCGGGTAGCGTCCAACAGCTTCAAATTTGAAGTTAGAAATACTTCATGAGACAACAACCTCGTGCTCTAACAATCACTCATTGAAAACGTAAATCTTAATCAAAATCCTTCCCTTTCCTTACACAGGTCAAATGTTTCATGAGACATAGCTCTCAAGTTTCATCTCTGAGTGTCGCGCATCGCCACTCTTATCCAAAGGAATTGAAAAGATAATAAAACAGCCGCTGCTTTCTACAAATGCAAGCGAGAAAAGCACGTCTCGCTTTGAGCGCATGAATATTTTCAGCGATTTTATGAAGATTGCACTTGAATATCTTTGATGATATATCTGTAATGCACAATCCTTTTCCGTCTAGAGGACATGTTATCTAATGTCAAGACGACCTTCCCAGGCTCTGAGGCCTTGAACGAGTTGCGAAGTGGCTCACCTTGCGGTAGAACTTTCTTGGATTTCTCTATGATGGTTACATAGCTAGATACCTGGCTAGGAATATATTCGGCGCCGTAAGTTATGTCCCATCCCGCGACAGAAAGATCCCATAGAACATTGCCTCCAGACTGCAAGATGATCATGTATTGGATGTCAGAAACTAAAAGACATACACAGCATTTAAGATCTGATCAGATCGTGTTAGATGAAGAAAAAGATTGTAGAAAGAAAAGAAATGCAGGTATCACTTCTGTTAGGGGAAGCTCGATTGTCTTTTTCTCCCCAGCTTTCACCATCAACGTCGTGACAGATGCTCCTACGCCTAAGAATTCGGCATCATCTGGCTGTCCTAAGCCACCGTACTGCACTGGTACGTGCTCTGGTGACATGAACCTGCAGAGTAAACGTTGTCATCATCCTTCTGAAACATCGTTCTGTTTCAAATGACATTTATTTTAAATCGCATTTGTATAAAAGTCAGCATCTCTTTTGCCGTAAATGTTACAGGAATCATGCACTAGGATTAAGGATCTACTTGAACAAAGTCTCGGCAACTTTGCCTACACCAGCTACCACGAATTTGCTTTTCGTCCGCTGCGTCAAGAATGGACTTATCATCGAGTACAGAGCAGTAAAGTACCATGGAACGTTGATTAAAATCTGCAATCAGGAGTAGATCACGAGCGTGTCAATTTCGACATTTTCGAGCATGTCAGATCACTAAAAGTCCTATGGATCGTGGTAGTTCTCTTACTTTGCTGACAAATATTTTTACCCAAGAAGACTTACTAATACGCCTTGATGTCAGATATATCTAAGTCTCCAAAATGTAAGAGAGGAGGAACTAAACAATGAATCCAAAGACATTTTAACAGAAATGCAAGTAAAAGGTATAAAGGTTATCTAAGGAAAAAAAACCGTCAATCTAAGCTGAAGGTGATCAGGATTCAGGATCTCACGTTCTTCACAACTAGCTCTGGATAGTTATCTTGGAGGAGTGTCAGAGCCTGACTTGTAGCTACCCTCAGCTCCTTTTTGGCGGGCCATGGCGAGTTCTTCAGATCAATGACCTGAATCATCGAGTTTGCCCCTCCAGGGCTGAAAGTCAGTTGCTGAATCCCCCTTTCCAGAAGTTGCACCCTCCATCTTAAGAAATGACTGATTTTAGTTTGATCGCCGAACGTTTTCTGGTACAGCTCTTTGTCCTGGAAAGCTCCGAAATTGTTAAAACAAACAGGGTGACCATCCTTATCAAATCCGCACATGCATGCAAAACCATCGAGGTCAGACCCCAGATCCTCCTCCAAAAGGCCATCCGCTCCAAACTTTTGCCTCCATAGCACGGTATTTTTTAGCATTGTGAAAGCATTGTTAACCTTAAAATCTCTAGCACGTAGAAACTTCAATAGAAGCACGTCCGTTCGCTCGTCCCCTTTGGTATGAAGAAGAGGTATGCCCCACAAAGACAAGTCCTCTAGAGCCGGCACGCCATCTTCATTCGGAGTTTCTTGGAGGGCTTCGGCAGTGTCAGGTCGAGGAACCTCTGGTTCACTTTCGACAGCAGTTGAAGCTGGGGCTGGAGCTGCCTCAGTTTGAACAGCAGCTTCTGCATTTCGAACCTCGGCCGCAATAGGAGATGCATCCGCCAACGGAGCAGTTTCTGACTGAGTTTCTATGGTAACAGCGGGTGATTCCACCTTCTCTTCCTCAGCCAAGCCATTATCTGCAGGCTCTGCAGCAGAGCCACTTTCCACCTTCTCCACATTCTTGTCCTCAGCTACCACGGGAGCTTCCTGCTGAACAGGAGGAACAAACTCCTTCTCCCTAATAGCACTTTCAACTCTCACCTTAAAATCCTGAAGAGCCTTCTTCTCAGACTCTTTCAGATCCGCCACGAAATAACTTTCCTCCTTGAAGGAAGGCAAACTCGGCTCCACTGCAATAGCCGCCTCGGAGACTTGATCTGCATTGCCACCGACGACACCATCCCCTTGATCCTTCACTCCCTCCGCAGATTTAACCACCTCCGCTACAACATCCTGGATGGTTGGAGTTCCAGGAGCAACAGGTTCTTCGTTATCTGGAGCAGCCATTCGTCTTCCCTTGATCAATCAAACGATATTATCCTCGATCTCAAACAATACCCAATACTCGCATCAATCGATCTCACTTTTCCTTCGCATTCGAGATGCAAATCCGCCAAATCAAGCTCTCGAAAACACACAGAAAAACATGGATCGGAACAAAAAAACCTCTGCTTCTTCTTCTTCTGTTCGATCGCTTTCATTCATCAATGCTTTTATTTTGCAGCAGCCTATGCCAGCACATGCTCGACACGTGGCATGTCCGCACTGGCTCCCATCGCCCTGGGTTTAAGACAGATCAGCCGCGAAAAAAAAAAAATACCCCCTAAAGTTCAAATTCACAGACGCGGGGAGCCACCGTCCAAAAAAGGCCCTGCATTAATGAGGGCACCTTCAAAATAAAAAGAGAAGTTAAAAGACAGGCAGAGGGAGGATTTGAAAATTACCCGGGGGGGCAGCCGACCGTTGGAAGCGGTTGTGAGTAAAAAGCTTCCTCCAGGGGGTAAACTCAACTGCCACATGCCCCCATAATTTAAAAACAGGTAGATTGAATTGGACGTTTATGATACATACATAGGATGCCATTGCCAGCACACATGGGGACACAAAAGTCAAGACCATAGACACCCAGGTTACTACAAGTACATAGAATCTGACTCTACGTGGTTGTCGCTCTAAAAGCCGGCACACTCAGAATGGAGAGAGAGCCCACATACGCTGAAATTGGAATCAACCTTTTTTTTCTCCCTCTGAATTCAATTTGAAGGACTTCTTAAACATTGACATTTGTTTTTTTGTTGTATTGAGGAATGGTCTTTCTAGTGACCTTTGCACCCGATAGAAACAACCTTAAAAATCTTTTCCAAGTGTAAAGGATGGTGACTCGTGAGGAAGACCCCTGTCTATGGCTCGTTTTTACCGAGTGCAAAGGTCACTAAAAAGATCTTTTTTAAGTGTAAAAGATAGCTAAAATTTTCCAAGTGCAAAGATTTTTTTATGGCTGAAATTTTTGTACAAGTCTCACTTATGCATCTTCATGGGTCATAATTCTCTTCTCAAATTTCTATAATACCCTTTCATGACCATAATGTTTCTATGAGATTTTTAGTATGTCAGGCGAGGTCACTATCAAATTGCATAATACGAAAAATAAAAGTAAGATACTTAAAGCTCATAGTGTGAGATCCAATGTCTTATGGACAACTCTAAGCAACTTTATATTCACAAGACTTAGGAAAGCTCATGATTTCTTAAGGGCAACCTTTGCAAGATTTTAAGTACAAAAACATGAAAGAATCGTCCAGGCAAATCCTTTACGTAGATAAAATACTTTTCGGATTCTAGACCTTAAGCCGCATTTATTGATGTCAATAAAATAATCTATGAATCTATTGAAATTTAGTTCTATCTAATGAGAACTTGAATGTTGCACAACACAATACTTTGGAATCTTGTTTTGGCCATCATAGCTAACTCGACAAGCATAATTATGTACAGCATATACACTTTACATCACATGATAAAGTCCAGACAAGAATAATCACAAAACTCCAAAGGGCCACTCGTGCACAACATGCTTTTGGAATTTTGTTTTGGCCATGTTAGCTAATTTACTTAGCATAATTATGTACAATATGTATATTTTACATCACATGATAAGGTCAAGATAGGAATAATCACAAGGCTCCACACAACCACTCATGCGGCACCAACCAGGATCTGGGCATGTGCCCACGTGGGCTCAACTTCAACTCTTATCAAACTCAACCACCTACTATTGTAGAAACTTTGGAAGGCAACTCAAATCCAACTCAACATAGAAAAAGAAAAACCCAAATTGTGCAAAGACATTGCACAGGAAAGGCTCAAGATTACATCGAGACGATACAAGACAAAAGGTATAGGTTATCTTGTAAGTGGTAAAGTTGGTGAGGATTTGTTGAGGTCTTGATTTCAACTCCAATTTGCCACACAGATGAAGACATGCAACAACTACAACAAAAAAAGCTTGATATTTACACTTGTAACATACAATAAAGAAATATCTTCTCATGGTTGAAGTGATGCATTTACTTAGATTAAAGGCCTTTGAAAATCTTAAAACTATCAATCATCATAAGTAAATATGTAGCTAATTTAGACAATTTGAATTATTTGTTGATTTTGTGAACATGTTCACTATATTTTATAATTAACAATGAAAAAATTTCTAGCTAGAGGATTTGCGACGAAGAGAGTTTTAGTTGGAGGATTTATAAGGCAAAGGTTTTAAAAACCCACAAGCATCCAAAAATGTAGGATAGTGGAGGGAAAATCAGAAGAGGTTTTCTTAACATCAATCTAGGTCCTTGGAGTCTCAAGTTCAGTCAATATAAACTATGGCATAGAATGTAATGTCTTTGGAAGCCTAATGTGTAGAGTAAAGGCCTACCCTTGCAGCTTGTTCTTCGTGATCCTTCCAAGAGTGGAAAATCGTTTTCAATTGAGGCTAATGAGGTCAAATGAGATGATGTTTTCTTATTAACAACCACTTGAAATTCAGCAGATGGGGGGGAATGGATTTAGCAATCTGAAGGCTGAACCTTTTGCTAAACTTTTGGACAGGCTGCTTTGCATGGCGACTTAGATTTTTATTTGAAGAAATACCATAAAACCTACTATCCTTGAATAGAATAGGTCCAGTGGTTGGATTTTAGTTAATATGTATTGATATCCGTACAAGATCACCATCAACTTGAAAGTCATCTTGAAGTGTTTGACGGAGGTTGTGGTCTATTTCTGCTAGAATGTGCAATAGGAGTACTTTGGACAATGCTAGCTAACACCTGTGAGATTCAAATGAGTTTCGTATTATAATACTAGTTTTAGATGGTTCTAAGTACCTTTGATCATTGATATACACAAATGATTCACTTTTTATCTAAATACATGTAGTTTGGTGTACATAGTGACCTATTTAAGACAAAATGACTCTAGGAGGAGAGAATCATCTCTCTCACTTATGAATAACAAGTAGGGCATGGTGAGCAAAGCTCCTCTTGTGCAATGGAAGTGCAAAGCTTCTTTTTACTTTTATTGATGACTTCAATAGATATGCTTATGTTTGTCTTCTCAAGAATAAGGATCAAATTTTTGATGTCTTTGTCAAGACTACAAATGCAATGAAAAATCAACTCGACACAAGGATCGAGGGCTTAAGGTTAGATAGGGGAGGTGAGTATATCTCTACAAAGTTCTGAGAATATTGTGAGGCACATGGAATCAAGAGGGAGCTTTCAAGTCCGAGAACTCCACAACTGGAGTGGCCGAGAGGAAAATGGAGCGGCTGAGAGGAAGACTAGGTCTCTTTGTGAGAGTGAAAAATCTATGAGATTAGATGCAAATCTTCTTATCAACTCTTTTTACGGTGAAGCCTTGAATTGTGCTAACTTTCTTTGGAATACATTGCCAAGTGAACCACTGAATGGTAAGACATTTTCTGAGGTGCTTTTTGGTAAGAGGCAGAGTGTTAATCTCTTAAAGATCTTAGGATATACATACTATGTCAATGTTACTCTTGATGATAGGAGTAAGGAAGATCCCAATCTAAGAAAGAGATTTTTCTTGGCTATATTGATGTAAGTAAAGCATATAGGATCTATGTTTCTTCCACAAAGAAAATTCTCATACTTAGGGATTTTGTCTTTGATGAGAGAAATTTTCGAAGCTCGAAGATGACAATGTTGGAATGAGGAAGATGGAGATGCTTCTACAAGCCAAAACCTGAAAATTGGGAAGAGGCAAAGGGCAAAGTGTCGTACTATACCAACAAAGATAATATAGATTTTGTAGTAAATAATGTCGAACCCCAAGAGGATAGCATTTGAAAGTTAAATATTTGGTACAATTATGACTTATTTCGAATGAAGTGGATTCGTGTGTTATTTTGGTTGTCAACAGACATTAGAAAGTAACCAATATTACTTGCATTTGGGGTGTGTAGTGTTAATAATTCTAAAACAACTGTCTTGTCTCTATCGAATCAAATGAAAAGCGTTTTATAGGTGAGATGTTATCAGAGTAGTACAGAAGTACTACACTCCAGCTGATTAGGTTGTCGGCAGAAATTCGAGAAATGTTTGATGTATTCATGTTTCAACAGACAATTAGTTAATCGTATTTGTGAACTGTTCGGTTCTAGACAGAAGTTCTCAACAACTTAAGTCCAAATTAATGGCTAAAGAGCACGAATAATTTTAAAGTATGTTAGAAACTTATGTCTGATACAAACAAGAACACAGATCAATGACTCAATTTCTCAGACAGGGACTCTCATCTCAGATGTATACATACAATTCTATCAATGATCGTGCTACCAAATGTAGAGATTATTCGAGTGTCGAATACAAATTGTTTGCGACAGACGAATAAGATAGTTTTCAGATAGTTCTTTAGAACATATTTATGGACATACAACAAACGACGGTAATGCGCTAAAGCGACGGTCTGACCAGAGAGTAATTCATGTAATGTAGTAGAGATTACTAGTAGACTCAAGATCACTCACACTCAATACTGCGGAGAATAGAGATAAGAGAGAATAATTTTCGACACTCTATTCACTTCTTCAATCTCTCACAAATACATAAACTCTTTCTCTCTTGATGATTGAGACTGAAGCGTGTAATCAATATATGTTCTACAAAGCGAACAGACACACCTTTAAAGACTACAAGTGCGTCGCTCCCGTGAAAAGGTCTAGTTAATAATCAGGTTGAATGTATGTTCAATTATACCGTGAGAGGTATAACTAACTAAGAGTTTAAATTATTCTAGTTTAATATGTCGTTGTCCTTAAATACAAGGCAAGTCTTTAGAAATTATATTCTCGAAAATTGATAGCCTCTTCATGATTTATATTTATCCAGCTCATATCTTCATATTCGAGTATATGTCGCCAAATTCTTCGAGCTTAACAGGGAGCAAGGTTCCATCGAACAACTCCTGAGTTAACTTCTTATCTGCATCTGAATCACTTCGAAGTGTGATTTCTTTACAAAAGTGAGCTGAAAATCTTATAAAAGAACTTTTAACATATAGATTATGTACAAAAAAACAAAGTCTTTGCTGCATAGGTGTCGAACTGCCAGAAAAAATATGTACAAAAGTGCTTGTAACAAATTGACTTTCTTTGATCTTGCAGATTGTGTCAAATTTCCACAAAATAGTCAGCAAGATTTTGCTCCCAATCGACGTAAAGACTGAAAAGTTTTGGGTACACCATATTTACATTGATGAGCAGACTCACATCATCAAAAGCGTCCATATCCGCAACGTCTTTTAGTTTATACAATTGGAACTGCGACTTTCGCTTCCAAAATTGTCGCTTATTGTCTTCGTTTCGCAAAAACTAATATTCTAAGGCATACATAGAAGAAACAACCTATGTATAACTCGACCGATCATAAAGGTTCGACTTTGAATTTCCCTTGAATTATGCCCTAGCAGAGACATCATTTCTGCTCGATAGTTAACTGGGCCCATAACTAGAGAAAGTCGTCCTTTTCCCAAGGTAATTCCCAGTCGTCAAAGGCGATGCCTACTATGCTTGGTAGCATCATATAATCCACACACCATTGTAATTCAATGTTAAAAGCATGTGGACACCACTTCCAGAATCGATCAGGAAATGCATTGAATCTTTCAGCACATACCTTCGACGTGGTCGCTTTGCCTGAGTAGCTGTTGTGGCCATGTCTTGAGTTTGGAGTTCAGCAGATAACTTTTGATCTTCCAGTTGCTGTTTGAGATCAGACAGCTCCTGTTCGAGTTTGTCAATCTTCACTACTACCTCCAATTATTCAGGGTGGTTAGCAACTCTCGAACAAACAGGAATGGTCTTGAGTTGCTACGTTAGATTGTCAATTTTGAGCAAGGCCTTTCAATATTCTTCATGTGCATCTGGCCCTGTGCATGTCTGGCTAGCTTCAATAGACAGCTCTGCCAACTCTTCCTCGACTAATGCCTTATCATCTTTGAGCGTTTGTAGAAATTCTGCTCGAAAATTGTCCAACATTTGGCCTTGAAACTGATTCAGCTTTGAAAGTGGTTACAATACGATGCAGTATGCAGTGGAGATTGACCATTTTGCGGTGAGGTCAGGGGGGACTCGTGAGGTCCGAGACATAGCAACACCCGATGTGTCCCTTGCTCACTACATCGGGCACTTTCCAAAAGATTACATTTTTTGTTTTAGTAATAAATATAGTCCAAATGGGCAGACAGAGGTTTTGAAGTGCAAAGCACTATCAAATCATATCTTGGATGTATCGATCTTCATGAATACGCCAAAGGTCTACTATGTTTTACGTAGAGTGATATTGAATGACTTTTTCCTTGGATAAAATCCAGGCTAGTTATGGCTGCAGCAGTTGGCCCCTAAGAAGACAAAAGCTGAGCAGACTAATTCAGACCAGCAACCACAACAACACAATCGATAGCATCAAAAACCTATCTTCTGCAAGTATTGCAAGAGAACCAATCACGACATCAAGAACTGTCGAGTTCTCAAGCACAATGAAGCAAATAAGAAGATGCAGCAGGATGGTGGATCTGATTCTGCCAGAACCTCTCACAAAGAACCAACAGTGCTAATGATACAAGATGAACCCATTAGAGAAGCCGTGGATTGGTATCTCGATTCTGGTGCTTCTCATCACAGGATTGCATGTAAGTTCCTATTCGAAGACCTCACACCAGCAGATTCGAAGTATGTCTACTTCGGTGACTCAGTCTATCCAAATCTTAATGCAGAAAAATGAAGATATCAAAATATGAGGTAGTGGATTAAACATCTACAAGAAGAAGAAAAGCCTGAAGTTGCTAAATCAACAGTTGAAGTTTGGTCTTCATCATTGCAGCCTTCAAGAAATCTACGTACGGATATGAATGATCAGTTACATCATCTTGAAGAACCCTTCAAGATGACTGAACCAGAAGCACCGCAAACAGAACTACTCATGAACATTTTGTCTAGTAAGATCAATATTTCATTGGGAGAATTCCTGAAGTTGGTGCCAAAAGCAAAAGAAGTCTTAGCGCAAAAGTTAGCTCAAGAAGAACCAGAAGTCCATCAGGAGCCGCTTTTTTGTGCTGGAACTGAAGAATCTAACGAAGTACTCCATGTTGGAGCTGCTTGGGAAAGTGAACAAAAGAATATCACTCTGTCGATACAGCATAGACAATTTCCTAAAGAAACAGCCGTGATAGATGGCGGTTCAGGAGTAATCTGATCTCTACAAAGCTATGTGCAAAATGGGGCCTTACAAAGATCAAACCTGCTACTTTTGCTATTAAGCTAGCTGATCAAACGACAGTTCGTCCACGAGGAATGGTGGAAGATATATCTGTCAGGATTGCAGGAGTACAGTTCGTCATTACTTTCATAGTGATGGACTTACTAGAAGCGCCTAATGTTTATCGAGTTCTATTGGGACGTCCATGCTTACGAGTTGCGCAAGTAATTCATAACTGGGGTACCGGAAAAATCACTTTTGAGAATCGTGAACATGCAGTTAAAATTGATCCTACAACTTGGACTATCAAACCAGTGGTTCAAAAAGAGAATGACAATTCGTCAACAACGGATCACACTTGTGACCGACCATAGAAAAATTTGGGAATTCATTACGATTCTCAAACAGATACGGTCAATTGGAATGAAGCTCTTGCAACGATTGATTGTACAGCAGGATATATGTGTCAACAAGATAATCAATCAAATTTGAGCGAGATTTTCTTATTAGATCAAACTTTGGATACACCAATCACGTTTCCACTAAATGTGCTGAATGTAGCCTGGATATCAATGGAACCTATACCAGATCCGATTGAAAATGAACTCATTCTTGTGAGTCATGCCTTGACTTATGATGGCAATGCAGAACTTACGGATGAGTAGATTCTAAATCATATGGATCCGACCAGATTTGGAGTGTGTAATGTTCCTAATGAACCAACAATCAAACCGCCCAAGGCAGTTATATTGAAGGAAGACAAGATCACATGATCGATGACGAAGAAACAAGCTAAGCAACATTATAATACGGTCCTGAAATGGGAAAATCTCCCTCGGAAGATTGATTTAAAGGAAGTGCCACCTTTATTGGATAAAGGCAAAAGAAAAGTCGAGGATGATTCTTCAAGTCAGACTTCTAGTGAGACATCATCATCTAGGAAGTCTTCACCTTTGAAGAAGGAATTATCATCTCGAAAGTCATCACCTCCACGATCAATTCTTGCTAAGAAGGCTAAACAAAGATCCAAGACAAGTCCTTTCGAAAAAGAACAAGCAAACATAGTCCAGCATGATATGCCCGAGCATTTTAAACGTTATACACTGGATGATGTGGTTATCATGTTACCTAAAGCGAACACATGCCGGAATCTAAAGAAGTTTACGATGGCCCAGCTAAGATGCAACCAATGAATCTTGCTGAGCAAGGAGAACCAGAAAAGATTGTACAAGTTGGATAACAATTTACTCTTGAACAGTATCAAGCACTCCGCTTGTTACTTATTAAGTACCAAGATTACTTTGCATGGACTTATCAAGATTTGACGGGTCTTCTGACATCAGTGATTGAACATACCATACTTTTAGTACCTGATGCGATTTCAAAGGTTACAAAGTTCTATCGCTGTAATCCTAATGTAGCGGATCTGATAAAAAAAGAACTTCAGAGATTGCTTGATGCCAATTTAGTTTATTGAGATCGAACATACTAAATGGATTTCACCGATTATCATTGTTCCTAAGAAAAATAGGAAATTGAGGATCTGTGTGAACCTCAAAGCGTTGAACAAAGTGATGCAGAAGGATCACTTTCTGTTACCTTTTACTGAAAGCATTTTGGATCGCCTTGCTGGAATGGAAGCTCATAGTTTTCTGGATGGATTTAGTGATTACAACCAGGTTAACATCGCACCTGCAGAGCGCCACAAAACCGCTTTTGCAACAGAATGGGACACCTATGCTTACAAAGTAATGTCGTTTGGACTCTGTAATGCACCAAGTTCATTCCAAAGAGTAATGCAATTTGCTTTTAAAGATTATCTGCAGAAATTCCTTGAAATTTACTTGGACGACTTGGGAGTTCATAGTAGAGATACGGACCACCTGAATCGATTGGAAAAAGTATTTGAAAGATGTCGCAAATATCAGATTTCTCTTAATCCAAAAAATTATCAGATATGGATTTCCCACAGAGTTGTGCTTGGACATGTGATTTCAAGACATGGTATTGCCACAGATTATTCTAAGATCAAAGTTATTGTGGAATTGCCACCGCCAGCAACAATTCGTGGAGTTTACATGTTTATGGGTCACGTGAAATACTATCGAATCTTTATTATCTTCTTTGCGAATTTAGCACGACCTATATACAAACTGACTATTTGTTCCTATTTGGATAGTAGAAGCGTTAGAAGCCTTTGAAAAATAAAATAAAAACATTAACTTCAGCACAATACTGCATTCTCCAGATTGGACGATAGAATTTCATGTTCATATGGATGCTTCAAAATACGCCATTGGATCAGTTTTGACGCAGCCAGGTGACTATAAGAAGGATTATCCTATATGATTTGCAAGCATACAACTTACAGATCCAGAAAAGAATTTTTCAACAACAAAACGTGAGGCATTGGCCATGATTTTTTCTGTTCGGAAATTTCGTCACTACCTCATGGAAACGCACTTTGTATTTTATACGGATCATCAACCGTTACTTTACTTGGTAAACAAGACGTGCAATACTGGACGTATTGCAAGATGGTTATTGTTATTGACTGAATTTGACTTTTGAATAGTAGTTCGAAAGGGGAAACAACATTATCTAGCCGGTCACGTTTCGCGAATTGAATTCGCACCAGTTAACACTGAAGTAGATGATGAATTGCCAGATGCTGCGTTATTCTATGTTGAAGCAGTACCTGAGTGGGCAGCAGATATTGTTGAGTACCTGATGCTAGGACAACCAAATGACTCCCTGACAAAAGTACAGAAGAGACAATTGATTCATAAGGCTCAACCTTATCAATTTAATTGCAGGACAATTGTATCGTCGTGGATCAGATAATATTTTACGAAGGTGTGTTTTACCGCATGAAGTACCAGATTTAATCATGTTTTCACATGATGGCATGAGCTGAGGACACTTCTCTACAGATATTATTGTTTGCAAACTTTTACAATCAGGTTGTTGGTGGCCTACGCTTCACAAGGACACAGAAAATTTTATTCAGACATGTGATGTTTGCCAGCGCGCACAACGACCTACTTGACAGAACTATGAACCCTTGCATCCGGTTTTATCGCAAGCACCATTTGAAAATTGAGGAATTGATTATGTTGGACCTATTCACCCTGCCGCGCAAGGATCTCAGGTCCGATACATTATCGTAGCAACTGATTACATGACCAAGTGTGTTGAAGCCAGAACCTTCGTTGAGCATCTCAACCTCATTATTAACCTTCGCCGACCTGTTAAATGATCTTAAAATGTCAAAATTAGGTTGTTCAGGTCTTGGAAAAATACATTTACGACAGTACATGGACGAAGGACCCTCCTGGGGGAAGGTTCATCATTCGCCAGGCCTGGAAAATGTTCGTCTGATAGGTTCATATCTCCGAAAACCTTCGCCGAGATTTTTATATCCTATTATCACAGTACTGTACATGCCTGCAAATTTTTGTTCAGAACTGATCAACCAAACTAGTATTCAATGTAATGGACCCACCAAATTCACCTATAAGTTGACTGAATTCGATTCATTCCTCACTTGTGCTAGCAAAGCTCTTGCAAATTTTTACCACGACAAAAGCCTTCCAAAATTCCTGCACTACTTTCTGAGACACTTTTACGCGTTTTATATTTCCTTTCTTATCATCATGTCTTCTACCGATACTTCCAAGTCTCCGCGCTATACTATCCATCGTGATGTCCCATCTGCAACGGACATCATGATCCTTCCTAGCACAAGCATGGTCACTCAGTGGATGACCCTTGCGGAGCCTTTGCTCACTACAATGGGTATTCATGAGAGAGTCTTTTCTGGTCGCATCAATATAGAATTTATCACTCTTGCCTTCAGTACATGGAAGGAAGAGAAATCTAAATTTTATATTACTTTCCAGGGAGCCACACACAAGGTGCACGTCACTGAGGCCGCCCTTACAGCTATAGGTATAGCATCCGGCACATAGGCCTCACCCAATCACAAGCACGCCAAACAGATCATCAAGAGCATGGATCAAGAGTTAAAGATTGCCAAACAGCATGAAGACAAGGCTGATTAAGCCGAAAAGAAGTTGGCCCAGCTGATCGCTTGGAAGACTACATCAGCTCCCTGCAAAACACCCTGACAACCGCACAGGATCGGGTGGATAAGGTCGTGCAGGGTGCAAAGCAATAGGTGCAGTTGCTGAAGGGTCAATTACAGGTAGCCGAACAAGATCGCATGCAAGGGTCAATTGGATGCGACCACCCTCGAACGTGATGTGTATCTTCAAACACAAATACCAGATTATCCGGTCACACCGACGGAGATTGCGTATTTGTTCAAGAAAGAAGAGACATAGAAAGTGGCCATTCAGGGATTTCAAGGCCGCTTTGATAGGTTCAAAGGAGCAGCTTCAACCGAGTTGGCAAAGGCTAACTTAGACCATCGTCGCCTATGAAAAAGCAGCCACTCAAGTGTTGGAAGCCGGACCACAAATCCCCGTACCGGTCATGCCGCAATTCTCCCCTTCGTGCCAAGAAGTTGTTTTAATGGATACAGGGGTAGATTCGAGCATGGACCAGGGGGGAGCTCCAGATATCGTTGAACCACCGCCAATCTTATCGGTAGTACAAGCAGGTCCATCCTCATCAAGGACCACACCTCTATTCAGAAGGCCCATCAGTGTCGAGGACCAGATCCAGACCTTCTTAAAGCAACATCCGCATGAGTCCTCGTGTGGTGGATGGATTCTGAAGTTTAAGACCTCTGAGATAGAGGCCGACAAAGAGTTGGATAAAATACCTGCATTGGGAGAGCAGTCGGCATGGAGAATCATTGTTTTTGAAAAAACTCCAGCATCAATTAGGAGTTACGTCGCTAGCCCTCACCAATTGCGAGTAGGTCCCTATTACGTGCCATCCATATGCCCAATTGGCCAATCATCCATTAGCCCTACAGTTGGACAATCTCAGTGGATTTCCACTGTGCCTTACAAGCCTATCAGAGAGAATATGTCCACTCTCCAGATCCAGCGGTGCGATAATCGACAATGTTTGCTAAAGATCTAACTCTGTTGGCATCAGTGGCAACCCAATGGGACGCTTGTCTCCCTCCTCTGGCATTCGATCCAAATAAGCCGATGGCCTCAGAGCAGATCAAAGATCAGCTGCTGGTTGCTCGTTTATATTTTCGTGCGGCAATTATGGGAGGCTCTTGGGAATCATGCCTCACATCATGGACAGCCTCCAAGTGGATTGCCGGAGCCCACCGTTGTTTTCTGCCACACAATTTGGATTTTAATACTACACGCCTCGACTTTATGGAGAAGCTGCAGTGCCATTTAATCAAGATTCGGCGCGAAGCCAATAAAAGTTTCCAATAACTGCATATTGTAGGTGTCATGGGACCGCCACCAATTTTGGTGGGGGATACTGTTGGAGGGTTTGCGGATCCCAAGGCAACCCTAACCCTAGTTAATAAGTGAGAGAGATTTGGCACCCTGCGTGTGTAAGTCCAACCCAATGATCACATGGTTATTTGATTGATCAGTTAAAAGTCAATAAAAGGACTTTAGGCCTTTTTGCGGGACTATTAATGTCGCAGGGCCTAAATGTCAAGTTAGTGAATAAAGTTGGGTTTCCCTCCAATTTTGATGGTTCCCACACTTTTTTAAATTTGAATAAAAAGAGAGGCAAGACTGGACCAATAGGATTCAGAGGCCAGGGTCCTCCTCTCTACTATAAAAAGAGACCAACTCGAGTTGCTCCTCATGTTCATTTCCTCATTTCAGTAAAGCAGATTGGTTCTCTTCAGAAATGGATTGATGAATGTCCTTGCTCTTCTTCTTCCCTTCTCCATCTCTCATGCTTTCTTTGGATTTTGCTAATTATTGGATCTGAATGTTATTGGGATTGAGTGTTATTATACTTTTTATGAGAGAGAGAGAGAGAGAGAGAGAGAGAGAGAGAGAGAGAGAGAGAGAGAGAGAGAGAGAGAGAGAGAGAGTAAGCTATCTTTGTTGTGGATCATAGTGTTAATGGATCTTAGTGTTAATGAGTAGGGTTAATGGATGTAGAGTTAGATTTAGATCTTCCATTCATGTTGAAATCTGAACTAAACTATCGCTCTCATGGGAACGAACCTACGCGTGACAAGTAACTCTGTCTCTATGATGCTAGATTGACTAGATCTTGGATTCAGATTACGCAAGGAAAGAAACCCACTATAGTAATCAATCACAACATGCATACATCTACGTTAGACACAGATGAAGAACCTGTTGCTTCTATATTACACAAAATGTTTTTCATAGGCGGTCATTCCTTGACTTGACAAATCCCAAAGTCTTAGAGTAGGGTTGAATGGCCAATAGACCAATTATTAACTAAGTTCCTTCGATGAGACCATCAATTTTTAGTCTTTGAATAAATCCAATATGTCCCTACGATGCAATTCATACACTTTTAAGTCTCAATTTGAGAGCTCTCTAGTCCCTTTCATAAGATTGATCACCTTGACCCAAGCGATCTTGTTTGGCCATCTGTAATTGACCCTTCAGCAGCTGCACCTGTTGCTTTGCATCCTGCACGGCCTTATCCACCTGATCATGTGCGGTTGTCAGGACATTTTGCAAGGAGTTGATGTTGTCTTCCAAGCGATCAGCTTGTTGCTGGGCCAACTTCTTTTCGGCTTCAGCCTTGTCTTCATGTTGTTTGGCAATCTTTAACTCTCGATCCAGCTGGACAAGTTTCTGGCTGATCAGAGTGTTTTCGGATCCCATCTCGGAGATTCTCTATTCCATTTCCTTCTTCTTATCCAGCATAGACTGGATCACTTGTGCAAGGCTTGAAACCAAACCTAGAGCATCACCAGAATCGACGGTTGTGGAGGCGGCAACAGCAGGAGGACTTGATGGTACTATCTTTGATAGGCATGGAATAGGTGCCAATACTTCTTCTTCTTAAAAAATGTCTTCTTCTTCAAATCCCTCAGGCACTGTGGCATCAAACTGTTTTGGTGATTTCACAGCTTTGTCGACCCGAAGTGCGGCTGGGCTATCTTCCATGTGAGGTGGCTAGCAGACATCTTCAACACCAACAGTAGATTCATGGATATGTCCGAATCCTCTTCCAAGGGATTGGAGTTCCAAGGGCGCAGGGCTTTGGGACATTTCAAAAATTTCAGTGGCCCCAAGGGGGTCGGAATCATCGAACATATCCATAAAGAATTGTGTGTTTGGTGAGGTGGCTTCGGTGGGAAGCATCAGAGGCTGGGAGAATGAGAAGTTCAGTGCGAACAACAACAGAGGGTGGAAGCATAGCTGATGAGGTATGCCTAGTGCGACGTCGTGACGTGGAAGGCGAGTCAGGAATAACGATCTCGTTGCGTGGATGACGACGACTATGAGAACTCGAGGCCTGGTGAGATAACTCTGTCGGTGCTTTTTCGTAGACCGAAAGCATGGAATCCAGGTGGAAGTCATGGATTCTGTTTTCTAAGTGAGAAGCGGCTAAAAAAGACAATAAAGAGCCAGCAGCGAACTGCTGCTTAGTACTGGCCTTAATAGCTCGTTTGAGCTCACCAAAAATAGCCTTGAACCAATTATATGGTTCAAGAGAGGCTTTGGCCAACTTGGTGTGGGACTCCACTATCCTATGGAGGATCTGTGATGTGATGCAGTCTTTCTTGAGGTTGCCAACCATCAAGAAGTTGTTCAGTAGCTGGGCAGCAGTGTGGATTGAAGGTTCAATGATGGCTTCCAGAAGGTAGCCGTCATTGGTCCAGTGCAGATCGTTGGTGAGGTCAATATATGGCTTGATGGCCTATTTGGCATGCTTGTGATTGGGTGAGGCCTGTGTGCCGGATGCTATACCTATGGCTGCAAGGGCAGCCTCAGTGACACGCACCTTGTGTGTGGCTCCCTGGAAAGTGATATAAAATTTAGATTTCTCTTCCTTTCATGTACTGAAGGCAAGAGTGATAAATTCCATATTGATGCGACTAGAAAAGGCTCTCTCATGAATACCCATTGCAGTGAGCAAAGGCTCCGCAAGGGTCATCCACTGAGTGACGATGCTTGTGCTAAGAAGGATCATGATGTCCATTGCAGATGGGACATCACGATGGATAGTATAGCGCGGAGACTTGGAAGTATCGGTAGAAGACATGATGATCAGAAAGAAAATATAAAACGTGTAAAAGTGTCTCAGAAAGCAGTGCAGGAATTTTGGAAGGCTTTGGTCGTGGTAAAAATTTGCAAGAGCTTTGCTAGCACAAGTGAGGAATGAATCAAATTCAGTCAACTTATAGGTGAATTTGGTGGGTCCATTACATTGAATACTAGTTTGGTTGATCAGTTTTGAACAAAAATTTGCAGGCATGTACAGTACTGTGATAATAGGGCTTATAAAATCTCGACGAAGGTTTCTGGGGATATGAACCTATCAGACGAACGTTTTCCAAGCCTGGCGAAGGATGAACCTTCGCCCAGGAGGGTCCTTCGCCCAGGTACTGTCATAAATGTATTTTTCCAAGACCTGAACCTATGGACAACCTAATTTTGACATTTTAAGATCATCTAAGAGGTCGACGAAGATTAATAATGAGGGTAAGATGCTCAGCGAAGGTTCTCAAAATGGCATATAACTGATCCTTCGCCGGACTCAAAACTGGGATTTTTCTGGAAAGGAACCTTCTTCCACCTCAAATTAGATAAATCTAGAGTGGATGTACAGTCTGAGAGCTCATCGAAGGTTTCTGGTACTGAATACGCTAAATCTGACCAAAACAGTGATTTTCTAAGTCTTTTTCCATTAAAAAATTATTGTGCTTCCTTTTCTATGCTGATGACTTTCTAACTTTTGCTCATTAGTCTTTTCTCAATTTAAAATTTTTTTTTTAACTGTCTTTTTTTCAAAAAGCTCAGCAAATTAAGTACTGAATTTGCTGCCATTCACCGGAGTATCAAATCGTTTTCCATCCAAGTGCTCAAGAATTACTGCGCCATAGTTCAAGATTTTCTTCACTTTATACGGGCCTTCCCCAATAAATTTCAACTTGCCCTTGATCAGCTTGGTTTTGTACATTAATGCAAGATCTCCTGCTTTCAAATCTTTTTTGTGCAATCGGCGATCATGTCATGCCTTGCGACGAGTTTTCTCTGCTGCTAAGGCATGAACTGCCATCAATGGAATTTCACATAATTTGTGCAACGCTTTATGACGGAGTTGTAAAGACGTATTGTTACGTACCCATAAGGGTACGCAACAGGAAACTTGAGGTGACGATCTCAGTTATGGGACAGAACGCTGATTTGGAGCTATAGGTCTTTTGGGTGCCACATGTCAATGTTTCATTGGCACACGGTGACTCGTTGTTATGGACCCACGTCAGTGTGCACAACTGTCGCGTGTCGTTAATCATGCGTGACTCCTATGGATGGAGATGACCACCTTGGACTATGTATATAGAGGTGGATCTCCATGAGTTGGGCATTCATTCTCTCCTGGAGAATGAAGAGCTCTTCCACTGGTGGTCAGGTCAGGATAAGTATCTAGGCCTCAGGATGTAGATAGGTGACGGTCGAGGGTAAGGCATGGTGGTATGGGACACCATGGCTTACTTGAGATCCAAGCTTGCTTGATGGTGGTCTATAGCTCCAGTGCACGGGCATGAGGTTGCAGTACCTCTATGGTTGGGTGCTAACGTAGCGTTCGTCACTTGTTTGTCCTTTAGCAATGACCAGCATGATGATGAGGATTCTAATAGTTGGTATCAGAGCCACTGATCATTGTGAATAAGGTGCAATCGCTCTAACTTATGTTATTGGTTGGTTTGAGCTTTTAGCTGATGATTTTGAAGGCTTAGTTGATTTCGTTGAATCGATCTGAACAACTTTGCTTTTTGGTTCGTCTCAATCTGAGGTCGTTTTGATTGAAAACGAACCACCTTTGCTAGCTACGGTGGTAGTAGTCGGTTTCTTTTGAATGTTTTACGGTTTTAAGACTTCAAAACCGATTTCGTTTTTGGCCTTATTTTAAGCTTTGGAAGTCGAAATTTTTTTGCATACAAAGTTTTTCTTTGTTACAAAAAAATTTGCCAAAAAAATAAAAAATAAAAAATAAAAAAAAATTTCCTCGGGCACCCGCGCGTCCGCGTGGATTTGCGTGTCTGCCTGCTGGTTTTCCGTACTGGTGTCAGAAATTTCTGTAGCCGCTGTACTCTGCAGGACTCCCTCAAATCAGCATGTTGGAATTCCTTCCTGCCTGCCTGCGAAACTCCCTCAAAACTCCCAGCAAACAATTTCTTGGAGGGGCTTTGACAAGGGCACTAATTCTTGGCTTGTAAAGGATTTTTGTACTTCAGAAGTACACTACACCTAAACATATTGAGAAAATTATCAAAGCTAATAAGGCTTTGGTTTTCTCAAGGTAAAGCAAAAGATTAAAGCCTTGTTAGTCAACGTAATCTTTGAACATGATTAAAAGCTGTTTGTACTTGTAAAGTACATAATAGACTTTGAAACTTTGTTTCAAAGCTTTTATTGTTTAAGTTTTAATCTAAAAGTTATCCTAGTTTACAAAGTTTTTCATACTAAGTTATAAAACTTAGTCTCAAAGTTTTTTTTAAATAAAAGCATTTGTAAACTTTGAATTGCTTTATCAAATTTTTAAGAAAGGGGGGGAGAAATAAAACAAAAGTACATAGTTGTACTTGCAGGTTGTACATGTTGCAGATACAAACTTGTGTACTCTTTTTCTTGTTTTTCTTAGCCTCTTTCTTGGGCTTAATCGTCCTCTTTGTAATCTTCCACCTACACACCAAGAAAAATTGGTAAATCCTTCATCCTTTTTTCTTTTGGGAAGGAAATTTGATGTTTTTTCCTCTACCTCCTCCTCATGAACGTATAGTTGTACCTGCACTTTCTCCTTTGCCTAAGGACAAGCCTTAGAGGAGATTTAGGTGTATCTTTAGGCCATAAGGCCATGAGGTCAAGGCGGTGACCCAAAAGTTGGGTGGGGACGTGACCCAAGTGACCCTTGGGTGAGGTGGCGTAAAGAGGGTGGTGGCCATGTGAGTTGAGGGTAGGTGGACCCCATATAGGGATGCCAATTGTTTTAGGTGCCCATGTGCTTGCTAGGTGGCGACCATAAGGCCCGCCAGCTGTCAAGGCCTTTTTAAGAAGGAAAAGAAGTGGGATGGGGGGTATAGGCTCCATTTCCATCATTGAGGTGCTTATTGTGACTTAGTCTCCTTGAGTAGTGGTCTCAAGTTCTCTAAGTCCTTTTGTTGTGAAGCCCTTGTAGTTTTTTCTTTGCCTTCTTCCTTAGTGCGCCATGGACCCTGTTATGCCCTCGGGTGAAAGACTGTCTTCACCACCTCCTCCTCCTGATGTAGACACTAACCAGCTTGTTCAAGCCCTAAATATGCTGCAGAATCAAATTTTAGAAATGCAGGCCAAGCATGCCACGGCCGAGCAAGAGTGGCGTTCTTCGACGCACTCGCGGTCCGTTGGCGTATATCCAATGTTTAATCCGAAATTCTTTTCAGGTGAAAAGAAAAATTGGCTTCCCGATGTAGTATTGTCGTGGCTAGATCAATGGAATAGTCATTTTTCCATGCATGATGCGCCTGACAGTACGAAGATCGCTTCTGCTCCCATGTTTTTACGCGGAAAGGCGTTTACATGGTGGCAGGATCTAAAGGAGAGGGCTATTGCCCCTTCTACATGGGACGCCTTTCAAGAAGCTTTTAAATCAACTTTTCTTCCGTTGTTGGATGATTTTGAGCATTGGCGACGGTTTGCCACCATGCAGATGGGTACTAGGCCGTTAGATGCCTATATCCAGGAATTCCAAGAAAATTTGCCTCGATTCACCTCGCGAATCGATCCTATCCTATTAAAGTTACATTTTATCTTGGGGCTTCCAAAGGAATTTCAGCTAGAAGTGCAACGTAACCAACCGCAGACAATCGAAGATGCGGTTCACTTTGCGAAAGTCTTCGACATCTTCAATGACGCCCATTTTGCCTCTCGGATGAACGATATTCTTCGTCCATATCTAGGAAAGTTTGTGGTGGTGAATTTGGACGACATATTAATTTATAGTCGGACCCTTGAAGAGCATGAAGAGCATCTTCGTATTGTCTTAGATCTGCTAAGGCAAGAAAAGCTCTATGCTAAGGAGTCGAAGTGTGAGCTCTTTCAAACTAAACTCAAATACTTGGGCCATGTCATATCGGATAAAGGTCTTGAAATCGATTATGACAAAGTCCGTAAGGTGTGATAATAGCCGAGACCTTTGACAATTCGTGATGTGAAATCCTTTTTGGGCTTCACAGGATTGTTTCACATGTTCATTTTGGACTATGCCTTAATAACATTGCCCTTGACGAACGTTCTTAAGGGGGTGAAGAAAAAATGTAGCCGCAGAAAAAGTCCATTGATAACGTGGATGGATGAAATGAATGAGAGTTTTGAGACTCTCAAGCACTATGTTTCTACGGCTCCAATTTTGCATATTGTCGATCCTAACCGGCCCTTTGTGTTTGATACGGATGCTAGCGACTTTGTTGTTGGAGCGGTCCTTTATCAGGACGGTAGACCAATTGCTTTTGAAAGCAAGAAGCTGGATCCTGCTCAAACTAGGTATTTTACTTATGAGAAAGAGCTTTTTGCAGTCATTCACGCGTTAAAAATATGGAGGCATTATCTTTATGGTGCCAGATTTACGGTAATGACTGATCACCAATCCCTTAAGTATATTTGTGATGCTAAGGACCTTCGTGGCTGTAAGGCTAGATGGTCGGAACTCATTCAAGAGTTTGTCTTCGACATTAAGTATCGTAAAGGTATGTCAAACTGTGTTGCCGATGCCTTGAGCTGGATTGGAGAAAATAATCAGTTATGCTTTGTTGAGATCCAATCTGATTTGTATCTTTCACTACGAGATCTTTGTCGAACCGATAGGCTTTTTTATCGCATCTGGCTAGATGTCCTGACAAGAAATTCTAGATCTAGTGATGACCTTGGGATGTAGGATCCCAAGCAATCCCGTAATGATAACTTACTTGAAGACTATTCCATAAGGAATGGCCTGCTTTTTCGAAAGGGAAAGGTTTGTGTGCCGGATAGGGAAGACTTGCGGGCCCAAATCCTGCAACAGTGTCATGACAACCCTTGTGCTAGTCACCCATGCATACAGAGGACACTTGACCTTGTTAGGCAGAATTTCTTCTGGCCTAAGATGAAAGGTCATGTGGAGGCATACGTTCAAAGTTGTGAACAATGCCAACAAAACAAAGTAGAAAGACTCAAAGTTGCGGGTCTTTTACATCTCTTGGAAATTTCCAATAAGAAATGGGAAAGTATTTCAATGGATTTTGTGGTTGAACTCCCTAAAACCCGGAGTGATCACGATGCCATTTGGGTGGTGGTTGACCGGCTAACCAAGATGGCACAATTTATACCAACTAAATTAATTGTCAAGGCATTTGAACTAGCCCAGCTTTTCGTTGAAAAGTTGTTCAGATTGTATGGTTTGCCGAATGATATTGTTAGTGATCGTGACTCCAAGTTCACTGGCAAGTTCTGGCAAGCAGTTTTTAAAAAACTTGAAACAACCCTTAGTCTTAGTTCTTCGGATCACCCAAAATCTGATGGGCAGACAGAACGAGTCAACTGGACGTTGGAGGATATGCTTAGAGCATACGTTTCTCACCGACAGTTTGATTGGGAAAAGTATCCCCCTTTAGTTGAGTTTACACACAACAAAACTAAGCATTCTGCCACCGGATTCAGTCCTTTTATGCTGATGTATGGATTTCAGCCGCGTTCTCCAGTTTCAGTCGGTCTCAAAGGTCTCAAGATGCAAGCTGCAGTAGATTTCTTGCAAGATATGCAAGAAATGCTGCTAGTGGCCAAGGAAAGCATGAAAACCACTCAAGATAGAGCTCAGTTTTATGCTAACCGCGGTCGATCACCTCGGGATTTGAGGTCAAAACCTGGGTGTATCTTAAAATTCCTAAGAATTCGAAGGTACTCCGGACAGGAAAATGCCATAAGCTATCTCCTCGATATAGTGGACCTTATAAGGTTGTAAAGAAAATCAACCCGATCGCATATCAGCTAGATCTTCCGATTGGAGTTGGGTTCATCCTGTTTTCCATGTAAGTTGTTTAAAAGAATGACTTAGTAGAAAGGATTCCCTAATTCCGGAAGGTGAACTAGTTGAGCTCGAGGATTTGTCTACCTTTGTGCCTAATGTACCTAAAAAAGTTGTGGACGTTCGTCGTCATCAGTTGAGAAACCGTTTGGTTTCTGAATTTCTCATACGTTGGAAAGGTAAGACAAATGACGAGGACACTTGGGAAAGAGAGGACTATTTAAGACTGAACTTCCCTGGCTTGCTCCCATTAGGAGGAGACTCTTAAAGGGGGAGGGAATGTTACGTACCCGTAAGGGTACGCAACAGGAAACTTGAGGTGACGATCTCAGTTATGGGACAGAACGCTGATCTGGAGCTATAGGTCTATTGGGTCCCACGTGTCAATGTTTCATTGGCACGTGGTGACTCGTTGTTATGGACCCGCATTAGTGTGCACAACTGCCGCGTGTCGTTAGTCATGTGTGACTCCCTATGGAGGGAGATGACCCACCTAGACTATGTATATAGAGGTGGATCTCCATGAGTTGGGCATTCATTCTCTCCTGGAGAATGAAGAGCTCTTCCACTGGTGGTCAGGTCAGGACGAGTATCTAGGCCTGAGGATGTAGGTAGGTGAGGGTCGAGGGTAAGGCATGGTGATATCGGACACCATGGCTTACTTGAGATCTGAGCTTGCTTGATGATGGTCTGTAGCTCTAGTGCATGGGGGTGAGGTGGCAGTCCTCTATGGTTGGGTGGTAACGTAGCGTTCGTCACTTGTTTGTACTTTAGCAATGACTGGCATGATGATGGGGATTCTAACACGTATCATCATTTAATCGTTCGGTGGCCGCTATGCGTAAACATGAGATTAAAAATTCAATCGGCATGACAACATCTTGACCATAAACCAGTTGAAAAGGTGTTTGATTTGTACTATTTTTGTAAGCGGTTCTGAATGCCCATAATGCTGCATACAGTTTATGTTCCCAATCAGACCGACTCGCTTCAACTGTCTTTGTCATAATGGTGCAGAGAATCTTATTGGAAGATTCAGCTTGGCCATTCCCTTTGGGATAGTAGGGAGTACTAAATCTGTGTATTACAAAAAAATCTTCCAGTAAACACTTTATTGTTTGATTAACAAAGTGTGTACCCCTGTCACTGACAATCTCGATCGGACATCCAAATCTAATGATAATATTTTCATATAGAAACTTGGCCGTAGATTTCGCATAAGCAACTTTGACAGCTTTGGCTTCAACCTAGTTGGTCATGTAATCAGTTGCTATGATAATGTATCGGGCCTGAGATCCTTGCGCGACAGGGTGAATAGGTCCAACATAATCCAGTCCCCATTTTTCAAACGGTGCTTGCAATAAAACCGGATGCAAGGGTCCATACTTCTGTCGAGTAGGCCGTCATGCGCTCTGGCAAACATCACATGTCTAAATAAAATTTTATGTGTCCTTGTGAAGCGTAGGCCACCATCAACCTGATTGTGAAAGTTTGCGAACAATAATATCTGTAGAGAAGTGTCCTCCACTCATGCCATCATGTGAAAACATGATTAAATCTAGTACTTCATGTGATAAAACACACCTTCGTAAAATATTATCTGATCCACGATGATACAATTGTCGTGCAATTAACTGATAAGGTTGATCCTTATGAATCAATTGTCTCTTCTGTACTTTTGTCAGAGAGTCATTTGGTTGTCCTAGCATCAGGTACTCAGCAATATCTGCTGCCCACTCAAGTACTGCTTCAACATAGAATAACGCAGCATCTGGCAATTCATCATCCACTTCAGTGTTAACTGGTGCAGATTTGATTTGCGAAATGTGATCGGCTAGATAATGTTGTTTCCGCTTTCGAACTACTATTCGAAAGTCAAATTCAGTCAATAATAATAACCATCTTGCAATACGTCTTGTTTACCAAGTAAAGTAACGGTTGATAATCTGTATAAAATGCAAAGTGTGTTTCCATGAGGTAGTGACAAAATTTCTGAACAGAAAAAATCATGGCCAATGCCTCACGTTCCGTTGTTGAATAATTCTTTTCAAATCGAACTTCAGCTGTTGATTTAGCAGCTTCAGGCTCCTCTTCTTCTTGCAGACGTTTAATCCATTTTCTCATATTCTGATATCTTCATTTTTCAGCATTAAGATTTGGATAGACTCCCGATGTTGTTGGTGTATCGTTCAATGGTATAGAAGCAGCAGGTACTAGATCCACTACTGGTTCTTTTTGCTTTTGTGCTTTGGCGACCACCATCAAGAGTGCACTTGGTTTATTCTGAACTACTGGTCTTCGCTTGATTGTTATCAAATTTACAGGTGCTGTAGCTGGTGGTGGCTTCGGTCTTGCTTGACAGTCTTTATAGCAAGGGCCCACTCGTTCACTATGTGATTTCCTGTACAAATAGAACACCAGACATTTTTTCTAGTAGGAAAAGTCTTTGCAAGCTTTTCAGGTTCCTTGTTTGCTTCCCCGTGGAAATTTTTCCAATGCTTTGATCTTCTCATCAAATTGCAACTGCAACTTTTCCATTTGTTTCTGCTGGTTCTTCCCAAGTTTCTCGAACTCATTGAGCATCATTTCTGCAGTAGCATTGGCATTCATTGATGCAATAGTGGTGGATGTCGTAGTAGCCTGGCCTGCTGTATAAGGCAACATACTGATATTTGGCTCCTCACCTGAATCTTCATCCTCCTCCCGAATTGCAACGTCCATAGCATTTTGCAAGAGTGCATACTCATTATGGCGTTTCAACTCACGTCTGATCCGTTTAGGTAGACCTGACAGAAACCACATAATCATGGCATTTTCGTTAATCAGCTCAGGTTCGCATTCAGATCTAAGACGTTTCACCCGTTCAATGTAATCTCGAACCATTTCCCGCTTTCCCATTCTAATTTTATTTAAAAGTTGGAAAGGGTCTTCCATAAACTTTCACGATTTGAACCGTGTTATAAGGGCTCGCTTAACAACCTCCCAATCTGTATGCTCAGTTTCGTCTTGGTTATAGTACCAATCTTGTGTTGTGCCTGTTAAGGCCATTGGAAACAACTTAAGTTTATTTTGAGGATAAATCTCACCATAGACTTCACAGATTTCAACATAGATCTGAAGAAATCTAACTGGATCTGTTAATCCATTATACTTGGGTAGATCCAAACGAGGTGCTCTTCTAACAATAATTGGATTGACTTCCTGTGGAGCAGCTCCAAGAGCAGCTCCAGGGGCAGCCATCTTTACAAATTTAGATTAAGCAGACAATGAGATTGGATCTAGATTTTTTAATCACAACTATCTCAGATCAGATCTACTAGATCTATTCCATTTTTCAAGAATCTGATTCTATATCATGAAAAAGTTTTCAAGATTTGATCAATCAATACTTCTCAAAAAATGATAAATCTCTCAGAATCCAATTCAAAATATATCAGATTGATCCAAATTTTGACAGAGACTTGATTTGGAAAATCAAAAACTTAAAATAGGTCTGGCGAAGGTTCACTAGGCGAAGATTTGCTCGACGAAGGTTTAATAGTGCTATTTTGGGCAAAAAAAATCTTTGAACATTTTTTTTTGATGATTTCTAGGGAAATAACTTTCTCCGACCTCTCAGGTGAAAGATCTGACACGGATACAATTATGGAAAAACAGACAAAGGTTTATGAGACAAGAAAATACAGTTTCTGATGGTTGGCAAGGGTAAAATTCAAAATTTTCTATGATTTGATCAAGAAGAATCTTCGCCGAACTCAGAAATAGTATTTTACTATAAATAGAATGTTCTGGAAACTCGATAAAAGTTTTGGCGAAGGATCAAGAGTAATACTGGTAATTTTGCAAAAAAATGCTTTTTTTTGACAAAAATATGGCAATATGACAACTGATCCTCTGAAACCCTTTCTATTTTTGGTATTATTCTTCGTCGACCTGGCATTAGATAGATCTGAGTCACACTTGTGCACAGTGAATTGGGCGAAGGTTCTTTTTCTGTATTTTTCGGGGTTTTGATGATTTTTTGGTGGTTTTTTGACGGTTTTTCTGATGTTTCTAGAAATTTGCTGGGAATTAATCAACTGAAGGTTCTATGAATAAAATCGAAGGTGTCTGCAACTCGGCGAAGGTTTCTTGAAAGAGGGTAAAAATTCAAGCTCTCAGATATGCTCAAATCTATGATGATTCAATGGGTAGGAAGAAGGCGAAACCTAAGCTCTGATGACGCTTTTTGTCTCTTTTTGACCAAATCTAACAGATTTGACCAATTTTTGTTATTTTCTCTGATATTTTAGATCCAAATGGATCTTAAGATTGGTGATCTGAATAGCTTTTTCTGTTTTAACAATCAGATTAGATTTCAAACAAGCAAATCCACTCAAATCAAGCAAAATCAATCCCAAACTAACCCTAAAATGCAGATCTAACATTATTCAGGCCACGACAAGATGCCTAATGCAAGCTAACCATCCAACAATCATGCTACAAACTAAAAAATTGGCGTAGCTCCCCGACAACGGCGCCAAAATTGTAGTGGGTTTCTTTCCTTGACTAACCTGAATCCAAGATTTAGTCAATCTAGCATCATAGAGACGGAGTTAGTTGTCACGCGTAGGTTCGTTCCCATGAGAGCAATAGTTTAGTTTCTGATTTCAGCATGAATGGAAGATCTGAATCTAACTCTACGTCCATTAACCCTACTCATTAACACTAAGATCCATTTACACTACGATCCACAACAAAGATAGCTTACTCTCTCTCTCTCTCTCTCTCTCTCTCTCTCTCTCTCTCTCTCTCTCTCTCTCTCTCTCTCTCTCTCTCTCTCTCTCTCTCTCTCTCTCTCTCTCTCTCTCTCTCTCTCCCTCCCTCCCTCCCTCTCTCTCTCTCTCTCTCTCTCTCTCATAAAAAGCATAATAACACTCAATCTCAATAACATTCAGATCCAATAATTAGCAAAATCCAAAGAAAGCATGAGAGATGGAGAAGGGAAGAAGAAGAGCAAGGACATTCATCAATCCATTTCTGAAGAGAACCAATCTGCTTTATTGAAATGAGGAAATGAACATGAGGAGCAACTTGAGTTGGTCTCTTCTTATAGTAGAGAGGAGGACCCTGGCCTCTGAATCCTATTGGTCCAGTCTTGCCTCTCTTTTTATTCAAATTTAAAAAAGTGTGGAAACCATCAAAATTGGAGGGAAACCCAACTATATTCCCTAACTTGACATTTAGGCCCTGCGACATTCAAAGTCCCGCAAAAAGGCCTAAAGTCCTTTTATTGACTTTTAACTAATCAATCAAATAGCTATGTGATCATTGGGTTGGACTTACACACGCAGGGTGCCAAATCTCTCTCACTTATTAACTAGGGTTAGGGTTGCCTTGGGATCCGCAAACCCTCCAACAATTACACTTTTATATTACTTGTCTTAGCTAGTTCACTCAATCAGATTATATCACGGATGTCTCTGACTCCTCAGAATCTAATCAGACAACGGTTGTCCTTGACACCTGAGGAACAAGCTTTATCACTTTGCACTATCATTTCAATTTCTAAATCGCACTTCATACTCAAACTAATCAACAGTAATTCCACGCTATTAATCCGCTTCGGTGGATGTGCTCACAACTTGTCTGATCATGTAATTATTTCATCGGTCCTGTTCAGAGAATGCATGAGCTGTGATTCTGTTTGGCATTAACAATCTCTTGAGACTGTTCTTGCTGGTACCTAGTAGCAGCCCATAATAGCAGAGTTATTCTGTAATCCATTTTCTATCTCGCTTCCTCCGTTCTGATTCTCCCCCATCAATTATACTTCATGGAATATGGGTTGTAGATTGAACCTAACAAATAGATTCAATTTGACAGCTTTGGATCTACAATGATGCAACAATAACTAATATGACATCCTTGGTCACATGACTACTTAACCAAGGCAATCAAGTTGATCAAACGAACATCTTCATTTTTTAGGACAAAAATGTTTAAGTAGGGGGAGTGTCATGTACTTTTAGTACATCAATGCTTATCAACGCAATATAATATCTATTGTGAGCTTTGTAGGCCCAAAGGAGCTATTCGCCTTAAGAATAAGGTGATTCCCTCTTTAGACTCCAAAGTATAAGGATAATAGGCCAAAAACTTAACAAGGGCTAACTATCTTTAAGATAGTTATGTTATGTTATGTTAGGGGCTTTGTTTAAAAGTAGGCAAAGAGAGAGAGAGAGAGAGAGAGAGAGAGAGAGAGAGAGAGAGAGAGAGAGAGAGAGAGAGAGAGAGAGAGAGAGAGAGAGAGAGAGAGAGAGAGAGAGAGAGAGAGAGAGAGAGAGAGAGAGAGAGAGAGAGAGTTTATAGATATTTATGCGATCTAGGTGGCTACCTTGGAGATATATGTGAATTTCATGATATGGAGCCCGTCATGCCAAAGTTGTGTCTGTGATGAATTGATGTTGAGCATGTCCTTCTACATTATCATGCTTATTACACTTAGTATCACGTGGCTCTCTCATTTACCTTACTACACACTGTTGATGAGATGACTATCTTAAAATTATCGTATAAAAGGCTGTATATACACGTCATTGATAGTGACAAATCAATAGATATGTAGACATCGTGGACGCATAGTTCAGATGCACGAAGGCCGTGTTAGATCATTTTGAGATTGCGAGTTGGATCCCCTTAGTAGTCTCAAGGGCCTTCTTCTTGTAGAGTTTTCATTTGCATATTGTATATTCTTTGGTGCACAAATGTTTTTTTAAGGATAGAATTTTCCCTCAAACAGATTGTGAGCTTGTTAAGACTTCCTCTCCTAGGAGTTACTTCAATTCCCTTCACCAATGAGGACATACATGAGAAAAAAGTATAAGAAAGAATTGGCATTCCTAAAGTTCTAATGATTCAAAAAAAATAGGATTCTCCTTGAATAGATTAATGTAAGCCAGCACCAGCTTTACCACCTCCATCACCATAACCATCATCATCATAACAAGCAACACAACTAGTTTTATATATATTATCAGCCGAAAAATAAGTGAAAGTTGGACTTGAAGAATCTCATAAGTCAAAGTTGGTGGACTTAAAGGATCGCAATCCATTCTCGCTTGCAATTTTCCAAGACATGCTTTACAGATCACATGCTGCCTATATGTCTATCTTAAAAGATCACCCACCTCACTCCACAGTCCAGCTCATGAGTCATGTGGTAAGGACTTTGCATGCCTTGCTGCCTTTGCCTAACACTTTATTCTCACGGTAGGAAGAAAGGCGTGGCCAGCTGAGCTACAGAATGACGAATGGTCCACATGTGAGGACAGAAAGAAGATGGACTGCATAACTAACTGTAATGTTGCTTGTAACATAAAATTGCGCAGCTGCATGTTCACGTCGAAGCCTACCCCACCCACAGGAATGATTCTTGAATTCTCTTCGACGTGCTAAAGATCTGGCTAATCAGTACTACGAAGACATGACTATCAAGCACTTCCTTCAGTCGTGGGCTAATTGGTGTGGGACCATAGCCTTGCTGGCGGATCAGAATGCCATGTGCTCGGACAACAGCATTACATTAATCTCAAAAAGATCTTCCAAAAGCAAAAAGATGATCTGCAGAATGCTTGCAAACACTGATGCTTCGCAGCATCGCATGATAGATAGTAGAAGTACAGGCTGGAGCCACGTCGCTCTGATCCTGCCTCCAGCCACCATCTCTCTCTCTCGCTCTCACTCACTCACTCACTCATATGTGAAAAAATAGGCCTGTCCACGTTGTTTCGTGTTGACATGTAAGCACGTTTACTTTGGCTATATAGTAATGATATATAGTAGTAAGTGGGTTTTTGTTGTTTTTCCTCATATGTCTATACTTCACACAAATGAAAGGAAAGTGGGCTATATTTAGGATTGCCATGAATCTTGGTGTTGTTCTTTTATTGTTCATTCATTTCATGTTTGTTATGTATTCATTAACCCCTTGCATTTGATATATGCTAAGTGGACTTAGTTCATTCATTTCATGTTTGTTATGAATTCACTAACCCCTTTGCATTTGATATATGCTAAGTGGACTTAGCCCCTCGCCCCACTTGCATTCGTGAGGCTCAGTTAGCACTAAATAGGGTGTCTTGTAGTGCTCTTTAATAGGTTTGAAACACCATGATTAAAGTTAACCTTTAGTCATTCTTCACACACTTATAATTTTGTTTACTATTCTTTTGGTGAACATCAATACCAACATAAAGTACAACTATCGTATGCAATGATCAATGATGTGCAACAGCCCCCAAAAAAAAACTTGAAGATGATAGCTCAACAAGTGCTAAAGGAACACCAAATTATTTATGTTAACTAGTATTAAAGGTTAATATCAAGTGGGGTGACAAGATAATGTTATCCATAACCATCTTCACTAAAACTTTTACTTACCTAATGAAGCTAAAGACAAGTGGGGCTTGTTCCTCGCAAGCATTTCTTTTTAAGATCATAGCTCAACTAATCTCACTACATCATTATGTACAACATTTATAGTATATATCCACTTATTAAACACATGCTCCAATTTGCAGGCACTCCTCCCAAGAGTTCAATCCAAAAAGGTATTAAAACTCCTAGCTCTTTTCTAAAATCTCTCATGTTGGTTGCGAATTCATGCCTTCATGCCTAGTATTCTTATGGCTACAAATAGTTTGTTACTGATATAATTTAAGTATAGTAAAAAAAAATATTCTCCCCCCCCCCCCTCCCCACCCCCCCCTTTTTTTTTCTAGATAAGAAGACAGCCCAACGCACTACCACGTATCTTGTATGTTCACAATTGTTTGACCTTGGATTTATATCTCATAAGGGGGTGGGTCAAAGGGCCTAGCTCGACCTATGAATTAATCATGATTCAAAAATTGACGAACCGAAGCTCTAACTCCTCACCTACGAATTTCAAGATCCCAATTTTGCAAGATCCCCTCTTCCAATCCTTGGACTAAACTTGTACATGTGCTCCCAAACAACAATTACTCCTAGTTTTGGCCCTAATACATTTCAAAACCCCAGGATCTCACCTAGGAAGTTGGTTCTAAAGACACACATGGAACATATGGTGGATTAAACCTATCCAACCAAACTAGCAATAGCTCCTAATGTAGGAGAGATGTCAATCTCCAACAACATGTAGCGATAATCTCCAAATCAAGCTCCCCTCTTGGAGAGGCCTATGGGTATACTTATACCCTCCATTAAAGCTCTACGCCAACTAGGAATCATCATAGGAGTTTCTAATTACAAAAGGGCCCTTTAAGAAATACCATGTAGGATGGAGAAATTCGTCAAAATTAAAGATTGTAATATAAGAAGTGCCTACCCTCAATACTTACAATACAAAACCATTTGGTTATAGTTATAGTTGCAATCATGGTTAGCCGTAGGTTTCTCTCGGGAGAAATCATCCCTCAGATGAAATCATCTCTTGGGGGCAAAGAAAGATGGGCCTAGATTGAGCAAACTTGAGGGAACAAAAGGGCATCATTAAAACATTTGCATCAATTAGTAGTCACCATCTTCGAATGCTACATAAATTGCTTAAATCTCTCGAGAGAAATTGAGATGAACAACATTTGAAAACTAAGGGCACCAACCACATTATGAGATTGAGCAAACTCAAAAAGAAAAAATGAGCGCCATGACAACATCTGAATCAATGAGCAATCCCCATCTCAAGTGCTACATGAAATGCTAAAATGGTATTGTGACCAGTATAAAGATGCTTTGTGTATTGCATTTATTTATTTTTGGTTGAACTAATATTGATCATAACCTGTCCCGTTTTTCAAATCACATATCTTTACTTCGTTGGCGAGCAAATGAAGGGCGCTTCCTTCTTACAATAAATTTGTCTTCTTCATAGCACTCCTAGCAATAGTAGATCTGTTGGAAAGGTCGCAAAAATAAGGGCAACAAACTTGCTGAACTCATAGATTATTACTCATAATTTATTTAACTCCTTAGTGGGATAGGTGGAAAGTTGCCCAACACCCAAGCTTATATAGGGACATGTCTCTGAAAGTCTTTTGTGTAGGTAAGAATTGTGAGATTTAGATTGCTTTGACCATCCTACTACATAGTGTGCTTGAATATTGACACAAATTCAAACAAGACATTTGGCCTTAGCAAAATGTGTCTTTAATTTAGTTATGTTCTTGCTATTATATTAATGTTTTTTTGGTTCTTAAAAAGCCTTTGTTGGGGCTTGGTGGTACACCTTAATTCATACCATGTAAATATCTTCTAATAGAATTAAATAAGTCTAAGGGATTTGGCACCCTGTGTGTGTAAGTCCCACCCAATGGTCACATTGTTATTTCACGAAATAGTTAACAATAAAAGTGACTTTGAATCACCGCATGACATGAAAGAAGAATCCTCTTTATATCTTGTTTGCCTTTTCTTGCTTGGAAAAGGAGGGTGAGGAAAAGTACCTACAGCCTTTTAGTAATGAGACTTCTTCATATACAAGTGAAAATCCATATTAATTTTTTTTTCCCAAAGTAACATACTTGTACCTTGAAAATTCACCCAATGAGAAAGAAATGAACTCAAATGATTTCTATTCATAACCAACACAACCAACTCGAAAGATTTGTGAAGGATTTGCAAAATTTATCTCGCAGTCAACTCGAAAGATTCGCAAAACAGTCTCTTTTAGAAGCTCGTGGCTTTCTTGTTGAAGCTCGAAAGATTCGCGTATAAAATCTTGTCGCAAAATATTCTGTTTTTTGTTCAAACCTCAGATGTCACGAACAATTCCGAAGTCTTTTGGACTGTTCTTCAAGCTCACCTGTCACGAAACTGTCGGGAACAGTTCACAAAATATTCTAAATTTCTTTTTCAAGCTCAAATTTGTCATTTGTCGCGAACAATTCACGAAAGACGAAAATGTCGCGAAGAGACAAGTGTCGCAAACAATTCGTGAAACACGAAGCTGAGATGAAGAGATGGACTGTCCCAAATAATTTGCGAACAAAATTTATTCAACCCTGGAAACAAAGTGTCTATTTGAATATCAACCGTCGTAAACGGTTAGATATCTACTGTTACACAAATAAAAGGCCAAAAGACCTATAAATAAAAGGCCAAAAGACCTGTCTTGTAGCAATATAAATACATGTGCACTACTCATTGTAACTCACTCACTCAATCAGAGACACAATAGCGAGATAAGACAGCAAGAGACGTATACTAATTTAGATTCAGAATTATAAATTTGTTTTTGATCAATAGTTTCTGTTTGTCTAAAAAATGTAGATATTGGACTCATCTGGGGTAGTGCCCTCATGGTAGAAAACAGCAGTAGAAGTAGGCAGGGGCGACAATCACGGGCAATGTGGTCAGGACTCTTACAACGAATGCAAAGACGCTTCTGCTGAATGTCAGCGAACTCTGCAGACGTGTAACGTCGGACAAAAGCAGGACGAGGAGGCAGAGGGCGCATCGTCGGTGCTCACTGCCTTATCCTTTTGCTTCTTCGTGGGAGGTGTAGGTGAGACAAGTTTTGCTGATACATGTGGGGTGGCCCACTTCTTTGTGCTACGATAGACTGCCTCTAGCTCCTTCAATACGACGGCCATTCGCTGTCCCAAATGTTTTGTGACCAACATGTGCAAGAGATAGCCACATTTGATAGGGGATTTCTTGGCTTTCAGCACCACACATAGTTTGTCAAAACTTTCTCGGCCCACTTGTAGTTCTTTGTGGGATCCTCCATGGTCATGGTCAATGAAAACAGATCGCTTGGTGGGATGCGATCCATTTTGGCAATGTGGACCTCTACCATATGGACGAGGAGTTCTGTGGCTATCCAGTGTTTAGGATCCTTGATCAGCTTGATTGAGATGTCTTCATTTGTCTACGCAATGCTTTTGCCGTTGTCTTGCAATAACTTCGTGAAATACTTTGAATCATAGTTGGTTCCTCTACTGTGAATCATTTCTCCCAGATTTGGAAATTCGATGCGTTGTAAGCATTCTGGGGAGATGTCGATGATGTTGTAACTGCCATCCTTGGAGGGCAATTTGAAGGAAGAGAACTCATCTGAGTATGTGGAATAGGCCGCTCGGACTAGACTCTCACTCTACTCATTAGTGAAATGGCCGAAATCAAAACCAATGTTGGCTAATATATCATTGGCTAGTGTCAACACATCAGGATAAATCTTGATATAAATTAGTGATAAAGCATCCGAAAAGGATTTGAGGGCCTTCGGCGGTGCAGTGAGAGCGATGAGTCTTTGGAAGTCATGATGGCAGTAATTCTAGATAGTTTAAGAGAGGTTGAAAATTCTGAAAATTTTCAGCATGAACTCTCTTGCAGAAATCTAGAATGAACTCGTGGAGAAAATGGGTGAGGCCTATATGTAGACTTTTTTGGATAGGAATTCGTAACTTTATCCAGTAATCGTCTCGGTGCCCATTTCTCAGTGAGGTTCACGAATTTTGAGGCACTGTTCTGAGGGTTGGCGAGTTTCTATACGTGATTTTTTTGTACAAAAATGAGTGAGAATGGCTAATAGTATGAAAATGGGTCTGATCAGAATTCATAAATATGATAGAGAAATTGTGGAGGTGACTTTAAGGCTCGGAAATTGTCTACAAATTCTGTCAGTGAGGATCTAATACAAAAAACTAATTTTTTTCAATTTATGGAAAGTTTGTCTCAGAGACAGAATTCGTGGAGGTAATAAATGAATTGTGCATACTTTAAGTTTTCCTTTAAAGGCTTTGGCTTGGTATAGTAGGACCTTATCTCTGACCTTGAACGCTTTGAGTTTTAAGGATCGATCATGCCATGCCTTTTGTCAACGTTTTTGTGGACTTGTTGAGCATGGATGTTGATGTGAAGTGTTTCACATGGTTGTTCCAGATGAAATAATTTGTTTGCTAGGATTTGTCAATTATCTAGCTCAAGATTATAGGCTACTCGAAGGGATGGAATATGGAATTCTATAGGCATAATGGCTTTTTGGCCATATACTAGTTGGAAAGGGGTTAAGCATGTAGCTTACTTCGAGGTAGTGCAATAGGCCCATAGAGCAGCATGAAGTTTTAGTTCCTAATTAGATCGGCTTGACTCGACGGTTTTAGTGAGAACACCACATAAGATTTTGTTTGTGGATTCCGCCTGGCCATTGCATCATGGATAACACGGGGAACTTTTGCGATGTACCACAGAAAATTTGGAAAGTAGACTTGCTATGATAGAGCTAAGAAAATGTGTACCCCTATCACTGATAAGTTCTAGAGGATATCCAAAATGAATAACATGTTCATAGAAAAATTTTGCGGTAGAATGAGCATCACCAACTCTTGCTTCAGCCCATTTGGTGCAAAAGTCTGTAGCTACTATGATATATCGTGATTGAGTGTGTTTAGCAATGGGACTAATGGGGCCAACAAAATCAATTCCCCATTTCTGGAAAGCTTGATCAGTTGTGACATGGTGTAAAGGCATGTAGTCGGTCTTTTGAAATCGTTTGGTTCTTTGACAAACACCACAGGCCTTAGTGTAGGTATGCGTATCCTTAAAGAAAGTTGGCCACCAAAATCTGGCCAGAGGATTTTCTCAGCAGTCAGTTCAGAAGAGAAATGATCTGCTCCAACACCTTCATGAGTGAGGGAGATAATAGAGGATATTTCACCTTCAGACAACGTCGGATAATTCCATCTTACCCTTGCTTGTAAATTTGGCCTACAATTAACGTATAAGGTTTTGTTTTGAGGACCAACACACGTTGTTCGGGTTTAGATAAGGATGGATCCATCTGCCCTAAAGTTAAATATTCTGTGATTTCCTTGGCCCAAACGGGTGTAGAGTCAACTTGAAATAAGATGGTATAAGGTAAACTCATCATTGATGCCTTGATCTGGAGTTGGTAGGTTAGGGATTTGAGATAAATGGTCTGCTAAAAAAATGTTGAACTCCCTTTTGAACCACAATCCTAGACTCAAATTCTCGCACTAATAGGATCCATTGAGTAATATGACCGGTTGTGCAAGTCTTGTTGATGAGATATAGGAGTGCTTGATGATCATTGAAGAAGGAAAAAACTTCTCCCAAAAGATAATGGCGAAACTTATGAACCACATATACCATTGCCAAAGCTTCTCGCTCGGTAGTAGTATAATTGACTTCAGCGGGTATCAATTGTCTACTGAGAAATCGGATTGGATAACGCATAACAGCTACAATATTATCTATTGATCTTCTGATTTCAAGCATTGTGTGACAGATCCACACAGTGCATTGACGTGAGAGAAATACAATTCTCTCATGAATAGTGTCTCACTTACTAGCGGACTTCTAGATCTGTTGATCCTCTTACAAAATTGTCTCGCTCACAGGCGGACATATATTCTGTATATTTTTGTCTTACAGTTTTATGCATCAAGCATAAAGTATATATTTCGCGAACTTTTTTGTGTCGTGTCGTGTAACTTCCATATCAGAAAGATTAAACATCTACAACCAATCATGGATTAAAAGAGTGGCAGATTAGCCATGTTCTAGAGTACTTCTCCTGATGTCATGATATCTGATCAAATTCTTGTACCCCATGGTACTTGACTGATCTTCTTGGTCCTTTGTGGAGCACGAATGATTTTGTGTCACGAAACAATTTTGTGTTGTGTGTCGCGAAATTGTTCGCGAACATTTTTGTTTCGTGGACTGATGAACAACGCATCACATTTTTGCCTGTTCAAACCGCATGCATCGGTATGCACATGGAATTCTTTGGAATAATCAGGAGCCCGGAGGATAGGTGCATTGGTAAGGGCTTCTTTTAGTTGATTGAATGTGATGCGTTGTTCATCAGTCCATTTGGGGATAACAACTACTTTATAGATTAATCGTGCTTTATTAGCAAAGTCTAGAATAAAGCACTGATACTAGTTGGCATGGCCAAGGAAGGAATACACTTCGTGGATGGTATGGGGTTCGGGTAGACTTTGAATGATCAGGATCTTGTCTGGGTAGTTGCAATGCCATTTTGGAAATGATATGTCCTAACACAATACTGTAAAAAATGCAAAAATGAGCTTGGTAGAGGCCAAAAATCTTGTATATAGGATGATTACACATGTGTGGAGTCTGTTCCCACGTGTGAAAATAGTGTACTTGTCCTGTACCATAATCATATAGGTTGTACATATGATTTAATTCAAGTTCTAGTGGCTAAAAAGGCCAAAAACTAGTTATCTAGACATATGACATATGGCATCAATCTATTGATTGCATGAGCCACATCCTTTGGTTAGGTGTCACATCCCATGTGTAGAGGACAGCTCACATGTGTGGAATAAGTTGAAGTAGACGAATTTTGACTTCTAGAAGATTTTCAAGTAGATCTCCATATAGAAGGAAAATGGACCAAAAGTGCTCAAAATAGAAGGTTTTGTCCAAGTGTCAGTTTTGCATGATGAATCATCATATGACAAAGCACCTTCACACATGTGGGATCAAAGGGATGATCAGTACCACAAGCTCCCACTTATTGTATATATAGAGCCACATTTGGCCATAATCATTGTGAGACACCAATCTTGGTTTTGGAGGCAATTTTGAGTGATTCTCTCCATTTGTTTACATTTGTTTTGAGGTTCTATCAATGTGTACTTGATTTTCAGGTTGGAGTCCGTACTCAGACAGGGTTTCACACGTGGGAAACCAGAAAGTACACCTACCTTCAATTAATGATTGTTCTTGTTAGGATTTTGTGTCTAGAATTTATCTAGATTGATCTTAATCTCAGTAGATTGATAGATCAAGTAATCTGACAACCAATCCCTCTTGAGGATCAGATTAGGATCCACTCTTGGTCCTTTTTGTACTTTTTTCACATGGTATCAGAGCCTAGTACAAGAGGTTTTGTTGAAATTGATAGGGTTAATCCAAATCAAAACCAAAATTAGCAGTTTTTTGGAAACTAGTCAAATTCTGTGTAGCGAGTTGGATTTGATAGCTATCCTCAAAATTTTTGGTCCAAATCTTGTTGTGGGCTGTAGGTACCCTTTTCACACGTGTGAGTCCATACAGCTCTGGTTTTGACTGAGAAATTTCAAAATTTTGTAGAATTCGACTCGCATGCCCAATTTGAGTGATTTTTGGTGCAAAATCAAGCATTTTCTATAGTTAATCTAATCCCTTGATTAGTTCTTGGATTAGATCAGCCAAAAAATTAAAATTAAAGCTTGAATTAGGTGCACTAATTGATCTTCTCTGATTTTTTGTGTGTATGCTGAGGTTGAAGAGAGAAATTGCTAAAAATCATAGATTAAGGAGTGATTTTGCAAGGTTGAGACTAGAATCTAAATTTCCATCATTCTAGATTGGTTCATGAGTGATAGGATTGAGTCTATAAGCTTTCTAAATTGCTAGAATACTTTAGGTTCAGATCTCTTAGAGAAACCATAAGAGTTTCTAGTGCTTTTTCACATTCAAAAATGGCATCAATGGGTGGTTTTTTGCTTGAAGCTAGTGAAAGACTTACATCCACTAATTATGCTACTTGGATAGTTCGAATGGAGTCTTTGCTTGTACTTCATGATCTTTATGACATAGTAATTGAGGTGGAAGTAGAACCTCAAGGAGGAGTTGAATTGGCTAAGTTCAAAAAGAGATGTAGAGTTGCATTACACTGGATAAAAGTGAATGTAAGTAATGATCTTTTGAAAGAAATCTCATCTTGTACCACATCCAAAGAGGCATGGGATTCATTAGAAGCCATTTATGGATCCAAGAACACTTCAAGGATACTCATGCTTAGGAATCAAATCCTTCAAAGCATGAAAGGAAGTAGTGAAAGTGCCCAAAATTATGTCTTTAGGATCAAATCTTTGAATAAAGAGTTGTCTTCTATAGATGATAGAATCAAAGATGATGAATTAGTTCAAATAATTTTGAATGGATTAGGAGATGATTATTCCAATCTTGTTCAAACCTTTGCTATTCAAGATTCACTTCCTAGTATTGAAAAACTTCAAAGTGTGCTTGTTAGTGAGGAGAGTAGAATGCTTCATATCAAAAGTAGGATGAGTTCCTTATCTTTGAATGATGGTGATGAAAAAACTAACTTTTCTTTGAAAGGCAAGAAGAAGAAGCTTCCATCCAAGAAGACTCAAGACATGGAGATGGAGAACAAAGATGGAGCATCAAGTTCCAAAGGCAAGAGCAACAAGGACAAGAAGAAGCTAAAATGTTTCTTTTGTGGAAAAAAGGGACATTTTGCATCCGAGTGCTACAAGAAGAAGAATGCCCAAGAGAAGGACAATCAAGGCAATCTTGTGCTTGAGGAGGAGGGAGAAGGCAATCTATCTTCGATGGTATCCTCACCACAAACATCTAATCAAGACACTTGGTGGATTGATAGTGGGGCAAGCTCTCACACGACTCACCAAAAAGACTACTTTTCTAATCTACTTTCTTACAATAGTTCTAAGAGATTTATCTTCACTACAAGTGATCAAGAATGTGAGATTGTAGGTGTTGGATCCATTCTTTTATGTCTAGGATCATTTAAAAAAGTAGATCTAGACAATGTTCTTTATGTATCTTCAATTACAAAGAACTTGTTGAGTGTAGGACAACTTATGGACAGTGGATTAGATGTACATTTCAAGCATGGAGCATGTTCTATCTTGAAAGATGAAAAATGTATTGCTAGTGGTTTCAAGCAAGGGAGGTTATTCAAATTGGATGTTAATGTGATGGTTGGAAGTGTGAACATGGCAAGGGAGGAGCTCACTCAAGTGAAATTATGGCACAAAAGGTTAGGCCATCCTAACTACAAAGCTATGGAGACCATGGTGACAAAGGAGCTAGCAAGAGGACTTCCCAAAACCATATCCAAGTGTGGCAAGCTTTTTTTTAACCTTATACACTCGGATGTTCATTCATTTTCACATGAATCAAATGGTGGAGCTCTAGTGTATGTCACTTTTATTGATGATAAATCAAGATACTCTTGGGTTTATCTCTTGTCTAAGAAAAGTGAGGTTTTTGTGTCCTTTGTAAAGTTCAAAACTCTTGTGGAAAAGCAACTTAATACTAGCTTGAGAAACTTTTACACTTAGTTCCATAGGAGTTTCAACTCCTTTACAATCAATCATGCCAAATCTTGCTAAGATTGATCTAGCATACTTAGATTGACATATGAAGGTAAATATCCATTTACAAGTAAGAGGCTTCTTTCCATAAGGTAAACCAACAAGTTTCCAAGTTTGATTTTCCATTAATGCATCAAACTCTACTTGCATAGCTTTCCTCCAATATTGAGACTTATTTGCTTCCTCAAAACTAGTTGGTTCTTCAAGCATAGTAGTCAAGAAAGTATAAGAGTTGAGTAGTTGAGAATCTTCCCTTTGCTCCCCTTTGTCACTATAAGTGAGCCTTGATGGCTCAATCCTTGTCCTTGTTGATCTTCTTGGCACCCTTGGACTTGGAGTAGGTTCCACTTGGTCTTCATCTTCATGAAGCTCCTCCTCGGCCATAGCATGATCTTTGACAAGTTGAGTGTTGCTAGAAGTCACCTTTCCTTTGGCTTGGAGAGATTCATCAAAAAGTACATCTCTACTAGCAACAACTTTTTTTGTAATAGGATCATATATCCTATAAGCTTTCTTACTTTCACGATAACCAAGAAAGATGCCTTTGAAAGAAGTGATATCTTCCTTTTTCCTTGTTTCTAAAGGAATATGTAGATAACAAGTACATCCAAAAACTTTCAAATCACTAAGATTTGGCTTTTTGCCAAACAATACTTCATAAGGTGTAAGTCCTTTAATGGCACTATTCGTCATTATATTACAAAGAAAGTTTGCACATAAAAATAGCTTCTCCCCAAAATGAAATAGAAAGAGATGCATCTAATCTCATAGCTTTAGCACACTCACATAGTGTTCTATTCTTTTTCTCAGCTACTCCATTTTGTTGTGGAGTATATGTACAAGTAAACTCTCTCTTTATGCCATTAGTTTCACAAAACTCTTTCATCCTATTGGGGATGTACTCCCCTCCATTATCACTTCTTAATACTAAGGAAAGTGATGAAGCATCCTTTGAGGACATCACTACCTATAGAATGCTTATTGGTTCCTTGATATACTTAACTATCACTAGACCATATCTTAGTTTTTGTGTTGGCAAGTTGAGTCAATACATGCAAAGTCCATTAATATGTCATTGGAAAGGAGCAAAAAGGGTGTTAAGGTACATCTTGGCTACAAAAGACTTTGACATAGTTTATGAAAGGACTAATATTTGTTTAAGAGCATATTCAGACTCAAGTTTTGCAGGTGACAAGATGGATAGAAGATCCATAAGTGCATTTGCTACATTCTTATGTGGAGGAGCTATATCTTGGCTTTCCAAAAAGCAAGAAAACAAATGTAGACAAATGGAGGGAATCACTCAAAATTGCTTCCAAGACCAAGATTGGTGTCTCACAATGATTATGGCCAAATGTGGCTCTATATATACAATAAGTGAGAGCTCGTGGTACTGATCATCCCTTTGATCCCACATGTGTGAAGGTGCTTTGTCATATGATGATTCATCATGCAAAATTGACACTTGGACAAAACCTTCTATTTTGAGCACTTTTGGTCCATTTCTTTCTATATGGAAATCTACTTGAAAATCTTCTAGAAGTCAAAATTCGTCTACTTTAGCTTATTCCACACATGTGAGCTATCCTCTACACATGGGATGTGACACCTAACCAAAGGATGTGGCTCATGCAATCAATAGATTGATGCCATGTGTCATATGTCTAGAAAACTAGTTTTTGGCCCTTTTAGCCACTAGAACTTGAACTAAATCATATGTACAGCCTATATGATTATGGTACATGACAAGTACACTATTTTCACACATGGAAACAGGCTCCACACATGTGTAATCATCCTATATACTTGAGGTTCTATCACTGTGTACTTGATTTTCAGGTTGGAGTTTGTACTCAGACAGAGTTTCACACGTGGGAAACCAAAAAGTACACCTACCTTCAATTAATGATTGTTCTTGTTAGGATTTTGTGTCTATAATTGATCTAGATTGATCTTAATCTCAAGTAGATTGATAGATCAAGGAATCTGACAACCAATCCCTCTTGAGGATCAAATTAGGATCCAATCTTGGTCCTTTTTGTACTTTTTGCACAAATACCATGTGTTACCCAGATCTGACATTTTTCAAGGTTCAAAGAGATGCCGAAGCGTTGACATTGGATAAAATTTTTCTCAAGCACAGACAGATGACATGTTTCGTTTGAATGTGCACCTAAATCATCCAAGTAAACTTCTAGGATATCTCCCATCTGCTAAGAAAAGACGACTTGTATAACACGTTAGAGACCAAAAGGCATGAGTTTCCAACAGAAGGTTCCCCATCATGTGGCAAAAGTGGTTTTATGTTGATCTTCTTCAGCAATTTGAATCATATTGTATCCGCTAAAGCCATCTAAGAAGGAGTAGGCCTCATCTCCTGTGAGATTTTCTAAGATGGATTCTCCAAAAGGTAATGGAAAATGATCACGTTCTGTAACAACATTAAGTTTCTTAAAATCGACATAGATCCAGAGTTTCTCATTTTTGTTTTAATGATGATTGGAGAGACCCACTCAGTATGTTCGATTTCATAGATGAATCACGCATCTAACAAGCTGTAATAGATCCTAACACCATAGTAGGGCAAACACTAACTGATCCACCCAACCTTGCCTACTCCCTGATATAGAGTAAGCCCCTCCTAGCCCAGTGTGAGGACTGGTAGCATGCTGCTTCCAAGTGTCGGCCACATGGCACTGACGTGGCCGACTGCACGTCGGGACGCAACTGGGGGCCCTATCCTACTGACAGGGTCCCTAGATTGTGTTAGGCCCACCATGGCTATGGGCCGTGCTGAGGCACACTACTCACACTGTCTTGCCCTGTTGGTCGTGTACGCGCTGGACACGACCCTGACTGTGGTATCTAACCTTCTGTGTTTCCTAGGGTTCGACACTGGTCATGTGCTCGTAACACTTACTTCCCCTTAAGAATTGTCTTGGTCCTCTAAGACAAAGTCTAGAAAAATCTTGCGAAGGACGCTGCCTCTTTCCCAAGTGGCATTCTCAACAGGCTGATCATTCCACTTGACCAAGTATTCTCGATATAGAGTATGACGAGTCTGTGTCTCTCTACTATCAAGTATCTCCTCTGGCTCATGTGAAGGTTGTTAAGTATCCAATGCGGTCCTCTACCAGATTTTCTGATCTGGCTAAGGCTTTTCGTAACTGACTTACATGAAAGACTGGAAAAACCTTACTACTGTGTGGGAGTTCTAGTTCATAGATGACCTTGCCTAATCTCCTACTGATGGTAAAAGGACCACAATACCAAGGAGACAACTTAGCACACACTCCTGATTTGAGAGTTTTAGAGTCAATTGGGACTCTCAAGTAGACTTTTTCACCAGCGAAGAACTGCACATCCCGTCTGCGTGGATCTGCATAATGTCTGGCTTGATCCTGGGACTGCCTAATGCTATGCTTAGCATGTTCTATCATCTGGTTTAGGTCTTCTAAAAAGTTTCTAGCTGCTTCAACTTTCTCTTGTTTAAGCCCTACAGCTGTGGATGAGCGTGGCTGAAAATCATACATCAGCATAAATGGGTTGTATCCCATAGCTGAATGTTTGGTAATGTTATAAGCAAATTCTAATAGCAAGAGATACTCCTCTCAATTAGTCTGCTTCTTTTTGACGTATGCACGAAGCATATCCTCTACCACCTGATTTATCCTTTCTGTTTGATCGTCCGTCTGTGGATGGTTGGTGGTACTCATATTAAGTTTAGTATGGAGATGATGGAATACTGCCCTCCAAAAATTTTCATTACACTTATTGTCCCAGTCGCTGACTATGCCGGAAGGTAGACCGTACAATTTAAATAGCCTGTCTACAAACAACCTTGCTAACTCTAGAGCTCTAATGATTGTTTTGGTCGGAATAAAATGAGCCATTTTGGTCAGACAGTCAACTGTGACCCATATAGCGTCATTACTCTTTTGGGTTTTAGGCAGGCCTACTATAAAATCCATGGAGATACTCTCCCATTTACCAGCTGGTATATCTAAGGGCTGTAACAATCCTCCTGTCTTTAAATGCTCCACTTTATTTACTTGACATTTGTGGCAACTGGTTACATATTGTTGGACGTCCTTTTTTATACTGGGCCAAAAAAACTGCCTACGCAGAAGCTCATAGGTCTTCTGTATGCCTGGGTGCCCCGCACTAGGATTGTCATGACACTCATATAGGACCTGCGGCCTATAGTCCTCTGAATTGGGGACACATACTCTATCTCTATAGAGCAAGTACTCATCCTGAATGGAATATTGTTTCCATTTGAATCCTTGAGTTAACTGCCCCTCAACCACTGGAGTTTGCTTGGGTAATACAGGCTCAGAATCCTCAATGTCATATGACATATACTCAAACTCATCATCTTCCTCAACGGAAGTTGTCGTATTCTTGGATGAATTGGCACCAGCCCCGGAAACTGGTTCTGGAGTCTGTAACTGTCTGGTCTGGATTGAGTTTCAGAAGGTAGAGAAGAATGCATCATGATGACATTTCTCTCTTAAGGACTCAAGTAACTCATTACGAACTCAGCTCTTTATTGTAGGCATTCTACTAAGGGCATCTGCTATTGTATTGAATTTCCCCCGTCCATATCTGATAGACATATCAAACTTTTGCATCAACTCTACCCAATGAGCTTTTCGACCTCTGAGCTTAGGTTGATTGCAAAGGTATATGAGACTTTCATGGTCCGTCAGGACCTCAAAGTTGGCACCATACAAATAATGCCTCCAAGTCTTAAGGGCATGAACTATAGAAAAGAGTTTCTTTTCATAGGCACTGTACCTAGTCTGAACTGCCTCGAGTTTTTTACTCTCAAATGCAACTAGTCGTCCACCCTGAGTTAGTACAGCACCAACTGCAAAGTTGCTAGCATCTATTTCGACCACAAATGGTTGATTGGGGTCGACAACTTTTAAAACTAGTGATGTGGCTAAAGCTGCTTTGAGAGCATCAAAGCTCTCCTGCTATGCGGACTCCCAAATGAACTCCTTTCCCTTTCTCTTAAGAAGATTTGTCATGGGAACCGCTATCTGAGCATATTCCTTGACAAATCATCTATAATATTTCGCCAAACCAAGAAAGATCTGAAGTTCTAAAATATTCTGAGGTCTCAGCCAACTGAGTATGGCTTTAACCTTATTGGGGTCCATCTTAATCTCGTCTGCCGAGATAATGTGACCCAAATAAGCTACTTCTTCAACAAAGAATTCACAATTGAATTCTTTAGCATAGAGCTGATGCTTTCTAAGCAGTCGAAACACCTTTCTGAGGTGTTTTAGATGCTCCTTCCTTGTTTTGCTGTAGACGAGGATGTCATCTAAAAATACGACTACAAACTTACCCAAGTATGGTCTGAGGACACTATTCATCAAGGTCATAAAGGTAGCTGGAGCATTTGTGAGCCCAAATGGCATCACCTTAAACTCATAATGACCATGCCGAGTCCTAAATGTTGTTTTTGGGACATCTTCCAACTTCATAGGGACTTGATGATATCCCGATCTGAGGTCTATTTTACTAAAAAATCTAGCCCCGTCGAGTTGATCAAATAACTCGTCTACCCAAGGCATAGGGTACTTATTCTCGATTGTGACTTTATTGAGGGCTCTGTAGTCTTTGCAAAGACGCATAGACCCCTCTTTCTTTTTCACCAAAAGGACTGGTGAGGCCCATGGTGGCCTACTAGTCTAAATTTGGCCTTTCCCAAGATAATCTGTTAACTGCCTAGTTATTTCTTCATCCTCTGTTCGGCTGACCCGATACGGAGGTTTAGAAATAGGTGTTGTACTTGGTACTAGGTTTATTACGGACTGTTGATAACATCATGCTCCCCATGCAATTGGATCTCTCGGCCTTTATGCTGAAAGCTGAGGGTGTTCTCCTGATAATTTCTATGGAGGGAAGGTCCTAAACTGTAGAGCCAGTCTCTCTTGAGAACAATGTCTGTGCAATCCATGTGCATTATCTAAAAGTTTATTTCATCTTGGTACCCTTGAATACCAAGATTTAAATTACTTACCATAGTTTCCCAAATTTTCTTATCTTCACCCTTAACTAATAAAACTATGTACCTATGCTGACTAGGTACTTATGGCAATTTAAGTTTTTTAGCTAGGGTGTAGTTGATGAAATTATGGGTTGCCCCATCATCAACCATAACTCTAACTGACTGGTTACCAACTTTCTCATGCATACATTCTAGGTAATGCGGCCCAAAACTGAAGAGTCTCGCTAGCATTGCAGAGGTTAGCTGGCAACAATGTTCATGGTTTTCATGATACACTTTGATCTCAGAAGCTGCTGAGTCACTGGGAAAACTTACGGTCTGAACAAGATGAACCTTTTTTTTTGTCTTTTTTATCTCTCTTAGACACTGTCTGACTGTGTGTCCCTTGCCCATGCACACAAGCACAAATGTTCTTGTTTGGCTTTCTCAAAATCTTCTGGTTTTAAGGGCCATATGAGAGATGGGCGTTTCTGAGGAGCTTTACCTTTGCTTTTATCTTTTTTCTTTCTTTTTAAAAATTTCTTTTTAAATTGAAAGTCTTTCTGAGGAGGCTGCTCAGAAAGGGGCTGTTGTCTCACCCTCTTCCTACCCACTGAATCATCATAGATTTGAGCTTATCTGAGAGCTTGCTCTAGGGTAGTAGGCGAGTTTTTCTGGACCTCTACTTTATATTCATCCTTGAGGCCAAGGACAAATCCCCTGCCTTTCTAATAGTCATCCATATTTTTAATTTTTAAAATTGCCTTTTGATACTGCGAGATATATTGGATTAGAGACTTGTCCATTACTATTTTCTCCCAGGCTTTCCAGGCTCTATCAAGTTCATTTTTTGGTAGGAATTCTCTTAGGAAAGCTTTTTCAAAGACCTTCCATGATCGGGGAGTCTGCCCAGTCTCCTAGAAATTTAACCACCACTTATAGGCCATGGGCCCTAGAGAAAGACTGGCCTCAATTGCTTGCAAATGGTCAGGGGTCTGTTTAAGAGAATGAATGTTCTTTCATTTGTTGAGGAAGGTTTGTAGAATGTCTGCGTTTCTATCCTTCTCTTCCCCAATAAAAGTAGGAGGCTTTAAGTTTTTAAAGACACTGGTGTGAGACCGCATAGGCTCACCCGAAACTGATGGAAGTGGAGAAGGGGACAACTGAGAAGGGGAGGGAAGGCCTTCTTTCGTGGAACTCAAAATCACGCCTTTGAGTTCAGCGAACGAGTCGTTCACACTGGACTTGAAATTGGCTAATGCCAACTTTAGTTTGTCCACTTCTATTACCAAATGGAGGAACTGCTCCTTGTGTTCTTCGGCGAATTGTTCCCGCTCTTTAACTTCCATTGGTTCTTTCCCTTTGTTGAACCTCCGTAACTCACTTGATCTTTATGCGTCTAGCAATACATATATTTAGAGTAACATTTCTGATTGGATAGACTAAACAATCTATAACTAATCTCATATTACAAGAGCGGGGGATTAGGCACGTCCTAATGCTCTTCTGTTGACATCATTATATCATATCAGGAAGCTATACTTCATGGTACCTGTTTGATCTTCCTAGTCCTTTGGAGCGCAAAGAGTTTCGTGTCGTTTCGCAACGTTTGACCTTCTCATGTTGTTCATGCATTAGCTATCTTCTGCCCGTTGCACAATGCCTTCACGCTGTAGGCCTTTGCATTTTGCTTAAAGGACATTTTCACAATTTTAAGGGCGGTGTCACTTTTTCAAGGGCACATTCGCTTTTACCGAAAGGCGGAAAAAGCGAGAAGCCCGAGGGTAGGCCTAAAAAATATTTCTAAGGCATTTAGTGATAGTGTCTCCAAGAGGAGGCTCGAGCACCTTCCCTCAAGCTATGCGCCTTCCCAAGGGGAACACAAATGAAATAGAATGATAATCTCAAAAATAGAGAAGCATAATAAGCTTAATCTCAAAAGTGTTGTTTACAAGGAAAATGTCTCTCTTCTTATAGCAAGAAGGGCCTTCCATAAGTATCCATGGGATTAGTTTAAAACTAGCCATTCTAAGGCTCGTAAAACTTCCAACTTAGAATTTAGAACGTAAAACGTTTCTAACTTGAGACTTAAGATAATTTAAAATATCATAAAGTATTTCTAAGCTTAAGTTTCTTAAGTCTAAGTTCTAATCCTAAGTTTAAGTTATTTTATTATCTTAAGCTTCTACCCATGGACTTACAAAACACATGCCATAGTAGAAATTTATTGGCAAATACTCATATGTGGGCTTACAAAACACATGCCATGGAGTTTTATTTCTTTTCTTTTTTTACTTTTTTTTTTCCACTGTGTTGCACAGTTTCTAACATGCTGAATGTCTTTATAAGAGCATATTCACGCCTTTCTGCCGAGAATGCAGATATGGGCACTATTACAAGAACTGCCCATTGAGACCTGGAGCAAGTGCACCTTCAAATCTGATCACAATGCAGATCACAACAACTCCAGGAAAGATGCCATAGAAAACTCCAATTTCTCATGTTCCAGTGCTAGCAATTATGCGAGCCCATAAATGGAAGGGAGTGGCACCATCACCACCCTCCTCAATATGAAAGTGGACACTATTTTTTATTTGATGTGAAATGGTTCAAGGTAGTTTGTAGAGGGCCAATGCAACCATAAAATCGGATCCAAGTGGATTTTTTGCGATTGATTCATCAAAAACATTGAGCATGGAGTCCTTTGACACAATGGTGTTGTCTCTTCACTGTGAGCAGGTGCACATGCTATGCTATAATGTTTTTCATTTTATTGCAAGTGACTTCAGTATTTGAGTTTTCGATATGTTCTAGAATAGTGATTTTTGCAGGTGTTTTTTCAACCATATCGAGTAAACAAGATATGGTGGTTTGTAGCTCAAGTTGAACCACGTTCACGACGAGTATTTGAGGGTGCAAATGTTGAGAATGAAATGGAAAACCTTTATTTTAACTATGAGATTGAGCTACCTAGAGATGTAATAAATCGTCAAACCATACTTGAAGCACCCACTTCCATAGATGTTGAGAATAGAAATTCTAATAGTCAGGATGATGAAATAATTTTTGAAAGTGAGAGTGATGATGAAAATCATCTAAGAGGAGATGAATTGCAAGATGCTATCGCTGATGAAATTGATTCTTGTAATTCTGAATAAAAATTGATTATTGCAATATTGAATGAAATCGATTCTTGCAATGCTTTCAAATGATTGTTGTTTAGCCAAAATAGAGTCTCATTTATGGTCAAGTAAGTGAAAAGAATAGACATAGTTTGACTTCAATCCCATTTTTTTGGAGATACTGTCGGTGAAGATAGATGTACGACTTCATGTTCCAAGAAAATTCTCATTTTTTAACAAATGCTACAAAGGCAGTAAATCACTAAAAGCATGTGAGTTAATGAAATCACCACCACAAACTATGACAAAATCAAGTGTTTCATCATAGTCAATCCTCTTGAATTGAGCATATCCCTTGGCAACTAGTCTTGTTTTATAATTGTTCACACTACCATCTTGATTAAGCTTGATCTTAAAGACCCATTTGCAAACAGTAACATTTTGTATCTTTGATGGAGGATCAATAATTTTAAAAGTATCTCAAACAATGCGTCATGTACTCACCTCACTTTTCATTACATCAAATCACTCTTTTGTTGCTACAGTTTCATTCACACTTGAAGGAACATCATCAAACTTAAGGTAGTAATAAGGGCAATAAAAATTAAACAATCATGTAATTATTTCTCTCTTCCTTGTATTTGAGCCTTGATGGTTGCATTTGGGCTCTGATACCATGTTAAAATCAAAGGTTATGGACCTCATTTGGATACTAAAACCTTGAAAAAGCATCAAAGGTTTCACTTATATCTAATAGATAGAAAACTAGCACACAATTCAACCTATTTTCCATCTAATTGGCAAAGGCTTTTGAACACCACAATAGAACTAGAAATAATTGATCTTCACATCCTGTCACACACATGGAAAGTATAATACTTTGTTCAGATTCAGATCTATTCATTAGACACAAAAAATATCACATTCATCATTCATTAATTCCTCATTAAAGAGCAAACTTGCCAAAATCACCATCTCTTGATAATCTCTCGAAGTAAGTACAAAATGAACTCTCAATCCATATCAAATGATCTCGGATATGAGATTAGGTAGAGTGCCATTAGGGTAGACCCTAAACCCCTGGCTCTCAAAGTCTTAGATCATGCATAATTACCCTCTTGGTAGCTTGAGTCAACTGTCTTATAAAAGTAGGTGGCCGCCCTCATAAAAAATCCCAATCATCTAGGAATACCATGATATAATTCACTTTAGAAAAATAGTTATTTAACTAATTCCATTTCATTATGAACATGCAAAAAAAAAAAAAAACCTCATCATAATATAATTCACTTTAGAATATATATATATATATATATATATATATATATATATATATATATATGTGTGTGTGTGTGTGTGTGTGTGTGTGTGTGTGTGTGTGTGTGTGTGTGTGTGTGTGTGTGTGTATAGCCTAATCATAATATAATTCACTTTAGAAATATATTTATTTAACTAATTTCATGTCATTATCAACATGTAAAAAAAAAGAATGCGTGGATAATCCACGCGTGGATTATCCACGCCAAAACTGCTTTCCGGTGCCGCCAACCTTTCCTCCCAAACAGTTGTCGAAATTTTCAAAATTCAATTTTGCGTGGATTATCCACGCGCATAAATTTTTCGGCGCCATGTCAGAAAAACACCGATAGACTGGCCGAAGGCGTGTTCAAATTTTTTTTGGCATGGATAATCCACGTGTGGATGTTCCACGCAACCAAAATTTTGGAAAATCGACTAAGTGTCGGGTCTCACGTGGATAAACACAGAGTTTTCTAGTTGTACTCTATTGTCCAATTGGGCAGTTGTAAGATTGGTGCTGAGACCAATGCATCTTTAAGTTTTTGGTCATCCGTCCAATAAGGTTCCGTGGTTATTTTGTAAATTGGCCTTGCTAACTCCACAAAATCTAAAATGAAGATCCGATAATAGTTAGCATGACCCATGAAAACGTAGACTCAGCGAATCGTCCCTGGTGTTAGCTAATCAACAATGACCCTTATCATTGATAGATCCCGTGTCTTGATACAATATGACCCAATATTAGACCATGTGTCGCCCAAAATTGACGCTTTTCGAGGTTCAAGGATATCTGATACTTGTGGCATTGCATCAACACTTTCTCCAAATTCGATAAATGTTCCGAGTTTGGCTAGTGCACGCACACATCATCCAAGAAAATCTCTAACATCTTTTGCAAGTATTCTTTGAATGCCACTTACATGACTCTCTAGAAGTTACTCGGGGCATTACAAAGATCGAATGACATTGCCTTATAGACATAAGTTTTCCATTCAGTGGCAAATGTTGTCTTATGCTGATCTTCCGGTGCTATTTTTACTTGATTGTAGCTGCTGAAGCTGTCCGTAAAACTGTAAGATGATGCCCCTGCTACTCTATCTAGAACACTTTCCGTCAAAGATAAGGAAAAATGATCTTTCTTTGTAACCTCATTTAACGCCTTCAGATTTACATAGATTCTCATTTTTCCGTTCTTTTTGGATACTATGACTACCGATGATACCCATTTGGTATGCTCGATTTCATAAATGAAATCAGCATCAAGAAGCTTCTACACCTCCTATTTGATCAGCTCTGTATTGTTGGGATTGCAACGATAATATTGGCTCACCTTGGGGACTGATGTATGCCTAGTATGATGTCGTGATGCGAAAGGCGAGTCAGGAATGACGATCTCGCTATGTGGACGACGTCGACTATGTGAACTAGAGGCCAAGTGGGATGACTAGTTAAGTGAGAGCATTGTCTATAACTAGGCAAGAGACATCAATTTGTAAATTTTTTGGCTCATTTGCACCTATCCACATGAATCAATGCTCCATTTACATTGATTGTACTCTTTCTTTCTTTGCTAATGTGATTCCATTGAAATCGCATTGTTTACAACTTCCTATTGATATGCTATCATGAATGTCTTGTTATCTTGTTGCTTCTAACTTACTTCATTGCTATTGCTATTAGTTTGGGATTTGGCACATGAAGGTTCTTGGTATCAAAGCATAGATTTTGAATTCATGGTAGTTCTATGTGAATTTCATTAGATTTGATGAGTTTATTGTTTTTGTAGCTTTCTTTTTGCTAATTTCTAACTTTAAACTTTTTAGGTATGCTCAGACCAATTTTTGGAGGTGGCTTCTTGTACCACATCAAAAGAGGCTTGGGATTCACTAAAGAACATTTATGAATTTAATAGCACTTCAAGAATGATTATTCTAAGAAACTTGATCTTGCAAAGCATGAGGGGAAGTGGAGAAAATGGACAAGAGTATGTCCTAAGGATACAATGCTTGAACAAAGAATTGGGATCTATAGGAGAGAAGATCCAAGATAATGAACTAGTACAAGTAATCTTGAATGGATTAGGAGATGAGTTCTATAATCTAGTTCAATCTTTTGCTATTCAAGACCAACTTCCATCAATTGAAAAATTGCATAATGTTCTTGTGGCCGAGGAGAGTAGGATTCTACACCTCAAAACAAGAATGGGGTCCTTATCACTACATAATGGTGATGAGAAAGCAAACTTTACATCTAAAGGCAAGAAGAAGTTTCATCCTTTCAAGAAGAACCAAGGCAAGGAGGCCGAGGCAAAGGATGGAGCATCTATCTCCAAAGGGAAGCACAAGAACAAAACAAAGTTGAAGTGTTTTTTTTGTGGGAAGAAAGGACATTTTGCTTCCGAATGATATAAGAAGAAGAATGCACAAGGGAATGAGGCAACCTTGCACAAGGGGAGGAGGAAGAGGATGGCTTTAACACATCCTTGATGGTAGCACCTACACCAACATCAAGCCAAGAGACATGGTGGATTGATAGTGGGGCTAGTTCCCACATGTCATTTAACAAGCATTATTTCTCTTATCTACTTTCTTGTAATGATTCTAAGAAATCAATCTACACAACTAGTGATTAAGAATGCAAGATAGATGGCATAGGATCTATTCCATTATGCTTAGGATCATCTAAAAGGATAGATCTTGATAATGTCTTGTATGTTCCATCCATTACAAAAAACTTGCTTACTGTTGGTCAATTAATGGACAATGGACTAGATGTACATTTCAAGAATGGAGTGTGTTCCATCTTGAAAAATAATAAGTGCATAGCTAGTGGCATTATGCAAGGAAGGCTTTTCAAGTTGGATGCTAATGTGGCTATTGAAAGTGTGAATATGGTTAGGGAGGAGTTGACTCAAGTGGAGCTTTGGCACAAAAGATTGGGCCATCCTAATCTTCAATCAATGGAATCCATGGCATCAAAGGAGCTAGATCTTGGCCTACCAAAAGCTTTCAAGCAAAGTGTGTGAGGCATGTGGCCTTGCAAAGTCACACAAGACTTTCTACAAGAGATGTTTAATGATATCTACCTCACCTTTAGATCTTATCCATTCGGATGTACATACTTTTTCTCATGAAAGTAATGGAGGAGCTTTAATGTATGTGACTTTTATTGATGAGTGTACTAGATACACTTGGATTGAATTATTGCCTAAGAAAAGCCTTGTATATGAAGCTTTTGTAAAGCTTAAATCTCTAGTGGAAAAGCAACTTAGTTCTTGCATTAAAGTTCTAAGATGTGATAATGGAGGAGAGTATATCTCCAACAAGATGAGAGACTTTTGTGAAATCAATGGCATTAAGAGAGAACTCACTTGTCCATACACTCGCCAACAAAATGGGGTGGCCGATTAGGAGTCTTTGTGAATGTGCAAAGTCTTTAAGACTTGATGCATCTCTACCCATCACTTTTTGGAGGGAGGCCATAACTTGTGCTAATTACTTATGTAATAGGCTTCCTAGTAGTGCTATTGGTGGGATCTCACCATTTCAAGCTTTGTTTGATAATAAGCCCAATGTAAAAGATTTTAAAGTGTTTGGATGTATATGTTATGTCCACATTCCTTTGGAAACAAGAAGGAAAGAAGATGCAACTTCCTTCAAAGGAATATTTGTAGGCTATAGTGAAAATAACAAAGGATATAGGATCAAGTGATGAAGATCTTGCAACACCTGAGGAGGAGTCTCTTGAAAGTGATCTTTTGGAAGATCAAAATCATGTGCCAAAGGAGCCAAGAAGATCCACAAGGAGCAAGGCCGAGCCTTCAAGGCTCACATACTTTGAGAAAGAAAAGCGAATGGAAGAACATCTCCTTCTACCTCTTACTCTTTTCTAACCACAATGCTTGAAGAGCCATCATGTTATGAAGATGCAAGTAGATCACAAGATTGGAGAGATGCAATGCAAGTAGAGTTTGATGCTTTGATAGATAATCAAACTTGGAATCTTGTACACCTTCCATATGGGAAGAAGCCACTTGCATGTAAGTGGATCTATAGATTAAAGTACAATCAAGATGGATCTATAAGTAAGTACAAAGCTAGATTGGTTGCTAAGGGATTTCTTCAAACTAAAGGCATAGATTATGAAGAAACATTTGCTTCTATAGCAAAACTTGTAACCATTAGATTGATCATTTGTATTGCTACTTTATTCAAGTGGAATCTCTATCAAATGGATGTGACAAATGCTTTTTTGAATGGCTACTTGGAGGAGGAAATATACATGTTTCAACCCGAGGGCTTCATCAAGGATGGTGAGGAGGACAAGGTTTGCCACTTAAGGAAGAGCCTATATCGCTTGAAGCAAGCACCTAGAGCTTGGTACTCTAGGTTGCATGATTTTCTCTACTCTCTTGGCTTTGTGATTAGCTCTTATGACCCTTCTTTGTACATCAAATGTAATGATGGAAAGATCATCATTTTTGCATATGTCACTTTTCTTTGTGGAGGAGTGATATCTTGGCTTTCCAAAAAGCAAGATACAATTTCTCTTTCCTCTTGTGAAGACAAGTACAAGGCATTGACTTCAACAACCAAAGAACTCCTATGGCTAAAAAGACTTTTGGTGGAGCTTCAAGTGCTAAAGGCTGAGGAGGTCCCTTGCATCTATTGTGACAATCAAGCTTCTCAATAGATTGCTACCAATCCGATCTTCCATGCTAGAACAAAGCATATTGAGATAGCTCATCGCTTTGAGAGGGAGAAGGTGCAATCCAAGGAGGTTCAACTTCATCATGTGCCTTCATCCGAGTGCATAGCTGATATCTTAACCAAATCTTTGGCTAAAGATTCATTTTTCAAGTTAAGAAATGCTCTTGGAGTTGTAGATATGTGTACATTAGACTTACCAAGTTAGAAGTGAGGAGGAGTGTTAAAATATCACTTCCAACTTGTCATATCTTGTAGATCTCGAGTTATTTGAGCTTGATAGGATCTCACATGTGTGGATTCTGTTCCCACGTGTGAAAGAATGTACATAAGTCATTTTTATTAAGTTAGATTGGTTTTAGCTTGATCTACACTAGTGTGAAATTGACCTTTGAGTAGAATCTTGAAAATGGTCAAATTGGTCAAACTTTTTGTAAATAGATTGGACTTCCATGTGAATGAGTTATTACTCACACATGTCAAGATACCATTCACACATGTGGATAAGCTTCTAGAAGATAAGATAGGAAGATTCCATTAGATCCTATTTTATAGGGAATATTTCTATAAATGTGGAAGACTAGCTTTTTGTTTTCTAGCCAAAGAGAATAGTCAACTTTGGAAAATGAGCACATATGACTCCCATTGGTGGATCTGAATGACTAGGCACTCTTCACAGGAGTGAAGGCCTGCTGGATAGTACACAACTTGTGGATGTACTTGATCTATAAAGAGATCAACCAAATCAATAACAAGTTGATGCGACATTGGCAAATTCTAGTTTTGTTGAGATTTTCACATTTGTCTTGAGTTTTGATGAATGAAATGCATTTGTAAGTTGATGTACTTTACTCTCTGTAAACAAGCCGTACAGGTACTGTCCTCCACACGTGGGAGGCCGCCCATCCATGTGTTTGATCATTTGATCCATTGCTCTTGCTTAAATTATAGTGTAAAGCATCTAGATCAAGATCTAACATCTAGAACTTGATAGATCTTTGGATTAAGCAATCAATAACTCTTAATGATTGATAGTACAATCAATATTTGTCCTTTTTCTCTGAAAATTGACACTTGAATTGGTTGATGTGATTCTGCAGAGAATCACCATTCCTCATCTTGAGGGAGTAGAATTTCTTCCTGAGATGTAGCTTAGAAGCTATATCTCGCACTTCGTATAGTGTGCTCAAGATGTCCCAGACTTCTTTTGATGTCTAAGCCTCAGATACATGGCCGATCTGTATATCCGTGATGTTGAGGATGATCAGCGTGAAAGCCTTTCCCTCCTTCAGCTTCCATTTGGCGATTGCCGCGTCGTCCACTTCGGGTTTCCCTTCTGCACCTGTAACAACGTCGAACAATTCTTTTGCCATTACTACAAGTTTCAGCTTAAATTTCCACATATGGTAATTGACTCCATCAAGCTTGTCCATGATAGGACTGGCTTTCCCTTGGGAATCCATGTGGAAGAATTAGTCTAAGTGATAAGAGAAACTATCAGTGACTTAAGTATGAAAATCTGATATTTACAGAACAAGAAAACAATTACTCTACTGGCTAGTAGAGTCTTGTACTGTGGATGCTAATCAAGCTATGAAAATAGCTTTGATACCATGTTGGGAGAGAGAGAGAGAGGATGGAAGAATAAATGACGAACACGAATGAGAAACGAACTCGAACAAGAAACAAACGAGAAGCGAACTCGAACAGAAAATGTTCATGCGCAGCGGAATGAATTATTTGACTCTCTCCGTAAGCATAAATACGCCTATCATAATGAAGAGAACTTTAGTGATAGAAATCACAGTCATTCTAGATTACGTAGCCAGACATTTAATGGATGAAGTGCTAGATGAATAATTTGGCACGAATTGCAAGACAAATTATCTGTCGTGAATGATTTGCGAAGAGCTAGACTGTGCTTGACTGATAATTAGTCACGAAAAACAAGACTAAAAGTTGATCGTCTATTACTAGAAAGAGCAACTAGAAAGATCAAACAAAATGAAGAACAAGCATAGCAATATTAACACAGATCTGAATGCAGAACAAAGAGTTGTATCAGATTAAGTATATCATGTATACAAGTTAATAATGCGGCAGCTCTCTTCTTATCTCGCTTCTTATCTAACTCTCTCTATTTGTATTGAATACACGAATGGTATCCAATATATATACATAATATTACAAGTGTGCAGATGTGAAAGTACAGAGTGGATGTGTTGTCTCTAGGAGATCGTGGGTGGTTGCAATCGTTGTCCAATCTATTAGCGCAACTGCATGGAGTGAGCGTAAAAAAGGGTGCGACGTCAGCCAATGTTGAAGTGAACGTTGGTGATGATGCGAAAAAGTGGGTCACTCTTACGAATGGCCTCAAGATAGGATTTACAGGGTGCCTTAGCTTTAAGGGCACCTTCGGCATTCTGTAGGATAGTGTCCTCTTTTCGCCTGTCACCATAACCTGTGTAAAAACACAGTGTTCGCGATTCTTTCGTCCTTTATTCGTCTGTACGAATTTGCGTGTAAATATGCAGACTGCGTGACAACGTTAGTAAATATGCAGCAAGAAAGGCAGATTAAAAATGTGATCTAGGAGAGTAGAAGGAGTAAATCCAACAAGAAACACGACCAAATATGTAGGTAGAAAAATAGAGATTTATAATTCCTGCAGGTATTAGATGAGCAAACATAAAAACAAAATAGGTTGCATCTAATCCTAGATCAATGATAAAAAATGTGCAGGAAGAGTCTTGAATAAATTATATCACTAAGGAGGAAACTGTGGGCTTAATTTCCAACAGGTCCTGATAATTGACGTTTCGCACTGCGCCTCAATCTTGCTTACAATGGAGAAGTTAAGATTCAGCTCTTAAAATAGCCTAAAACTATCCTTAAGCTTGGAAAATGTAAATCATAACAAAATAGTTTTCTTTGAAAAGTTCCTCCATTTGCACACAAATATTCGATTCTAGAGATTTTTGGATCAGCTCGTAGCTAGTTGATCTCTCATAGCTTATGTCTAATCAGATATGAAAAATAGTCATTTTTTCTATGTCATTATATCACTTTGTTTTTCATTTTTTGTTTGATATTTGGTATTGAAGGATGGTTCATCTTCAACATAATGTATATTTCCTTTCAAAACTTCAAAATTGAAATTTCACTAGAAAATGAATTTTAACTAGTAGATTAGTGATTCCATCATGTGATCTTGGCCATCCATCAAGATTTTGTTTTGTTTCTCCATGCATTGAGGCACCTTAGCTTCTTGTTGGGCGTTTGGTGGTACACTGTGTATAAAAACCATGTAAATAGATTTGGTAGATCTTAGATCAATGGAATAAGTGTGAGGGCTCATGCACTCTACGTGTGTAAGTCCAACCTAGTGATCACATCAGTATTTCATTCATTACTTAGAAATTAAAGTGATTTTTAGGCCATTGCGAAAATGAAATCAATCAGAGGCCTATAAGTCAAATTAGTGAATAAAAGGTGATTTCCAGCTATTTTCGAATTCAAATAGCCAAGGAGGTAGAAATTGGCCAATGGCGAATTGGGCCAAATGCCCACTCTCCACTATAAATAGTGGCTGATCTTACTTAATTTTTCATATTCAATTGATTAATTTGTTGGCATTGTTTTTTGCCATCTTTCTATTTGTTGCATTTAATTATTGTTGCTATCTTTGAGAGAGAGAGAGAGAGAGAGAGAGAGAGAGAGAGAGAGAGAGAGAGAGAGAGAGAGAGAGAGAGAGAGAGAGAGAGAGAGAGAGAGAGAGAGAGAGAGAGAGAGAGAGAGAGTCCATCCTTGGAGTTTTAGGGTAACAAGGTTAGGGTTTCATCATAACCGTGCCTAAAGACATTGCTCTATTGGAATTGAACAACCACACGACATGAAAGGAAAAACCACTTCTAAATCAATTTGCTTTGTCTTTATTTGGATCTTGAAAATAGGGTGTGAAGGTGGATGGGAGAACACCCTACAATTTTGGCGCCGCTGTTGAGCTTTTCCATGCATTGCGGCACCCTAGCTTCTCGGGAAAAAAAATGTTCCATACACTGAGAGGGCCCCTATTATGGGGGCATGAGCTTGTTCTAGAGCCAAAGAGCACAAAAAGAAAGAAAGAAAAACGTTGCCCACCTATTTGCTATTGATCAGGGCTCATTTTTGAGTCTATCAAGCATAGTTTGATGCTTCCACATTGGTTGCACTACCTCCATAGCTCTAGCCAAGCTTCAGATCATGCGAGATTTGGTTGAAATGACAAAGTTTGAAGTGAGTTCACTTTTCAATTTTCTCTTTATGAAAACCAAACTTTCACACTATTTTTTTTTAAAGTTTTGATCCAATTTGTAGTATGTACGAAGCTACAACAATCTTTTGGGTTCTCAAAACCTAGCGAGCACTTTATAGCACTCAAATCCATTGACAAATGATTATTCTATACAGTTTTCCTCACTTTTCTACTCAAACACATGTAAGAATATCTGATAACACAGTTCGTGCACTTCAATGGACCGTTTTTAGCACCATTTGAAGCTATGGTCAGCTTAGAAATGCTACTGGGGCAACATGTTGTTGAGGTTCGGTAGCAGCCTTCTAAGTACTAAGTATGCACGAACCATTTTTTGACCGTAAACTCACTTTTTACTAATTTTTCAAGAATTTGATTGCTAAAATTTCCTCACTTGACTTATTTCACTTATGTCTGATGCATCAGTTCACTTTACCTTGCCAATAAGCTCTATGTAGAGTGTTCATATACCCCTACAATATCTATAACCTGCAAACTATTGGCAACTAGTTTTTTTTGTCATGGAAATGCTTTTGCTATTTTTCATCTTTTGTGAGGGAATATCTCACCTCATTACTGAAAGTCAAATCCACTGAGCAGGCACTTAGGATTATAGCCGCTCTGATACCATGTGAACAATCAGTCGAACAATGGCATACATACAACATTCATTAAATAAGCAGAGAAGCCACCACAGAACACTGTATTATCGTTAGAATGAAAAGCACGAACAAGGAACCTAATAAGAGAGAGAGAGAGAGAGAGAGAGAGAGAGAGAGAGAGAGAGAGAGAGTTATTATTAGTTGACTTGTAGTTTAGTCTAGAGAGTACAACTAGCTAGTGAAGAGTGAAGAGTGAAGGCTAACATTGAAATTCCAACAAGCTTTTTAGGGCATATAACATGGGGACGATGTGTTGGGTGGGATGGGATGAAAAGGGTTACATTCAAAGATCCAGTATCAACATGGTTTCACATTGAAATCAAGCTTTCTTACCATGAAAATATTAGGTATGAAAAATCTAGCATCTCTATAATACCTAAACTATTAATTACAATAGGGTAAAGTGATTTTTTTTATTGGTATCACGTAGACTAGCCTGGTCGGGAGGCATGACTTTCGATAACAAGTGAACTCTAGTCGCCCTTGGCTCGAAAGCAAGCTGTGTAATCTAGATCGACTAGGGTGGTTGTGACTCAGAGGTAAGCCTTCAATATAATGTGAATTAGCACCAGCTTATATGTGACACCTCCACAATATAAGATAATACATGTGTATCTATGGCACCTTTCTTAGGATGCCCATAACAAAGTCCTTTCATGTGGCCATCACACGCGTCTCCTCCATGGCCATTCCGTACATTCTTCTATCTACGGAATTTTCGTCTTTGTTTCCTTTCTTCTTTAGGGCTTCCTCTTCTTCTTCGTCCTTCCTCTTCCTCATACATATAAACGTATGTATATTATTAGCGATCGAAGAATTGGGCAGCAGCTCTGTGATTTTGGGAATGCGGAGCCGAAGAAGCTTGTGATTTGCAGGTGCGAACTCTGTCAGAATAAGCGGTTTCAAAATGAGCGTTGCAAGTAGTTTGTGACGCAATTATTGAAAGTCATGCAGGCATTTCTTGGCCATTTATTGAAATCAGTAGAAATCGCTTGCGGAATATGGTTGGGCCGGATTTTGAAAGATTGAGTTTCCTTTTGCCAATCAATAGCAGCGGATGTTTTAACAATCATTTGTGAAAATCTAGGGTGTGTGTTTTCGCAGCATAGCAGCATAATTTATAGGTTTGTTGACTGTAGCTCACTTTGAAAATATTTTGGAAAATGCCCTACTTTTCTTGTTTCGGTTCTCTGCACCCACCCGAGCTTGTGACGTTTTATTTACTGTCGACTCCAATGTGCTTTTGCATACATACTTTTGTATCTGGATATTCCTTTGAATGGCTGTCCTTCAGGTGGAATTGACGCTTCCTGAATTCTTATCATGTAATACATTCGACCCGTACATAATGTCAAGTGCTCGGTGTCAAGGTGCAGCGCGCTCTTCATTCTGGGTCGAGGGGATTGATATTCGCCACATATAAATGCGACCTGCGAACATGGTCGACTTCTTAGAATTTCTCATAAGCAACTTTCGCATTGGCAAACACAAATTACATTAATCATAGTTGCAACCAAATGCGTTTGGAAGAGATTCCAAATGTTTTGCAAACTCTCACGTTTTGATATACGCTTCAATTGTGGGTCTTTCAATACTTACCAAAAAAAGTAGGTCCTTAGAAACTTCAAAAAAGAGGGTCCCAGGCCATTTTTGGGCTCCTAGAAGGGGCCATAGTAGTAGCTAGTGCTTTAAAACTTTTATGTAACATGTTTCATAAATGTGAGGTATTGAGTAGTGAGCATAGGTGTAATAGATCCTAACACCACAGTAGGGCAAACACTAACTGATCCACCCAACCTTGCCTACCCCCTGATATAGAGTAAGCCCCTCCTAGCCCAGTGTGAGGACTGGAAGCATGCAACTGCCAAGTGTCACTGACGTGGCCGACTGCACGTCGAGACCCAACTGGGGGCCCCATCGTGCTGACAGGGTCCCTAGATTGTGTTAGGCTCGCCATGGCTATGGACCGTGCTGGGGCGCACTACTCCCATTGTCTTGCCCTGTTGGTCGTGTACGCTGGACACGACCCTGACTGTGGTATCTGACCTATCTGTGTTCTCTAGGGTTCGGCACTGGTTACGAGCTCGTAACACTCCCTCCCCCTTAAGAACCGTCTTGGTCCTCTAAGACAAAGTCTGGAAAAATCTTGCGAAGGACGCTGCCTCTTTCCCAAGTGGCATTCTCAATAGGCTAATCATTCCACTTAACCAGATATTTTCGGTATAGAGTATGACGAGTCTGCGTCTCTCTACTATCAAGAATCTTCTCTGGTTCATGTGGAGGTTGCTGAGGATCCAATGGGAGAACTAGAACACTGTCCCCTACCAGATTTTCTGATCTGGCTAAGGCTTTTCGTAACTGACTTACATGAAAGACTGGAAAAACCTTACTGCTGTGTAGGAGTTCTAGTCCATAGGTGACCTCGCCTAGTCTCCTACTGATGGTAAAGGGACCACAATACCTTGGAGACAACTTAGCACACACTCCTGATTTGGGTTTTAGAGTCGACTGGGACTCTCAAGTAGACTTTCTCACCAGCGAAGATGTAATAGATCCTAACACCACAGTAGGGCAAACACTAACTGATCCACCCAACCTTGCCTACTCCCTGATATAGAGTAAGCCCCTCCTAGCCCAGTGTGAGGACTGGTAGCATGCAACTGCCAAGTGTCGGCCACGTGGCACTGTCGTGGTCGACTGCACGTCGGGACCCAACTGGGGGCCCTATCCTGCTGACAGGGTCCCTAGGCTGTGTTAGGCCCGCCATGGCTATGGACCGTGCTGGGGCACACTACTCACACTGTCTTGCCCTGTTGGTCGTGTACACTGGACACGACCCTGACTGTGGTATCTGACCTATCTGTGTTCCCTAGGGTTCGGCACTGGTTACGAGCTCGTAACACTCCCTCCCCCTTAAGAACCGTCTTGGTCCTCTAAGACAAAGTCTGGAAAAATCTTGCGAAGGACGCTGCCTCTTTCCCAAGTGGCATTCTCAACAGGCTGATCATTCCACTTAACCAGATATTCTCGGTATAGAGTATGACGAGTCTGCGTCTCTCTACTATCAAGAATCTCCTCTGGTTCATGTGGAGGTTGTTGAGGATCCAATGGGAGAACTAGAACACTGTCCTCTACCAGATTGTCTGATTTGGTTAAGGCTTTTCGTAACTGACTTACATGAAAGACTGGAAAAACCTTACTGCTGTGTGGGAGTTCTAGTTCATAGGTGACCTCGCCAAGTCTCCTACTGATGGTAAAGGGACCACAATACCTTGGAGACAACTTAGCACACACTCCTGATTTGGGTTTTAGAGTCGACTGGGACTCTCAAGTAGACTTTCTCACCAGTGGAGAACTGCACATCCCGTCTGTGTGGATCTGCATAATGCCTGGCTCGATCCTGGGATTGTCTAATGCTACGCTTAGCATGTTCTATCATCTGGTTTAGGTCTTCTAAAAAGTTTCTGGCTGCTTCAACTTTTTCTTGTTTAAGCCCTACAGCTGTGGGTGAGCGTGGCTGAAAACCGTACATCAGCATAAATGGGCTGTATCCCGTAGCTGAATGTTTGGTACTGTTGTAAGCAAACTCTAATATCGAGAGATACTCCTCCCAATTAGTCTGCCTCTTGCTGACGTATGCACGAAGCATATCCTCCAGCACTTGATTTACCCTTTCTGTTTGACCGTCCGTCTGTGGATGGTCGGTGGTACTCATATTAAGTTTAGTATGGAGATGATGAAATATTGCCCTCTAAAAATTTCCAGTAAACTTACTGTCCCGGTCGCTGACTATGCCGGAAGGTAGACCGTACAATTTAAATAGCCCGTCTACAAACAACCTTGCTAACTCTGGAGCTCTAACGGTTGTTTTGGTCGGAATAAAATGAGCCATTTTGGTCAGACGGTCAACTGTGACCCATATAGCGTCATTACCCTTTTGGGTTTTAGGCAGGCCTACTATAAAATCCATGGAGATACTCTCCCATTTACCAGCTGGTATTTCTAAGGGATGCAACAACCCTCCTGCCTTTAAACGCTCTGCTTTATTTACTTGACATTTATGGCAACTGGTTACATACTGGTGGACGTCCTTTTTCATACTGGGCCAGAAAAATTGCCTACGAAGAAGCTCATAGGTCTTTAGTATGCCTGGGTGTCCCGCGCTAGGATTGTCATGACATTCATATAGGACCTGCTGCCTATAATCCTCTGAATTGGGGACACATACTCTATCTCTATAGAGCAAGTACTCATCCTGAATGGAATACTGTTTCCATTTGAATCCTTGAGTCAACTGACCCTCAACCACAGGGGTTTGCTTGGGTAATACAGGCTCAGAATCCTCAACGTCATCTGACGACGTATACTCGGACTCATGATCATCCTCAACGGAAGCTGCCGTATTCTTGGATGAACTGGTACCAGCCCAGGGAACTGGTTCTGGAGTCTGTAACTGTCTGTTCTGGACTGAGTTCCAGATAATAGAGAAGAATGCATCATGCTGGCATTTCCCTCTCAAGGACTCGAGTAACTCATTACGAATCTGAGTAAAACTCAGCTCGTTTATCATAGGCATTCTCCTAAGGGCATCTGCTACTGTATTGAATTTTCCACGCCTATATCTGATAGACATGTCAAACTCTTGCATCAACTCTGCCCAACGAGCTTTCCGACCTCTAAGCTCAGATTGATTGCAAAGGTATCTGAGACTCTCATGGTTTGTCAGGACCTCAAAGTTGGCACCATACAAATAATGCCTCCAAGTCTTAAGGGCATGGACTATAGAAAAGAGTTCCTTTTCATAGGCACTGTACCTAGTCTGAGCTGGCTCGAGTTTTTTACTCTCAAACGCAACTGGTCGTCCACGTTGAGTTAGTACAGCACCTACTGCAAAGTCGCTAGCATTTGTTTCGACCACAAATGGCTGATTGGGGTCGACGACTTTTAAAACTGGTGCTGTAGCTAAGGCTGTTTTGAGAGCATCAAAGCTCTCCTGTTGTGCGGACTCCCAAATGAACTCCTTTCCCTTCCCCTTAAGAAGATTTGTCATAGGAACTGCTATCTGAGCATATTCCTTGACAAATCGTCTGTAATATCCTGCCAGACCAAGAAAGATCTGAAGTTCCAAAATATTCTGAGGTCTCAGCCAACTGAGTATGGCTTTAACCTTATTTGGGTCCATCTTAATCCCATCTGAAGAGATAATGTGACCCAAATATGCTACTTCTTCAACGAAGAATTCACACTTGGATTGTTTAGCATAAAGCTTATGCTTTCTGAGCAGTCGAAACACCTTTCTGAGGTGTTTCAGATGCTCCTTCCTCGTTTTGCTGTAGACGAGGATGTCATCTAAAAATACGACTACAAACTTACCCAAGTATGGTTTGAGGACACTGTTCATCAAGGTCATAAAGGTAGCTGGAGCATTTGTGAGCCCAAATGGCATCACCTTAAACTCATAATGACCATGCCGAGTCCTAAATGCTGTTTTCGGGACATCTTCCAACTTCATAGGGACTTGATGATATCCTGATCTAAGGTCTATTTTACTGAAAAATTTAGCCCCGTCGAGTTGATCAAACAATTCGTCTGCCCGAGGCATAGGATACTTATTCTTAATTGTGACTTTATTGAGGGCTCTGTAATCTACGCAAAGACGCATAGACCCCTCTTTCTTTTTCACCAATAGGACTGGTGAGGCCCATGGTGAACTACTGGTCTGAATTTGGCCTTTCCCAAGATAATCTGTTAACTGCCTAGTTATTTCTTCATCCTCTGTTTGGCTGACCCGATACGGAGGTTTAGAAACAGGTGCTGTACCTGGTACTAGGTTTATTACATGATCTACCTCTCTGCTAGGTGGTAAACCATGTGGCAAATCTTTAGGAAAAACATCTTTAAATTTAGATAATAAAGTTTCTAATTTACTGATTTTTTGTTGTATAGAACTGGAAATAGAAACTTCAGGAATAAACTGAAAGTCACATAAGAATACCTGATGGTCTTCGTCTCCGATTAGCTGACAGAGCTTTGAACTGCAGACCATAGGATTGTTGGGAATATCATGCTCCCCATGCAACTGGATCTCTCGGCCTTTATGCTGAAAGCTGAGGGTGTTCTCCTGATAGTTTATGTGGAGGGAAGGTCCTAAACTGTAGAGCCAATCTCTCCCGAGAACAATGTCTGTGCGATCCAGGTGCATTATCTGAAAGTTTATTTCATCTTGGTACCCTTGAATACCAAGATTTAAGCTACTAACCATAGTTTCCCATATTTTTTAATCTTCACCCTTAGCTAGTGAAACTATGTACCTATGCTGACTAGGTACTTCTGGTAGTTTAAGCTTTTTAACCAGGGTGTAGTTGATGAAATTATGGGTTGCCCCATCATCAACCATAACTCTTACTGACTGGTTATCAACTTTCCCATGCATATGTACTAGGTCGGCCCAAAGCTGAAGGGCCTCGCTAGCATTGCAGAGGTCAGCTGGCAACAGTGTTCATGATCTTCATGATACACTTTGATCTCGGAAGCTGCCGAGTCACTGGGGAAACTTACAGTCTGAACAAGATGAACTTGTTTCTTATCCTTTTTATCTCTCTTAGTGAAAGGCCCCTTGGGACACTGTCTGACTGTGTGTCCCTTGCCCATGCACACAAAGCACAAATGTTCTTGTTTGGCTTTCTCAAAATCTTCTGGTTTTAAGGGCTATATGAGCGATAAGCGTTTCTGAGGAGCTTTACCTTTGCTTTTATCTTTTTTCTTTCTTTTTAAAAATTTCTTTTGAAATTGAAAGTCTTTTGAGGAGGCTACTCAGAAAGTGGTTGTTGTCTCGCCCTCTTCCTACCCACTGAATCATCCTAGATTTGAGCATATTTGAGAGCTTGCTCAAGGGTAGTAGGCGAGTTTCTTTGGACCTCTACTTTATATTCATCTTTGTGGCCACGGACAAATTCCCTGATTTTCTGATAATCATCCATATTTTTGATTTTTAAAATTGCTTCTCGATACTGCGAGATATATTGGATGAGGGACTTGTCCATTACTGTTCTTTCCCAGGCTTCCCAGGCTTTATCAAGTTCATTTTCTGGTAGGAATTCTCTTAGGAAAGCGTCTTCAAAAGCTTTCCATGACCGGGGAGTCTACCCAGTCTCTTGGAGATTTAACCACCACTTATAGGCCATAGGCCCTAAGGAAAGACTGGCCTCAATAGCTTGCAAATGGTCAGGGGTCTGTTTAAGAGCATGAATGTTCTTCCATTTGCTGAGGAAGGTTTGTAGAATATCTGCGTTTCTATCCTTCTCTTCCCCATTAAAAGTAGGAGGCTTTAAATCTTTAAAAACACTAGGGTGAGACCGTAAAGTCTCACCCGAAACTGATGGAAGTGGAGAAGGGGATAACTGAGAAGTGGAGGGAAGGCTTCCTTTCGCGGAACTCAAAATCAAGCTTTTGAGTTCAGCGAACGAGTCGTCCACCCTGGACTTGAAATTGGCTAATGCCAACTTCAGTTCATCCACTTCTGTTACCAAGTGGAGAAACTGCTCTTTGGTAACCAGTTCGTCAAGTTCTTCGGCGAACTGTTCTTGTTCTTCCATTTCCATTGGTTCTTTTCCTTTACTGTAAGCCAAGGCTTCTGTTTCAAGTTCGTCGAAGCCTCTCTCCGGGGGTTGATTAGGTCCCTGAGGAGTGGTCGTTTTCGGAACTGAAAGAGAGGTACCTTAACTTCTGATGAAAAAGTCAAAAAGACTAATTTACAATTGTACAAGGGAAAGGAAAGATGACTTAGCTGTTTCTGAGGACTGTACTTCCAAAGAAATTACGAAGAGGAACCCTCTTAGCTCTTTTACCCAAGATTTCAGACCTGCTGTCCCGGAAAATCCCAGCTTGAAGCTCCAAAACGGCGTCAAAATTTCTGGTTCCTTGAGTATAGTAGCTCGCTGATCTGATTGCAGCTGTGAGGCTCCAAAAAACGAGGCAAAAAACTCGAAAAGGTGCCAAAATATTCTGAGGTTGATAGTTGCCTACCCTCGCTAATCTGACAGCAATCTAACTGGCTCGCTTTCTTTTGATTTGAGACCCAAAAAATATTTCAATTTATGATTTTGGTGTCTCTCTACCCTCGTTGACTGGACAACGACCTATTTGCTCCAAAAACTTTGATTTAAACCCAAAAATGATTTTGGAAATCAGAAAAGATGTGGGTACTATCAGCGGTGGATCAGCACCACTCTTTCTCTTCAAAATCTCTTCCCGAATCTGATGGCAAAAATCAGAGATGAGGTCTGGTTTTGCAGCGCTGGACCTGCTCTAGAAATTTTATCTAATTTCTATCTGACAAGCAAGCTTTTCTACACACTTCTGATCGGTAGCAAGCTGTTCCTACAACGCTGGCCCTGCTACTCTACTTTCTGCGAATTTTAAAAAAGTTCTGAGCAATCTAGCTACTTTCTCCACTGCTGAAAACTGAATTCCCTAGGATGGAGATGGCTCTGATACCAGTGTAATAGATCCTAACACCACAGTAGGGCAAACACTAACTGATCCACCCAACCTTGCCTACCCCCTGATATAGAGTAAGCCCCTCCTAGCCCAGTGTGAGGACTGGTAGCATGCAACTGCCAAGTGTCGGCCACGTGTCACTGACGTGGCCGACTGCACGTCGAGACCCAACTGGGGGCCCTATCCTGCTGACAGGGTCCCTAGACTGTGTATGGCTATGGACCATGTTGGGGCACACTACTCACACTGTCTTGCCCTGTTGGTCGTGTACACTACGCATGACCCTGACTGTGGTATCTGACCTATCTGTGTTCTCTAGGGTTTGGCACTGGTTACGAGCTCGTAACAATAGGTTGCACTAATATATTATCTTGTTGCGATTTCCACTTGTGGGCAACTTAGACTACTTGCATCTCAATCTTCATGGCCCTTATTTATTTGATTACCATCCTTCTAGACCCTTTTGTTCTACCTCCCATTTGATTGCTGTCCTTTCACATTGTGTTGGAAGCTCATTATGCATGTGTAATAAAACGATGCTTCATGATTGGTTACCTTTTAGCAAAATGCTTGTGACTGGCACTTTGGTCTTAGGTTGTCCTTAACCATTCTATTCTTTTTGCAGGTTATTATCTAGGTATTGTGCCTGGACCTCCATAATGTGTGAACACATTCCATTGTGTGCAACAGTTGATGAAACCTATCCCATCTAGACTGCCATGTTGCTTTTATTTTTGCAATCCTCTTCGAGTTTCACAATCCTTTAATAACAATCCTTTTTGCAATCTAGGATTGTTATTAAACTGAGGACCTAGGTTGATCTTGGAACTTGAAAGTATTAAGACTAGAAATGTGGATCAAACCTTAATCATTAAGTGCAAACATAGAATCCAGATAAGCAATATACTTTTTAAGGCTAACCATTGTGTAGTCCAACAACTGTGCACCCAACTTGTTACCTATCCATAAACTCATAAAGGAGACTTAAAGTGGACTCTTCTCTGTCAGTGTAGGCCAAGTGCTTTTAGGCTATAATGTATTGACAATGCTCCATGCCTCATCCCATTACAAGGACGACGACACAGTAGTCTCAAAACGTCGAAATTGTGGCTCCTTGAAATCGCTCCACTTTGCCAAATGGTTTGATACAAGCTTTTGTCGGGCCATGTGCATCTTCAACAACCAAATAATAAACATTTGCATGCATACAATTTGGAAATTACTATTAGGGTTTCTTGGAACGCAATTTTTTTTTTCTATTTCATTTTTACTTAAAATGTTTTGCTTTTCCTTGTAATTTTTAGGGGAATTGTATAAAAGGGTGCCGCTAATAGACTGTTAAACAAGTGCATAATATTATTCTCTGGAAACAAAGCAACGCTATCAGAGGCCAATTTTACCTTCATTTAGTTGGATAGGGTAAGGTTTTAACGTTGACCATTTTCAGTCCAACATGTTTTCGGTTTCGGTGCATCTTTGTTTGTAATTGATTGGATCAACATAACTCTATGCAATGCTATTTCAAATTTATTGGTACGTTGTTCTTTTGATGCATTGATTGATCATTTTTGAGTTCAATTAAAACTATCTTAACTATCAAAAATATTTCAGCCATTAGTCTTTTTGCCCCCTAATCTTTATTGTTGGCCACCCTTGTGGTTGTGGATTTCAATATCTACAGGGTGGAGTATGCCCTTGCCTTGAAAATAGAGGGAATCGATTTTTTTGAAGGATGAATAACAAAAGGGAATTAATTTTCTTGAAGTTAGTAGGATGAATGGCAAACAAATAGTGCACTCACTTGAACATAGATAGGATCTTTTAGGCCTCTTGATAACAATCTCACCACAAATTGTGCTTTTTAACCACTTCCTTGACCCATGGAAATTTGACAATGTCTTCGATTGAAAAGTCAAGGCAATGTTTTGCACAAGGGCTCAAATAATAGTGTTTAATGACAAGCTTTCCCATGGCGATGCAATTTGAAGCATTGTCAATGATAACTAGTACAACGTTGATGATTCGCAATTCGCAAAGCAATTCGAACTTCCAAGTTCAAATTCAATCAAACATTTGTCATCAAAGCAATTTGTAAAGCTAGTTGAAAGTTGAGTTACAACTTAAACCTTGATATTCAAACCACTTGAAAGTTGGGAGTTGGAACTTGGAACATTCAACATACATCAATGACCAATAAACTTAGTACTTACAATTAAAAGTTACATATCGACTTAAAACCCAATAAGTTCAAAGTATCTACACAAAGGTGGATGACCGCACATGCTCGATGGCCTGCTTAATAAGTTCAAACATCTATCGACCATGCCTGGCTTAGAGGTGTCCACAAATCTTAAAAACGTTATCTCCATGCAGGAAGACTCTAGATATTGACAATATATTGCGTTTTGGCATAATGCAATACGCATAATGCATTAGCGTAAATTGGCAAATTGTAGATGAGAAATGGATTTCCTAAAAACAAGAACAAAGGAAACAAGAAAAACGCGACAAGCAAAATAAAACCTGCCATCAATCCAAGCATCTGATATGATGGTGCACCCATACTTCTCCCATGAGTGTTTAATGGGCTCCGTCCACCTTTTCACGCAGTCAATCTCAACAACAACAGGCAACTCACATGCTCAACTGCTCCATGTTGGGCTCTTGCCACTCCCCGTTGATCGCAACAATAGATCTTAACATTTGTCTTGAAGCAAGGGTGATTTTGACAATATTTGTGGACGACTCTCTGACGATGATTAATGGAACGAAGAGTCATATATCCGCAAATTACGAGATCACAGATCTAGGGGAAGCGTCGAAATGTCTGGGGCTGCAAATCAAAAGAGACCGAATAAGAGGAGTCATGCATTTGAACCAATCCGAATATGCTGAAAAAGTATCGAAGCAATATGGGATGATCAAGTGCAAAGAGAAGGCTATGTCGATGATAGCCGAAGCCAGATTGTCGAAGCAGGATTGCCCAAGCATAGATGAGATGATTTTGGAAGGGATTGGAATACCCAATCAAACCCCTTCCATCATGAAGATGGATTCTCAGAGTGCTATTTATTTAGCCCAGGATCCTGTTTTTCATTCTAAAACAAAACCTATACCTCTGAAATACCATCATGTTCGAGATCTGATCTCGAAGGGAGAGCTCTGTGTAGAGTTCGTGAGAACAGAGGATATGATTGTAGATTTGTTGACCAAGCCACTGTTTACAAAACACAGAAGAGCAATTGGAATTGGATGAAGAGAAAGGTTACATCGTTCAAGAGGGAGTGTTGCTATTTTGTAATCCCATCTAGTGGGACATAAGTATAGATCAGAAATCAATAGAACAAAATGCTACAGATGTACTAGAAATATGCAGTAGAACATACTAGCAGAATGCTAGAGGAGCGTTAGGCCGCTATATCGTGACGCACTGTCGACTCACTCTAAAAGAAAACAAAATACAAAAGATATCTCGACCTAGATACGCGACCTCGATACAGAGAGTAGATGGATCAGCAATCAATCAATCGATATCGAGCAGCGTATCTAGGTCCAGTAATCTAATGCATTGTGTAGCGCACTTCCACACTAAATAGGCGCACACTGCAACTCAATTCACAACAGTATGTAGTCGAGGGTGTAGGAATTCGTTGGGCCATCACGGTGCAACCTCAATTCTCCTATGATCTGAATTCTCTCTATGCTTGGTTTTGTGTGAGTGCTAGTAGGACTAGTATCTTCATCTAGAATTTGTATCACAAATTTTGACAGAGGGATCATGTGCAGCCCTGGATGTTGATGTCCTAGCTGTGAAATGTATCATCAATGCCACAAATTACTATCACAATTCACACATTCAGATGATAGATTTCAATGTGCAGATGCTAACGGTTGTTTATTACCTTGCAACTTTGAAACCATACACAAATCAAAGCTTGAAACTTGAAACAAGTCACAACTTACAACAAAAAACAAATAATCTATGGAATAGTGTCCACTTGAGGTGGGCGGAGAAGCTTCTAGAATGCCAGGTCTTGACAATCTTATCTTCATGGCACCTGTATATAAATTTGTGAAATTGGCTTATGATGTTAGTATGGTTAGTTAGTTTATGGCTAAGCCTAAGCAAGTTCACTGGAGAGCTGCTAAGCGAGTACTCAGATGTATCTAGGGTACATTGAGGTTTGGTATTTTCTATGGGAGATAGGATGTTTTGCAATTACACCTGGATGTTGATTGGGCTGGAGATGCAGAAGATCAAAGATCTACTATAGGTTATGTCTTTAGCCTTGGTTCATGTGCTATATTTTGGAGTTCAAAAAAGCAGCATACTATTGCATTATCATCTGCAGAGGGAGCTACTACGAGTGCAGCCTGTGAAGCAATACGGTTATGAAGGATTCTACACGATCTTCATATGGTACATGATACACCTATAGTACTTCAGTTTGATGAGTTGTATTAAATTGGCGAAAAATCCAGTTTTTCACAGCAAGACAAAGCATATCAAAGTACAACAACACTTCATCAGAGAGAAAATTCAAAGTGGTAAAGTGAAGCTTATCTACTGCCCTACGGAAGAGCAAGTTGCGGATATCTTTACCAAAGGACTTGGCAAAAAAAAGTTTCAAAAGTTTAGAGAACTTCTAGGAGTAATAGATAACAAAGTTAGAATTTAATGATACATGCCACCCCTAATGTTAGTTTGGCCATGCCTACGAGCTATTGTAGGGGCTAGGCCAATCTCTATTTAGTAAACCCTACATTCAAGTCAAGTAGACATGTTTGTAGGAGAGCGCACTAGTACTAGTATAGAGTTTGAGCCCCACCTCATGTCATTCCATTGTATAGAGCTTTGCTCATTCCTCTATAATTTGAGTTCCCTTTAATCTCTATGCTAATCTTGATTTATGAGTGTGAGTTCTAATATGATTAGTTAACTCCTATCTAGAGTATGTGGATCGAATTCTGACAGCAGATCCATATGTGAGGGTGAGAGGCAGCATTATAGGTTCGATAATTCTGATTTTAAGAGATGAAAATCCTGATTTTCCACAATTAGACTCACCTCTACCTAGACGGGCAAAAATGCAAAAACGTTGAATGGATTGGCGAATCTCCACGAAATTTTTACAGCTCCCTATCAGTACTACTTCCTACAAGCCTTTACTCACAAAACATCACTGAAAGGTCTCTAATTTGTGCCAAAATTAGTTTTTCAAGCATTTTTTGACCTTTCGAGTTGCAGCCTGATAACATCTCCGTTTCTACTCCGTTATAGCTAAAATTTTGCATGAGAGATCCTAAGAGGAGGGCGACCTATTGTCGTAGCACCTTCAGTTTGGTTGTAGTTCAGGTTTTTTCAGAAATCACATCTGATTGGAGGCTGTTTTTTGACCTATTTGAGCCAAAAATTCCAACTTTTTGTCGGAAACCATCAATTTGGAAGCAACGTGATCCAAAGCTAGCTAGAACCTGCATTTCTGCTGTAGCCCTACATTTTTGCTGTTGTAAGTGTTTCCAAAACCTTTCTTTCTTGCCTTCCATAAAGAATCTATGTATATCGCCAGCATTATGTTGATTTTCTGAAGAAAGGCAAAAAAAAAGGACTCTCAAGATGTTTGCATGAGGTCACCTTCTCCCGTTCAACCTTCATCTCCTGTACATTCTAGCGATAGTCCGAGAGCATCTCGAGAGCTTATGCTTGATACTTCATGTTTGGATATGCAAGAACGCATGTCGGTCACAGAGCGTACTCTTGCTAATGTTGAGAAGGCTATCATAACAATCACTAGAGTACTCCAATTGGACATAGCCATTGGTTGTAATTGTTAGTGTACCTTTCGCTTCACAATCTTCTTCTTCTCATCCTCCTTATCAGCTGTCTAATGTTTAATACCTTGACGATAAGGATGTGAAGCCTCCACATTATGCAGGCATGTTACAACAACGTATTGCAAATTATGTGGATTAATGGTTCCACAAGTGGGAGAGCTATTTTGATACGACAAATATCTGCAGATGATGTGTGGTGCATCAAGCAAGGCACCTGTAGGATGTTGCTGATCGCTAGTGGCGGCGAGTTCAAATTATGCCAGAGTGCACCTGGGTTGATTTTAAGAGGTTATTTTGCCCAGTTTATTCCACCGCATGAGCGTTTGCGGGCCACTGATGCATGGTTGTTACTTAGACAAAGAAATAATTAGATTCAAGTTTATGTTGATCAGTATCGTGAGATACTAATGAAAATTCTTGAAGAAATAAATACATGGTTGCAAATCCATAAATTTATCTTTGGTTTGAGGGAGGAATTGCATCCTCCAAGGTCCAACGAGTCCTGCAAGACATTGGAACATGCCATAGCCAAGGCTCTTATTGATGAGGGCGGGTCTAAGGGTAAGGTTCTTACAAAGTTGTCAGGGGCTTCAAGTACCCAACACCAACCAATGAATATGGCATGCCTAGCAAGTGGCAAGCAGCTGGCGACCATACAAGTTCGTACTGGTGAGGAGTGAAATTCTTCCTCACCCTCTCGGGCATTTGACCAGCACGTCTTACGCTGCAAGAGAAAGAAAAAACTAAAGCCGAGGGGTTGTGCTACTATTGTTTGGGTAGGCACCTCTACAAAGAATGTCCACAACAGAAGGAGCAAAAGCTAAATGTTGCAACCGTAAGAGGATGACACAGTACCTAGGATTTCCTTTGATGAGCTTGACGCTCTCTGCAATGAGGAGAAGGTTTGCCCTAAACTAATGGTAATTTTAGTTGAAAAAATTAGTTTTGCAACTCTTGTTTGCTATCTTTTTGTTAAGGCTCAAACAAGTTACTGTTTTGATGATACAGAACTAATAAGGATGTGAGGACGACTGGTAGATCATGAGGTGGTGGTCCTCTTTGACACCGGTTCATCGCACAATGTTATAAATTCTATTATGGTAAAGAAGCTTAACTTCCCACGGTACCTTCAAGTTTTCGGTATACAGTTGAGATGCCGGATGGGAAAGTTACAGAGATATGGGATTGCACAATTGTGCAGCTTCCAGTTACTATACAGACGTATACAGAATCCTTGGATTTTGAGGGTACCAGAGTAGCACATTTTTATCTGGTGCTTGGTAAACGTTGGCATCCGGCTAGGCAGCCAACTATAGATTTTGTAAATTTATGTATGTAAATTCAAGTATGGGGGTTTGTCACATGCCTTGACAGGCGAGAGGAAGTTGCTTGATGGCCCTCTCGGTTTGGCTTTACAAATAAAGAAACAATATTTCCAGTATTTGTATTTGTGCTTTTTAAATGTGAATGCCTTAGTGGATGGATCACACATTGTAAGTTCTGAAAAGGTAGATAGGCAAGTACATAGTATTGTGTTGCAATCTACATCAGATAAGTTTGATAGGCAAGAGAGTAATTCTGCATTGCAATTTTCAAAAATAGAATCCACATCTGCTTTGGATCCTATGGAGCTTAAAACTTTAGATGAGTATGTTAGGTAGACGTTTAAGTCACTTTTCGTTCAAGAAAACCCAGTCCGGGTTACCCCTCGGTAGATATGTCGAACACAGGATTGAGCTGGTTCTAGGGGTAGTGCTTGTTTGTCGACCTCCCTATAGGATGAGCCTTAAGGAGGAGGAAGAGATGAGGAAGATACTCGATGAGTATGTTAGATTAGGCTACATTATGCTTAAGATTGTTGATCTCCAAAAGCCATTTTGTTTAGAGACCGATGCAAGTGAGATCACAATATGGGCAATCCTCAGTTAGGACGGGAGGCCAGTAGCTTTTAAAAGTAAAAAGCTAATTTTTGCTCAGCAGAGGTACTCGACACATTAGAAGGAATTGTATGCAATTATACATTCACTCAAGGTGTGACGACACCATTTGTTTGGTGCCAAATTTTATGTTTATACCAACCATCATACTCTTAAGTACTTTTGCAATCAGCTAGAGGTAAATGATCGCCAGGCACGGTAGGCCAAGTGGATGTAGAAATTTCATTTGGAGATTCTATAGTGCAAAGGAAAGGAAAATGTAGCCGCGGATGCATTGTCTTGTATAATGTATCAATGTCTTTCACAGTTGTTGAAAGCAAGCTCATTAATGAGATTACAAATGTAATTAATAAGCTTGTGAGGACCCAGATGCTCTAAATAGGACATATGGAGCTAGTGCATGGGTTAGGAGTACTATGTGCATGTGTAGAGTATCAATAGTAATGAAAAGAGCATTTACGATATTCATGGCTTGCATGGGCACATGCACAGATGAGGCTTGGGTCCATATATGCTTGTAGGGACTCGCCCTCCTACCATTCTCTTTGTGAGTTTTCATTACTAGTTTCCTCTTTCTACACCCGCTTTTTAATTTTGCAAATCCTAACCTTGTTATATATGCTTGTAGGGACTCGCCCTCCTACCATTCTCTTTGTGAGTTTTCATTACCAATTTCCTCTCTTTACACCCGCTTTTTAACTTTGCAAATCCTAACCTTGTTATAGGTGTTGTAGATCAATCTTTATCCAGTTTACAACATGAAACGTAAGCTCTTTTTAGGAAAAAACTTTGAAAACCATCATTCTAAGCACATATTAAAGTCCCTCATGAGTGCATGAGTTCTGATTGCATGCAAGTAGGTAAAGCTGTAAAGTGCATTCCCGGTGTTGAAAATGTTTTTTTTTTTAATCAGTTTGCATGTCTAGATACATGGTACTGATGTAACAGTAGGTTGATCAGAAAAATTTCTTGCATGAATACAGTTTTCGTAAAAACTAGTTTAGAAGCAAATTTCCCAGTTGTTTGGCAGTTTACGTAATTTTTTTTTTGATTTAATCATTGCATGTCATGTTTGATGCTTGCCGGATGTTTCGAAGTCAGTTCGAAATGGGATGGCAATTGTGAAACTGCCAAGTCGATGCGATAAATCGATTTTCACAGTTTCGGTCCAGGTCGAACGAATTTTGAAAATCCCAGTTATGTAAAATTTTGAAAGAACCGTGGATGTTTTGACTTTGTTCAAATTCGTCGGGTTTTGATCAAACAAGAATAGCTTATAAAGTGAATGACCTTACTGATATGAAAGCAGTCAGTTTTATAAGGTCACAATACTTTTCACTTTTGTTTGAAGATTTTGGGGATCTGTGAACTAGATAGAGCAATTTCCGGTCTATGTGATCAATAGTGGCCGAGAATAATGCAAGTCTTATTGGAATGGTTTCTATACCGATCTATGTGTAGATTTGCCAGTAGTTGAGTGCAACACTTACTAATGAACAATCGAAACAGTTTGAATGACCAGTAGATAGAAATTCTATTGATTCAAGTTTAGGTTTTTTTCCTTTTCGAATCCGGGGCTTTCAGCCTAAACCACATTTGGGAAGTGAGGAAGTAGGTGAAGCCTGAGGGGTAGATGGTTGGTTGACCAAGTGGACCAATTATGTTAATGTACTTTGAATTCCTGAAGTATAAGAGATAGCAAGTGAGAATACAATTGGGAATTAAGCTTTGGAACATTTTTAAACTTTCTCTGGAAATTGATTTCTTTTGCCCAACATTTATTTAGAGTTTGAGGAGTCGAAAATTCTAAAGGAAAAGTGATGATAGTCGAATAATAATCCAGTTATGGAACCATTTTTGCGTTGCAATTGGATTTGGGTTAAATTCCTGGAATTTGCAAATGGAATTAGTTGAAATGTGTTCCATGCAGGAATCTGGTAATTTGGATTCTTTTTGAGGCATTATAGAGAGATTCTTTATAATGATTGAATATTGGATATCTATTACAATATTTCTTCGGTTACATTGAGATTCTTAATGTTCCTTTTGGTTCAATGAGTACTATCACGTGGTACCATTTTGTTATGGATTGGATCAGGTGGGAATAAAGCTTTAATCTTAACCTTATGTCCAAAGATGTCTATATAAGTCAATGCTATTTACTAGGAATAGAGTTCTTGTGTAATTGAGTTCCAAGATTCTTAGTGAGTTATGTGAGTAACATATGCGGATTTTGGGAGGAATCTGCCAATTTATAGAATATGTTTATGCATTGGATCATAGTAGAATGATTGGTTTTGTACATCTTAATCTTGTGGATCTACTATTTGTTTCCTATGTACTGAGTTTATATCGTATACTTAAACTAGTCAGTGAGCATAGACATATGACCAAGCTATGTTCAGAATAATTACTTGCAGGTTAATGATTCTTTCTGTGGAAAGGATGAATTATTGACTCAAACATGATTTAGAAGAGGATCTAAATGTGGTGTTGTTCTGGAATAAGTTCCAGGATAAATGATTTTGGCACTTAGACATTTGAAATTTCTGAATCATTAGCAATTGACTTGACTAATTGGATTACTCCTGGCTAAAAGTTAATTGGCTGAATAAGCAGTCGGAAGAGAATTCACCAGGAACTGTTTTGTTTTAATCTATATTGCTTATAAGACACATGCTTAGTTTGCTTAATTTAGTGGATGAAACTCTGCTACAGATTGTAGTCTACAGATGCTTGTGTACAATATTTAGCTTAGATCTCTAGTTAATTGGGACACAGACAGCTCTATTGAATTGAATGGTTGCTATTTTCTTGCATGAGATGCTAGGCACTTAACTCAAAAGAGTATCTGGGGTACTCAAAGTTGAGTTAAAGTCATTTTTATCTTGATGGTTCTCCTAGAGATTTTGGTGGAATGAACTGTTATATCTTAGTTTTTGGATTCTAAGAGTATTTGTACCAAGAAGCATTTATGACAAGTCTATAAGAAATTATGGATGGTCTTGGACTATAATTGTTTGTTTCTGTAACTTTTGAACATTGATCTCCAATGTAAAGTGATAATTCACTCGGAGGTTTATGTAAAATTTAAATTGAGTTTATATAAATGTGATGTTACTAGTTGGAGAAGAGTTAAAGCCAATTGGAAAATTTATCGCTTAGAGTACTTTTGAAATATAATATAGTACTTCAGAGCAAAGATATACATTTGAATAATTGTTCTATCTCTAAGTATTTATTTGATATTTGAAGTCAAACTAATCTTCAGGATAAGTCGACTTGCTATTTTGGTCCGAGCACACTTGGCGCTCATGTTGGTGATTTGTCCACTTGGCAGTCTCTCCCTCCTCAAGAATGTCATCGCTCCTCGATGGCAAACTCAAAATAGGACCTCTGTAGCTGGATCTGACTCTTGCATGTCGCTTTGGACAATGGTAGTCCTTTCTAAGCTACAAAAACTTGGGGGATTAGACAATTTCTCAGTTGTCGATGTCTCCGCTTCCATATGTCCTATTTAGAGCATCTGGGTCCTCACAAGGTTATTAATTACATTGTCCGGAATGACGTGGCATAGTTATGAACTCCAAGTCTAGGGCTTGTCTATGGTTGGGACGAGATTCATTCTACGCACTGGCTAGCTTGGGGAGAGGAGCTTGGAGCCCTTGGCTTCTAACACTCTCTCGTGTCTTGATTTCCCACAACCGATCCTTTCCCTCTCTCTCGGACTATAGATGGGATTCAATATACAGCGGAGAGGTGAGATCCATGAGTGTAGAGGTTCAGGTGGGGTCACATGCTTATACAAAGAGTCACTACACTTGATAATAGAGTTTATCAGTCATGACGAGTACATACGTTATATATGGGTCCGTCTCAGATGAGACGTGATATTGGATTGGCCGAAGATCTCTTGCATGCTACTTTCCTCCTGAGTCTTCCTCTTGCGCAGAGGGCATTGGCTCTCCATTCACTAATCTCTCCACAAATATTATTAGATTCTCAGATCATGGCTCTATTCTTCTTACTGGTGATTTTAACGCCAGAATTGTTGCGCGACAAGTATAGTTCCATGATGCTGATGACCGTCTACGCATACGGTTCTTCTTTCATCTCTCCTCTGCGTACTTCTAACTTTGAAGTTTCCCTCTCTCCTTTGCAAGTTCTCTCTAAGCATAGGATGAGTATTCTGAGGGTAAGATCCGCTCTTCTCTCGTTTCTCTACTTAGGAACTGACTCAAATGACGGCTTAACCTAACTCAAATGACGGCTTAACCTAAAACCCAACTTCACAAAGGCTTAACCTACTTGTAAAAGACCCAACGATAAAATAAAACTAATTAACTTGGTTCACAGAAATTATAATACACAGTGTAACAATTATAAAATCGTCACAGAGGAGAACTCTCAATGGAAGAAGATAAAGCTCTATTATGCAAATGAGGTTCTTTTAGCTAAATGGACTCTTCCACTCCTATATATACTTGGGGTGGTGGTCACTTACAAAAAGGCACTATTGGACAAATGGTTTGAGACTTTGGGGACAAACTTCATAAGGTTGAAAATTGCACACATCTTCTGTTATGTCGGATACTATCCTAGATATGATGATGATATATTTTTGTGCTGCATCAAAGGACACAGTTCTCGTTTGAGATCTTTTTAATCTGCGGCTAGATATTTTGGCTAATATCCTCACGTTTTCTATCTTGATGGTGCATTTTTCCAACCAACTATGCTTTTTAGCTAGGTTTTGAGCAAGTTGAAGTGATAAAATGCTTGTTCTTCTATGTAGAAGTAGGGACTTCATTTGATTGACTTCGCTCTTTAGAGCTAGATTTCAGATTGAGTTTGTGCCTCACCTTTAGAGAAGTGATAGAAACTTATTACATTGGTCCTTGCACAACTGTATGAAAGCTAATGTGGAGGTGTCTTGGTGCATGTGACCTACTCGTACTCTTAGGCACTGAAGACACAAATAGAGATGCCATAGCATTTGGCCTGTTCTATGCATGATGAAGCTTCTGGTCTGAGACTTTGTGGGGAGTCCATAAGGGTGAAAATCACACGCCTCCTTTGTTATGTCACCACCTATCCTAGACAACATCGATACAGATATTCTACCTAGTCTATCTATATTGCCCACAATATGCACAAAACCAATTTTTTTTCAACTAATTTGATTTGTTGATTCAAACTATTATTCGTCCAAATCAAATTGGTTTAGATCGGGTCCTAAGAAATCCAACATATTTTGGTTTTGGGGTTTTCAAAAAATCATGATTTTAGGTTATGTTTGGAATCTGGATTAATAGGCAAAAAACCATTGCTTGGTTAAGGTTAGGGTGTAAACTACATTGTCATCATGCGATTACAATTACCTTGGTCTTGAATTTGCAATTATTTTTTAAATCTGAATCATGATGCGACATTGTGACCCCTAGCTTCAATGTCCAAAAGGAAAGTCTTGTAAATGTCGAGTGCCCAATGCTATGATTTATTACAGATTTTAAAGTAGTTAAAGGGTGAAACATAAAGCATAAATTCTACTTGTAATTGATCGACCATCACATAAGTTTTAATCACTTAGAAGCTAGTACTCATTGCTCACTGTTTAGTAACTACTAACTACCAACGAGTTATTGACAATTGCAGAATTTAGAAATTAAAGTCCCAACTTATTAACATTACATGAGTAATGAGTCATGAATATTAAGTTATAAATATAGTTGATTGTTATTGGTATGGAGTCTGGACTCTGGGGTCTGTACACACATGATACAATATACCACAAGCTATGTATACATAATGTACCTCAAATATAGGAGGGCTACGTGGAACCTAGATGATAGCATTGTTTGCACTTTGGGCCCTTTAGCTATTTATTACTAATGGGTACATTGCAAGTGTGTTCAACAATAAATAGCTAACTTCCAAAAATAGATTCAATTAAGCATATGCCGTTAACTATTGCAACTGTAGTAAACCCTAATTAATTGCTAATGTAGCATACCATTCATAATTGTTGCATGATCTTGATGTCATCCAACATGGATGTGCAAGTCATACTTCCAATACTACCCCTTGAGCAAATATTCATGACTAACTACGGAACAAAGTGTCAAGACATTCCATGAGATATGCGAAGGATAATGTACGCTCTTGCATCTGCCACTGCATCTACAAGACTGTAACATGTAGAAACATCAACTTCTTGCATCCTTCTAGGCTGCTGGCATCGAGAATGGGAATCCTCTGACAAACTCCTTGACCCTGTAAAAGATCAAAAAGGTGCTCATGAGAACTTAAATAAGAGTTTTTTCTTTTCAGCTATAAGATTGACTTTCTCTGTAATCTTACCCTCAATTTTCTTTGCCATAATATCTGCTTTCCTCTTCGTGCATTTCACATAGTGCCCAACTTTGCCACAGTAAAAACATTTGACTTCTTCCTTACTACCATCATTTTTACTGAGACATGTATGGGCGACCTGACGGGTTTCTGTCTGTTACCTAAACTTGCAAAATAGGCCCTAGAAAAAGCAAAATTCACATAACAAGGGCTGAATTTTTCCTTGAAATATTGAGGGCTTAATTGAAGTGTTGGAATTCCACAGAAGCATATGACAGACAAACTTTATTCTGAAATGCTATCACCTTCTGCTGGACCTCATTCTTCAAAAAAAAAAAACTTGAATAACTAATGCATAGACAAAACTTCACCTTAAAATTTTTTGGGCTTTCAAAATAGCGAAATCACCTGAAGAGACCCTCTTTTTGCCCTTAATGTTTTCTCTCTCATGGTGTAGATTGGGGGTCCAATGAGCCTGCACTTCATGAAGTCCAGTTTGCTTGGGGTTTTTCGCTAGTCTCAGCGTTGATGTTTATGCTGATTGCATCAAGCTTATTTGTTTGTTGGATGGGCAGCATGATGGGACAACAGAAACGACCACTGGAAGTCGATATATCTCCCCAGCTTATAAAGTGTGTCAAGCCCTTCACATCAAGTAGGTGTAAAGAGGCCGGTAAATGGCTGGAGGCCAATTCAGAAATAGCAGAGGAGTCGTCTGAACAGTTGAATCTTGATCACATACGGGACAACATTTCAGGCTCAATTTTGAAGGAGCCAACGTTGCAAGAGGAACTACTGTCTTTGCAAACTTGCAAAATCAGAGATTTGAATGTGGCACAAGTTGGAGCTTCAACAGGATGCTTGTCAAAGGCTTCAAGCCACAACTTGACTTCCAACACAGTTTCAAGCAAGTCCAAGTCACCAGTGCAAAGTCTACACAGTGCTTTGCTTGTGGAAGAAGATTCAAGGCATAGTGCTAAAAGTCTGTTCAAAGAGACCATACATACCACACAATCCTGGGATTTTGAAACTCCTTTTCCTAAGGATGTAGCATCTAAGGTGGAGATGGGAAAGGATGTAGATGCTGGAAATACTAGGAGCGAAGAAAAAGGCAAATTATTAGCAAACCCGTTTAGACATAATGACCTTGGCATAGAATGTGGAGAGGAAGAAAGTTTGGCCAAGGCCTCTTTCATGAAAATCATTCAAAAAGCTCTTCAAGCTCGGAAAATGAAAATGTGCAGGCCTCTTCCTGTGATAGTGGGTGACAAAGAGGTTGACCTGTTTTTATTGAGTAGAATGGTGAAAGATGTTGGTGGGTATACAAAGGTCACGGATGGTGGGTCATGGAGGAAGGTTTCGGAAGGGTTGGGATTTGGGCCTGATTGTGGACCATGCTTGAAGCTGATCTATGTCAAATACTTGAAGCTTTTGGAGAGTGGAAAGATTTTGGGGCTGACAGCATCTGAAGATTTAACTTTTGACCAGGAGATAAGTGCCAAAGCACTGAACAATAAACTTTCAGCTGTAACTCATAGCAAAGGACAAGAAGTAGTAGGAAGCACATATGAAGAGATGCTTAACGTGGCTGCAGAATACAGTTCAGCAGTCAAGTCAAAGCAAGATCCTCTTGTTGGTGCTTTTAAGTGGATAAAAAGAGTGGCTTCAAATCCAGCAGACCCTAAGAGAGGCCAAGGTCCCAAACTTTTTCAGAAAAATGAGCATTGGGTCCAATACTGTGCTACATTGGCGAGTAGTATGCGCACTTGCCTTTGGAATTCAGATGGTACTTATTCAATAGATATTGCAGATAGTGCTCATTTGCATCCATGAAGGCTTTAACTTTCTTTAGGTTCTCTCTGTGAATAATATAATCTGCTCACATTATGTGCCTTCCCATGGTAATAAGTTGCTGATTGCCATGTATAGTAATTCCCTTCATTAGTGGGATGAAGAAAGGTAGTACGCTTGCTTTGTTTCATGGCAGCCTACGTGGAGCATTCGAGACTGAGCATGAGCTTCAATTTGCACTAATGTGTATGAGCATAGATATTACCAGTCTATTTTAGGAAGTGCTTTTCTTCTGTTGGTGATGTTACTGTATATAAGAGCTGATTTATAAATAGATATTCCAGTAATTGTAAGCCTTGTTCTAAGAAGTTAAAATCTAAGTTTTGTCATGTGATTTCAGGACAAGCACTCTCATTCCTTTATAAGCATGGTTATTTGGGAATTTTGACTACTGATTAGGTTGCATTATATGAGACATTGGCCACAGCGTTGAAAACGTATAGTTCAATGGAATGGATGACTACATTTGACAACAACTCTCAGTCAAGCATGACCTTGTTTTTCTCTTGAATGGTAATCAACAAATAGCTTTATGATTTAGATTGAAATATCTATATATTTCATTCCTGTATTGGGCAACATTTTTAAGTGAAATGATTTCACTGTCGGATTATTCCATTTTTATAAGGTTTTGAAATGGGGTAACACGCATGCCGTAGTGTTTGTTCTGATCTTATATAAATATTGAGTGCAAGTTTTTATGACTTTTAAAGAGAGCCTTGACTTTACAAGGGCACATTTTTCCTAATATTTTTTAATATCTACATGGCTTAATAAAAGGAGTCAAATTGAAATCATTGTGACATTAGTTCCTTTGATGTTGCTTTCGAACAACTTGCACATATACTATTGGTTGGTTTGCTTTGTCCATAGAGCACCAACAAATTGCCAAAAATACTTTTTTATGATTACGATAATGAACCACATTAATTAACTAGTGGTTTGAGTAAGAAACTCAATCTAGAAAATGGTTAAAAACACAAGGCGACGAAACTAGTTAAATCATGTGGAGTTAAGCAACTTGTCATGTCTTGCATGAAATTAGTCCACGTGTTCAATGATAAATGTTTCTAAATAGAGCCATGGCGTTAAGTTAGAGTAGAATTGTTTTGTAATGTAGCTAATAAGTGCGAAATAGTTAGTGGTGAGAATTGTAATAATGGTTGAGAGGCCCAATTTAATCCATTAAGGTTCCAAATTCATATTAGAGACACAAAGGGCCACTATAAATAGCTAAGGCCGTGCTAAGTTTGAAGGTTATTTTACATCTGCGTAATTTGAATTTTTTGTCGTGAGATTTGAGAGCTACTCCGCTTGAGAGTGATAGCTTTTGCCTTTTTGTGATTTTTGTGTCAATTCTTTCACGTGAGAGCTTGATCCTACGAGTAGAACAAATGCAGTAGGAGGGTGAAGTAAATGTTTTTCTTAATTCACAAGTGATGCAAGTACAACAGGGCAAGGTATCAGCTCAAATGTAGTAAGACTATGGTGTAGAATATGACTATGAGATAAATGAGGACCAATTTGAAGCGGGAGATCAACAAAATATAATATTGGTGCAGAATGACAGTATACTAGTGATAATAAAAATGACAGTGAAGAGTATGATTATGAGGCATATGAGAGCGAAGGCAATGATCAATTTGAAGCGGGAGATCAACAAATGATCTTGAGCTAGTTAGAGAGCAATATTATGTTGGTGTAGAACAACATCTTAATCACTATATTAGTGATAATAAAAATGACGGGGAAGAATATGATTATCAAGCATATGAGAGTGAAGGCAATGATGGAAATGGAGAATGAACTCTTTATGTCACTACAAGTATTATTAGTCCTTCTCAGATGCATGAACCATCTACTGACACAAATGGGGAAGGAATACCAATTTGATGAGTGAAGTGCTAGTTTCCAATTCTTATTTTAAGACTAAGACGAGCTTATCGGAGTCCAATGACATCAATATGCTGACACTCACGAAAATTCAGTTGCTAGTACCTCGACTCTGGTGCAACACAACATATGACTTTAAGATGAGAATGGTTTACGAATTTTTCTTCGACACATCATGACAATAGCATTCATGGAACTTGAGCATATTTAGACCAGAATGTTTGAGTTGTTGTCTCGAATAAGGCAATGATATGCATCGAATGTAACAATATGGGCTTGATCAGCAGTTCGAGTAGCCAATAATAGATTCTTGGTCAAGGTTGGAACATATAAATAATTATAAGGTCTTAGATTTTGAATCTAGTAAGGCCCTTATTAGCAGAGATGTAGTCTTCGTAGAAGACAAATTTCATGATTTCAAGTTGAAGAAACATGAATTTATTTCTCGTTCAAATGTCGAATTGTGACTGCCAATATTAAAGACAATCCTGTCTTGATTCACCAGTCAAAATAAATATTATCGATTGTAAATGGATCTTCAAAAGAAAATATAATTCCAATGGATTTGTTTTGAAGTGGAAGGCAAGGCTCATAGCCAATGGCTACTCATAACTACCAGGTATCGACTATATAGAGACCTTTATTCCCGTCGTCAAACTTGCATCAATTTGAACCTTATTGGCAATTGCAGTAGCAGAAGACCTTGAGGTACATCAGATGGATGTACAAACTACATTTTTGAATGGTTTTATCCAGGAAGATATCTACATGCAACAACCTGAAGGATACATTGTCGAAGGTCAAGAAGATCGAGTCTGCAATATTTGAAAAGCTCTTTATGGGCTCAAGCAGACACCTAGGGCCTGGTTCCAACGAATCAATGACTATTTATTGCAGATCGGCAGATCTAGGACCAGCTCACTATCTACATGGTATTCAGATCCTTCATGATTGAACCAAGAATACATTCCTTCTAAGCCAATAGAGGTGCAAAACATTCCTGAGAAATTCGGAATGCTTGAATCGAAACCAATCGATTCACCAATGGAACCAAGACTCAAACTCATCAAGGATATGTGCCCTTCGACACCTACTGAAATCTCTGACATGAAATGTTATCCATACCAATCTTTAATTGGCTCATTAATTTATGCGATGGTGTGCACCATACTTGATCTGACAATAAGCACACTTTCACAATTCCGGTCGAATCCAAGTATCCAACATTGAAAAGCACTCAAAAGAGTGATGAAATACGTTCAAGCGACAAAGAACCAAGTTCTTTGTTATTCTGGTAACTTTGCTACAAAATTATGCTTGAGTGGATTGGAGATTTAGACACCAAGAGGTCCACTTCTGGATACTATTTCTACTTATCATTTGCACCAGTTTTCTGGAACAACAGAAAACAGAAGTCGATCTCACTATTTTCAACTAAAGCCGAATATGTAGCAACAACACAAGCAACTAAGGAAGCCATTTGGCTGAGGCTTCTTCTATAGGATCTAAACTTCAAACAGAACAACTAGACTACCATCTATTGTGACAACTTCATCTACATACAACTTACTCTCAAACCTAGAGTTTGTTCTAGGACAAAACACATAGAAATTCAATTTCATTTTGTTCGAGAGAAAGTACGCTTAAAATGTGTAGAGTTGATTTATTGTCCAACAAATATTATGGTAACTAATATCTTTATCTAGGCTTTGTCTAGAGATAAACATCTTTTATTCAAGAGGAATTAAAGATTATCTAAATGTTTGAAGTCGAATTAAGGGGGAGTGTGGAATTTAATTCCATTTCAACCATTCGATCCAGTTGCCACTGTATTAGCTACCAGTTGTTTCCTTCAGGTATCCACGACAGAGTCCCAAACTTGGTTATTTACTCAGGAACCTACTATAGTTGAAGAACCTGCAGATCTACACACAAGTTCAAGACAGAGTTCGAGTCCTTCGACATCGATAGTCTCTCGACCCGACCCCCTTAGGACTTAACGTTTTAACGACAAACCAACGTCTCACACTTCCGTCACTACTATCGAGACTTCACGCTCCCTCAGCCCAAGGCTGACATATGATAGAGTAACTACAAACGTGTATATATCAGAGTTAGATGCACAATGACATAAAAGAGAGAGATAGCTAATGAATGTTTTTGTTATCAAATCATCAGACCCTCATGTACCGATCTATCTGATCTAGACTATTGATCCAACAACACTCACGCTATCTTGCCTAGCTTTATCGTTCAATTTTTAAGTTGATCCTCTAGACTTGTACATTGATAAATAGATATTTTTATAAGAGTCTCATGTACATTCACACATCTTAATTAAACTCTATCTTCTTTAAACTAGTGTATAATGTGTGAATGGTTACTATTGTTTATGTTTTAGTTTGTGAATCAAATACTCTTTAATCTCCTTATGTGTCGAATCGAATGAGTCAAAGATCAAATCACGGTTGTCCTTGTCTAATCGGTTTTAATCATCATCCATTGTTTATCCAGTTCTGCGGTTTTTCCCATGTGTTTACACAGTTTGTAGGATTACAAGTGTTTTTACTCAGTTTGCAAAATTACACGGAGTTTACGACAGTGTCTCATTTTTTGCCTGTCAAGAATCCCGTTGAAAAATGCAGTGTCTCCTTTTTTGCATTTTTCACCTGACAAAAATCTCGTGTAAAATCACAGTGTCGCATTTCTTGCTTTTTCCAAAGAGTCTCAAATGTTAAGAAAATGACTCTGGCAAAGTGTGGGGCAACCCTAAATGAGATTGAAGGGCACCTTCTCCTTTTTCGCAAAAAACCCGACAGTGTGGTTGTTTCTGCAGAGCTACAATTTTGGTTCATTTATGCAGATAGAACGTTACGGCCAACTTCACCGCTTATCACAATCAATGACAAGGACCAGATGGATGCCAGCGGATCACTAACCAACTGGTGATCACATTTGACGACCTAATTTTTTAGTATAAATAGTTGTTTCATATTCATTTAGTTTAATGATCGAAAAGTTATCAGAAGACGTTTTTGAGTTGTTAGCTCTCTCTCTCTCTCTCTCTCTCTCTCTCTCTCTCTCTCTCTCTCTCTCTCTCTCTCTCTCTCTCTCTCTCTCTCTCTCTCTCTCTCTCTCTCTCTCTCTCTCTCTCTCTCTCTCTCTCTCTCTCTCTCTCTCTCTCTCTCCGACATGGTATCAAGGCAGTATCATTACTTCTTTATCTGATTCCAACATGATATCAGAGCGAAAGATCTAATACTTGATATCTTTTGCGATATCAAATTGATATCATACTCTTCAGTTCTTTTCAACCTTCCAGTATCAAAGAATTGATTTTCTATTGTTGGCCTGATTGGATCCAATTATCATTTGTGAAAATTTAAGATGAAGACCTTGCTAATCGCTAGCGACTTATGGGATGTTGTTACAGGTATAGAAGTAAACCCTGAAGACGACAACTCAAAGTGGAAATCAAAGGATGGTAAAGCTTTCGCGCTTATTATCCTCAATATATCAAATACACAGATTGGACACATAGCTGAAGCCAAAACATCAAAGGACGTTTGGGACATTTTGAATTCACTATATGACGTGAGGGACGTAACTACTAAGTTACATCTACGAAGGAAATTCTTCACATTCAAAATGTCTGTTGGTGATTCACGTCAGAGTCACAGTAACCAGTTTAATAATCTCTTGCAACAGATGGCTACTATCGAATCAATCATAGACGATCAAGACGCAATTATGACATTGCTTTCAAGCTTGCCCTCTACATATGAGAACTGGGTGATGATCATATCGACACACTCATATTTAACTCTTACTAGAGTTATCACTATGTTGGTACAAGAAGATAATTGAAGAAGTCAAGACACTTCGTCTACTTCCTCCTCTCAGGCTCTATCTGTCAACAAAGGCTCTAAACGATAGAAGCAGAAAAGCTCCAAGAAGGCTGCAACGAATTAGAAACAGACTCAAAGTCAAGCACAATCATTAGATCCACAATCGAAGAAGAAGATGTTTTGCAGGTATTGCAAGTGCAACAACCATGAGATCAAGGATTGCCGAATTCTCCAACCGAAAAACGTAGCCAAGCAACCTGATCAACAAGCAAACACAAATCAAAGGTTTTCATCAAGGTAGACAATTCAAAGAGCATGCTGAGAATCAAATTGACAAATGAATCAAAGCACTGAGGTCAGATAACAGGGGAGAATACATCTCCAACAAATACAAGGATTATTGTCTTAACAATGGCATTGAGCAACAATACATCACTTCCTATTCGCCTCAATCAAATGGTCTTGCTGAGAGAAAGAACAGAACCTTAGTTGAATCAGCAAAGTGCATGTTATCGCATGCGACACTTCTGAAGTGCTTCTGGGCTGAAGCTGTTTCAACAACAACTTATATTTAGAACAGATATTCTTCTAAAGGCCTCTCAGACAAAACGCCATTTGAAGTTTGGTGACAGGTACCAGACCTTCTTTATCAAACTTATGAGTTTTTGGATGTACTGCTTTTGCACAGATACCTCGTGATCTCAGGAAGAAGCTCGACTTCCAGAGTATCAAGTGTGTTTTCATCAGCTACACTACTTCAGATCAAGCCTACAAGTTGTTCGATCCCATCGAGTCAAAGATATTCACTAGATGAGATGTCATCTTCATCGAAGATCACTTTCAAGACCTCAAAGGAAAGGGTAGTCCCCATGTAGCTGACCTATCAGATTCTCTTGACGCTTTGAACTTTCTAATTCCTTAGTTGACTATTCCTATTGAAGGTCCAAGCTCCTCTACTCTTGACGAACAACAAATCAACGACGGATCAGAAGATGATGATGTTGCAGATCAGCAACTACAGTATGATGGAAATAATCAACTTCCTATATTACCCAGAAGATCTTCAAGGACTAGCAGACCACCTAACCGGTATATCGACGAGTCTGCAGCTTATCTTGTTTAGGAACCGACGTCTGTCCAAGAGGCACTTAGTCAGCCTGATTTAGATTTTTGGAAAGAAGCTATGAATAAAGAGTATTCATCTCGTATTAAGAACCAGACGTGGACAATTGTCGAATTACCTGCTAGCAGAAACTAGTCGATTGCAAATGGATTTTCAAAGTCAAGTACAACGCAGATGGAAGCATCAACAGAAGAAAGGCACGACTTGTAGTTAGAGGATTTTCTCAGGTATACAACGTCGATTACATTGAGACCTTCAATCCAGCAGTCAAGCATTCTTCTATTCGACTTTTGCTATCATTTGTCGCTGCAGCAGATTTGGAAATACATCAAATGGATGTACAGACAACAAATCTCAATGGACTCATTGAAGAAGACATTTCCATTGTGCAACTCGAACTCTCACCAATGGAACCAGGACTCAAATTGTCAAAGGACCAGTGTCCCCAAACAATTTATGAGAAGCAGCAGATGCATGAGCATCCTTACCATTCTATTATAGGATCTCTTATATACGCCATGATCTGTACCAGGCCAGACATAGCTTTTGCAGTCAGCTCTCTCAGTCAGTTTATGACTAATCTTGGTATAACACTCAATTTACTTAGTGGTTACACAAATGCAAGTTGGGCAGGAGATGTAGACACGTAAATCCACTTCTAGATTTACATTCTTCCTCAACAATGGCCTAGTTTCTTGGAATAGTCACAAGCAATCTTCGATAGCTCTATCTTCCACTGAATCAGAGTATATCGCAGCCTCTCAAGTTACAAAGGAAGCAATTTGGTTGAGGAATTTACTCTCAGATATCGGTTTGAATCAATATGATCCGACGACATTATTTTATGATAATCAAAGTGCCATCGCTTTATAGCCAACCCTAGATTTCATTCTAGGAGTAAGCACATTGAACTGAAGTATCATTTCGTCAGAAGCAAAGTTCTCAACGAAGAGGTCAGATTGCAGTACTGTAGAACGCAAGATATGACAACAATGTTTTTACTAAAGCATTAAGTTTGGAGTCACACAAAAGATTCTGTGTAAAACTAAGTTTGAATGTCAAGGCATTCAAGGATTTAGATTAAGGGGGAGTGTTAAATTATTCTCCTTCTTACCAATCGTCTAATCGATTTTAATCTTCATCCATTGTTTATCCAGTTCTGTGGTTTTTCCCATGTGTTTATACAGTCTGCAGAATTACAATTGTTTTTACACAGTCTGCAGAATTACACGGAGTTTACGACAGTGTCTCCTTTTTTTTTTTTTTTTTTTGTCAAGAATTCCGTTGAAAAATGCAGCGTCTCTTTTTTTGCATTTTTCGCCGGACAAAAATCTTGTGTAAAATCACAGTGTCGCATTTTTCGCTTTTGCCAAAGAGCCTCAAATGTTAAGGAAATGACTTTGGCAAAGTGTGGGGCAACCCTAAATGAGATTTAAGGGCACCTTCTCATTTTTCGTCTTTTTCGCAAAAAAACCCGACAGTGTCGCCTATGGCTATTTTAGTTCATTTTTGTAGAGCTACAGTTTTGGTTCATTTATGCAGACAGAATGTTTGAATCTAGTTCATCTCTCATTGACAAACTTGATGGAGATAACTACCATGATACTTCTAGCCAAAGAACTGTGAGACATCATTGATGGCACAGAGCTCAAACCAAAAGGTGATGCAGTCATCATCACCAAGTGGAGACTAAGAGATGGCAAAGCATTTACCATGATCACCCTCAACATCAAGGATACTCAGATCCACCACATACGTGCTGTTCAGACATGAATGGGACATCCTAGCAACTCTCTACGACATAAGAGATGTTAGTCCAAGCTTCATCTCTCAGAATGTCTGATGCAAATAGTGTCTTGAATCACCTTTACACGTTCAAAAATCTTATGGAGCAGATGACTGCAACCGGCTCAGTCATAGAAGATTTCGATGCACTCATGACTCTATTATCGAGTCTACCTAAAGCCTACGAAAATTGGGTAATGGCAATTTCTACCCAGGAGCACCTCACTCTATCAAGAGTAATATCGTTGCTCCTACAAGAGGAGATCAGAAGATCTGTATCCTCCTCAGGCTCAAAATCGGATCTTCAAGTTCTGTATTCAAAAAATCAGAAGTTTAGGTCCAAGAGATCTACAAAGTCAGGCTCTATTGACAAGAAGAGCAACATGCAGTCTGGACCAAATTTCGGTTCATGATCGAATTCAAGCTCTTCATCATTCCAACCAGCGCAGAAATTTTTCTGCAGATACTGTAAGAGGACTGGCCACAGAATCAAGGAATGCCGAACTTTGAAGTACAACAACGAAAAGAAGAAGCAGTTTCAACAACAAGCACATAGTGCTACAACCAGTCACTCAAATCAACAAGAAGAAGAAGAAGATGATGAAGCAGCCTTCATGAACAAAGTCGAAAAACAACAGAATATCTATTCCTGGTATCTAGACTCCGGAGCAACTCAACACATGACTCACCATCGCGACTGGGTCAAAGACTACAAGTCATTCGCCCACTCTCGAGTTGTGTAACTTGGAGACAACTCATCACATTGAATTGAAGGTGAAGGAACAGTCAGAGTTGAATTCAAACGAGGTGAAGTCAAGTTGTTGTCCAACATTCTCCACATTCCAAATTTGACCAAGAATCTACTCTCAGTTAGCAAAATAATCGATTCAGGTCGAAGGGTCGAATTCGATACAGACGGTTGCACAATTCTTGACAAATCTCGGAAGGTTCTAGCCTACAGAAGAAGAAGCGGCTATCTTTACAAACTCAGCCATTGTTATTCTTCTAACAATCAAGCTCTTCACACAGCCACTTCTGAATCAGCTGATATGAGGTGGCATTTCAGACTTGGCCATCTTAACTTCAATAATATTCAGCAAATGTCAGCTCAGAGTCTAGTACAAGATCTGTCTTCGGTCAGCAAGCCAACTTCTCCATGCGAAAGCTGTATTATCAACAAGCATGCTAGGAGTCCCTTTAGTTCAGACTCAGTTCATACATCCAAGGGCTTGCTTGACCTTGTACATAGTGGCATTTGTGGCCTGATGCAGACTGCTTTCACCGAGGGAGCTCTCTATTTCCTAACCTTCATCAACGACTTCTCTCGAAGGACTACAACTTACTATATGAAGAACAAATCCGAAGCATTCAAGTTCTTCAAGCAATTCAAGGCGTCTGTAGAAAACCATACCTAGAGGAAGATCAAGGCTCTACGCATAGATGGAGGGGGAGAGTACATCTCCACAGAATTCAAGGAGTTCTGCAAGGCCAACGAGATACTTCAACCATATACAACCAGCTACTCACCTCAGTCCAATGGTGTAGCTGAGCGGAAGAACCAAATACTCATCGAAAGTGCCAAGAGCATGATGGCCCATGCCTCTCTTCCAAAGAAATTCTGGGCAGAAGCTGTTACTACAGCCGCCTATTTGCAGAATCGATCCATCACCAAAGCCCTGAATGGCAAGACACCTTATGAGGTGTGGACAGGATCAAAATTATCACTCAAACATATTCGAGTGTTTGGATGCATGGCTTTTGCTCAGATCCCTGGGGATCTAAGAAGAAAGCTAGATGACAAGAGCAGAAAAACGATCTTTATCAGCTATTCCCCAGACCACAAGGCATACAAGCTCTACAATTTGGATACCAAGAAGGCATTCACCAGTAGAGATGTCATTTTTGTGGAAGACCAGTTCATCGACCACAAAGGAAAAGCTGCTGATAATTTTGACTCACGGATCGAGCAACCAGTCAGTTTCGATCCAGAGAGTCAATTGCAGAATCTCAATGCTGACTTAGATGATGAGTCAGAACCTCAATGAGTTAGGCCCTCGATGGTGATCGTCTTTGGAAATACTCATCGAACATATCCATGAGTCGTTGGGTACCTGGCGAAACGGCTCGAGTTTGTGGGGGTGAGGCGGCTTGGGCAGCTGTGATTGGAATTGTATCTCCAGTGGTCATAGATTGACCTTGTGAGGAAGCAGAGGTGAGAGAAGCATCGGTGGTTGAGGGAACAGGTAGTGCGGTGCGAGTGTTTGTTTGACTTCAAAACAAGCTTTATCTTTTCATCCAACTGTTATATTATAATGCATGAAAGAATAGGACAATATTACTATCAAGGACCAATGTGACTTGCAAGAGTTTAGAGGCATTGATACATGCCCATTAATGATGAGTACTCTTTGTACGACAAACCAATAGGCATCTTGCTTCTAAATTTTTTTGGACTACACATAAGTAGATAATATAATTCAACTACATGAAATAATAGGAACTTTGTGAATTTTCATTGTTATGTAGCTTTAAATATGATGAGTGCAAAAAAGCGGTTGCCAAATTGAAATGGGAAATGTCACGCATGATGAGCATGCACTACATTGTGCATTGAAAGGCTCTAGCATCCATACCTGGTTCAAAAAAATGTGTGAAGCTAAGCTTTACCAATAAATTTGCCAATGAGGTTCACTCATAGATTGGAAAATCCAACAAACACAATAAAGAGACACTAAAAATATTAGAGTTATTCGACATTGACTCTCTCAAAATATTATAATTCTACAAAGCTAGGTGGTTGTTGTGAGGTCAATTAGTCATGGAAAGACTGGTTAAATTTTTGCCAACCATATCAGAGGAATTAAGAGATATCAACTATTTGTGCTATGTTAAGACCACAATATTTCAAATGCAGTTGTGTGTACATGCTTGCAAATATTCTACCAAAATTGAATAACTTAACAAAACATTTCATGAAAACCACGTTGATAATATGAGCATGGGTGCTTATATTGACACAACAAAAACATTATTGAGGTGAAAGTTTTTGTCCCAAGCATCGTTGCTCAAGGGACTAAGCATACAATGAAATTTCTAAAGAATGCGAATGATTGTGTGCTACAATATGTTGACAACGATGCCAAAGGATCACAAAGAGAGTGATTTTTGAAAGATTACAAAATGTTAGATACATAGTATGTTCCAAAAATCGTCGATTGCTTATATGAAATATTTCATTCTCTTTTAGCTTCAATGTAGGGAAATTGTTTAGCTCAAAATTCTATGATGATGATGGAAGGTAAGCATGAGCAAAGCTTTGGCTTGATTAACTTTTGGAGACCTTTCACAACAATAAATGGAAGGACATAATTTAACCAAGAAGAGTGCATGAGACAATTGAAAGGATTTATTGAATTTGTGAGGAAGAGCTTTCTCAACGATAAAGTGCATAGCGCATGGGCATATATGCGAGAAGGAAGAACAATAGTTGCAACTTTTTCTCACGTTAAGTAACTGTGGCATATCATTGAGATTCTTCTGTCAATATAGCATGTTTTGAAATAGGGCATTGAAAAAAATGTAATGAGATAGAATCATTTTATTTCGGAGCTACAAACCCTTGACCTTTCTATGTAGATATCACTAAATGGCCCTTCCATGCACAAAGTTGATTGGATTGCAATTCAAGATATATGGAATAATACTAAGAATCATCATGACTGCACTCTAGAAGGATGTGTTTGTGGCATACTTATTTTTAAATGATTTTATTAGCAATGCAACAAGATTATATTATTCACAAAATGTCTCCAAAATATTACATGTATTGCATATATTATGGAAGATGCTCAAAATCAATGCAATGGGTTCATTTTGTTGTTCCTATCAATATAATAGCTCAATTTTTTTTTTGGGGATGTTTTTTACTTAAAGCGAGAAATTTTTAATGTAATACACTTCCACCTGCAATTCAATTTTCTAACAAAGATGTTTTGGCGAGAGTCATCTTTATATATATATATATATATATATATATATATATATATATATATATTTCTTTTGTGCCTTTCCAAAAAAAATTATAGCCTTGGGTGGATCATGGACAGTGGGCAATGGTTGCTAGATATTAGGCTACAACAAAAAAAACTGGTCAAAACTAGTTGAAACTCGCCCTTTAGATCTTCATCCAATTTTGGAGATGATTGTTACGCATTTGACCAATGGAAATCACAATAGAAAACAAGCAACCTTGTAAGCACACGTGACAAAAATTGAGTACCAAACTTCTCATTGAAGACCCAAAACCTCTATAAAGGGAACCACAGCCATGACAGAGAAGGTAGACTTATTTGAAATGAAGCAATAAGACTAAAGACATCCATTCTAAATCCTATAACAAAAGAACAAATTTTCTACCATTCCAAGAAAACAGACAATAGAAATCAAAGAGAAATGTGTTAGGTGTGGTGAAATTGACCATATGTTGTATGAATGCAAATTCAATGAGAAGTTCACATGGCTAAAGAGGAAAGACAATTGGAAAATCTTAGGACAATGAAGTAGAAATTATAGGGGCCAATCATCTTGAAGACATCGAATATGACCATTCTGTTCTAGAACTTTCCATGCTCTTGCAAAATAAACCATGCATTTTGTTGATTTGTATAATGGTATACACGATCTTATCTTGCCACATATGGTTCATAGTCTTGACCTCCACCTCAAATGAAGGGTAAACCCTTCATGCAAATTGACCTTTATGCCTAAGTGTAAAATCCTCCAATACAAAACTTTTTAAAAAATGCACTTGCAAAAGTGGAAAAAAATCACTCCTCTCCATCAAAGGGAACTTCTTTCGTATATATCTCCAAATCTAAATTTGCCTCATGAATCACCTCATTACAATCCATCGTTACATATATATTTTACCTGAAGCAAAAATGCACAACGATCCCATCAATTGAGCAAGAAGGTGCCATGGGGTGAAAATATTTGTATGTTCCTCGCAACCCCTCCTCACATCTCATACTTTTACAAAGATATCAACATAGAAGAATTGTCAAGTACTGAATTGTATTAGAGTTATGGAAAGATTCACAATACAGCTCATCACACAAAAACTTGTATAGGCCATTGTGAACCACAGTAACTTTATTTGATTCACAACAAAGTACACAATCTTGTAGTGATTGTACAAGAATATTTTTCTAAACTCTAAGACTCACTGGGACATACACACTAGTGAGTCATTGGGACATGCATACTTGTGACTATAGCCAAGTGATGTTTATTTTACATTATTTCCAATGGTTGTGGATAGCATTTCAAATTACATCACACCATGTGGGAAGACCATTTGAGAACTTTCAATAATAGGCCACAAGTTCACTTTTCAGCAAATTTCAATATTGGGTTGCAATCCCCAATAGTTTCAGATCCTATCCCTTGGCCTACACAAAAATCATTTAACACACAACACTACCACAAAATGGCACAAAGTCTTCCAATAAGTGGTTTGTTGGTGAAGACTTCCTTTCCTCTTCTTTAGGTCAGGAGTTCCATTCCAATCAACAGCACAAATGAGCACATTCCAGACCAAGGAAGGCTCGAAATGGAGCTGGATAGCACACTTGTGTGAAAAATAATCCTAAAGAGGCAGATCAATCACAATGTAGTCTGTCTTACCTCACTAAATAATGAGCAACTAAGGTTTAATAACATAACAGAAAAAACCCATATCACAAAAAATTACTTAGGAGCACTGATGTCACATAGACTTCTATCACCAGATCTGAGTCAACAAATTTCAATGGAAACAATTCATAACAGGATTGCTGCTGGATCAGAACAGCTGAAGAGGATATACTGGCATGAAAGGATGATTACTTGGTCAGTTCCTGTGCTTCTGTGCTTTTCTGGGTTTCTTTGCTGCAGTTGTTCTGGTGATTTGAGTAGCCGCTGCAGTGGACTGATTTTCTTCTGCCTGCCGTGCCGTCTCCTCCTCTTCCCACTGAAGTTGCAGCTGGCTGGCATGCCACCGAGAAATGACGAACAGAACCATAATCGCCAAAGCTGCGAGAGGAGGCCTCATCCATCCTTTGTAGGCAAGCACTCCAGGAACGATCCCCAATACTAGCATCCATAACTGCTGCCGTTTTCGCAGCCTAAAGCTGAAGCCAAAAACCTTCATGTCGGTCAGCTCAAAGAAGGAGAACTGAGGATCTCAAAGTACAATGCCAAAATTCCCAAAAATGAAAGCACAAGCAAGCAAAGTCAAGTCTTTTGAGTCCTTGCACCTCCTCACAGTACAAATAATGTTAGCAAAGCTGGGGTTGAGTGAACATGAGTGCTCACACCCCGTTGTTCTTCTTTTGAAGCAGGTCATTTTTTTCCCATTTATTGGTTTATTCTCCCTTTTCCACTTCTTAGTAAATGTGGACTAAGACAAGCTAGTTCAATTTTTTACGATTAATCGGTTGGATGTTGGACTTTGATGGTTCTTTGTGGGAACAAGTGAAGATGCCCTTGTCGTGCATGGCCCTAGCACATGAGTCATTGCTTGTCTAACCTTGATGCCCTTACATGAGTCCCTTAACATGAGTCATTGCTTGGTCTAACCTTGATGCCCTTACATGAGTCACTACTTATCTAACTTTGATACCTATATGATCCAAGTCTCTTCCAAAAGATGGAGAGGAATCTCAAAATTTTAGGGAAGTGACAAAGTTTTAAAACTAGGCAAATCTCCATAAAGGAGACAAAACCTTTTCAAAGACAAGAGTATGGGTTTGAGTGGTCAATCAAAATATGTGAGAGAATAAAGAGCATTTCTTACAATTTAACATTTTTTACATGCCTTGCCAACAAAAAGGGAATGCAATATGTATGTGTGATATGAATAAATATCATATACTAGAAAAAAAAAATTTTGTTGCAACCAAAAGATACAATATTATTGATATTTAGCAGATGCACACTTCAAGAGTGGAGTAACGCAAACTTCACACTAAGTAGATGAAATATAGGAGCAAAAAAAAAAGGGTCCCTCTAGACTATTCTGGATCAAGTCAAAGTTCCAGCCCCAATTGAAGTGTTGGAGAAAGTTACTTAGATACATGAAACTATTTACATGGCTCAATGGTGATGAGAGATGTGAACAAGATGATCACAATAAAGAGTTATCGGCTTTTAGGATTGACCTCCAATGGTTTTCTCATGAACTCTTACAAAAAATATGTAACTACAAAACCAAAGATGAGCAATAACCACAAAGCTCATATCAAACTGAAGCTCAAAAAGAGATGGGTTCAATTATAGAAGATGGAGAGTACATGGATAAATGTATGTGATGGCACATGAGACCTAGGGCAAGATCAAAATCCCAAGGCTCTCATTCACAAAGGAGGAAGAGGAGATGGAGCTCTCTTGTCTACTTATAGACAATCTCCTAACTTAACTAAACATAACTATCTTAGAGTATAGTTAGCCCTTGTTAACTCTTATTAAGTGCATTTGGGCCCTTGATGGCCTATTATCCTTATTTAAGTACTTTGGAAGACCTAAAGAGAAAACTGCCTTATTCTTAAGGCTAATAGCTCCTTTTGGGCCTAACAAAGCTTAGACTGGATATTATAATGCATTTATAGGCACTGATGTTCTAAAAGTACATGACATGAGAGTTACGAGTAATGCAAGCATGACACCTTTCAAGGCCTCGATCATTCTTGGTGAGGTGAGGCATAAAAATGGCATGTCAAGTGCAATTTGGAATATGTTGATCCATTTAGGATAGCATATAGACCTAGACCAAGAACTAATATTAGCCCAAGACACATGTGCTAGGTGTAAGTACGTTCTTGCACCCACCTCCTTGTAGATACGACACAATGTTGCAACGTAACGTGTCTTGGTGGTCTTGCACTTTGGATGGTTTCACATGGAAATGGTGGCCAATGCACTTACCCCCCACATTGAGAAGAGCTTTGCCATTTGAAACCTCCCATCTTTACAATTTTGTCCTATGGAAAGTTTAAGCTCCTTGCTCAAAGAGACTGGCCATGTGGCATAATTCAAACCTCAAACGTGGAGTAAATGGACGGTCAAGCGTTAAACATGTGGCATACTCAGATGTGTAGTTCATGTATGGACTACACACTCAGACATGAAACATGTGGCAATGGCATGATCTAACATGTGGCAATGGCATGATCTATGAGTTTGAGACAAATAAAGAAGATATAAAGAAGACATGTGGCAATGGCATGATCTATGAGTTCGAGACAAATAAGGAAGATATAAAGAAGATATGGAGAAAGTTAATGCAGAAGTGATGGATACCAGTTTTGACGGCATGGCGATTGGTGGGGTGTTTGCGATCGACCATCGCCATATTCAGCTCCAGTGTTCTAGAGACTAGTAGGCATTGTGTTGTGCTATCTTCTGCACCCGTGCCCGCTACCTTGTCTCCTCCTGCTTTACTTCGTGCTCCCGTTTGCATCTTTCTCTTTAGATATTCCGGCAACATTCTCATTTTCAATGTTGTCTTTTATGGGTGTTTTTTATGTAGATTTACAAAATGTCATCATTGATTGTTTAGCTAGCCTATTATAAATCGGTATACATAGATGACCTAAATTTGTCAATTTACTATGCTTATATATTAACATTTTTTTTCAAAATAATCGAATAAAAACTGTCATTCGAAAGAACACTGAGTGAGCTTTGTACATTATTTGAGATGTTTCATGGCAATTTGCAAATCACAACTTAGAATTTCATTTTTCATATTGCATTATTGTTTGGGAGAAAGGCGAATCTCCTAGTTTATAATTTTGAGAGGGAAATCACCACCTCTTCTTTTGCCATCTTATATTTGATCAAAAAGATGGTTCTGTAACAACTGACTCTTTTTAACAAACACTAACATTGTAAAAAGATCTCAAACATTTACATTCACTTGGACAACCTTGTCATTAGCAATTGAAATTAGCTAAAAGATATCATCAACAGTTAATTATTTCAGTTTGGACATTATTACTGATCTCAAATGTCCTGAGTGTTTTGAAATTTTTTCAAAACCATGAGCATCTATTTCTGGTAATTACCAAATACTTGATTCTATGTCTCTTTTTGGCAATGACAATTCGATCTTTAGTAGAGATAGATTATGCTATTGTATTTAGTTAACATATAAGATTGCAATATTAGGGGCCCTTTCCTCCCACAGCGGGGCCCCATGGTTTGAAAACACTAATGGGGATGGGTTGAAGGGCCATTTAAAGTTGTCATTACTTGAAGGTATTTATAAGATTCATGAATACTTTCGCAGGGCCATGGAACCACGTCCATGTGAAATTGCCTTAGTCAGTTGAATTTTATTTATAGTTTAAGGTTTGAAGGGTGGCATTACCCATGATCTCTTGAATTTGACTTATTGTTGTATGTCATTTGCATTTGGAGGTCTAAAGTCAAAAACATGACTTTTGCATGCCTACAACAAAGAAAAGTAATGTCCTTCAATGGAAGTGACATTGCATATTTACCTATCATTTTGAAAGGAACAAAGCAACCTCTTTAAGCTCAACTCACACAAAGAGCTTTTGTGTCTCCTTCTATAAGAGTATTGGTGAAAAAGATTTGGCATTGACCCACAACCAATGGCCTTTTTTTGGATTTGTTTGTAAACTTCATTGAATCGTAAGAATATGATGGAATTTAGGAATTTATTTCTTCTAATTGAGGTCTTGAGTTAGGGCCTCACAAACAAGAATATACAAGGATAATTTTTTTTTTAAGAATAAATAAAAGAAAGATATTTGATATCTATTGATCAAATTTTAAGAAAAAATGGAAACAAGTTGAAGGTAGAGTTGATTAGCCAAAATTTGTAAGCATTAATAGACTAGGTACATAATGAAATTGTCTCTAGTTGGTCTCTTTTGCAAAAAAAAAGAAGCTAGAAAAGGATCCATTGTTCATTTACTCAAATGTTTTTAAAAAGAAATAAAAAGAAGTTAAATGTATAAAAGGAGAAACTCATTGCAAAAAAAAAAGTTAAGTTCATCAGAAAAACTCATTACCCTTAAGTAGGGGGGAAACAACGTTTTTTTGTAACTCTAAAGGAACCAACATCAAGAGCCTAAACGGGGAGCACAAGGCTCCAACAAGAATTTGGGTAAAAAGCAAGTATGAGATGTTCTTTGAGCCTCAAATAATTAAATGTGACAATGATTTCCCTCTTACTCAACTCAATTAGTGCTCACAAAAAACCAACAAATATAAACAACCCAATTGTTAAAATTCATTTTTTATTGCTTCATTTTAAATCTATAGCTTTTTATATGGTTCAAAATCAATTGTTTTTAGTTATAAATCTTAGGATTTAAGGATTTATTTTAATCTTTTACCTATTCCATAATAGTTTTGTAGTTTAAAACTTTTTCAAGAACACTTCCTCACCTCTCATTTGAATTACCACTTCTAGAAGTGTAGGAAAAGGAAGTAAGTTGAGTTTGGAAAGATTCAAATTTGAATATTTTGGTACATTGAATCTAGACCATTTACATCTAGGGCTTGGAATAGATCTAGAAGTGCCCTATTGTTGATAAGTTTGGAAAAGGACATCCAAATAGGGCATAGACCTGTTGTAAATAGTGTACAAACGTGGGAATGGAATCATTCTCTCTCTCTCTCTCTCTCTCTCTCTCTCTCTCTCTCTCTCTCTCTCTCTCTCTCTCTCTCTCTCTCTCTCTCTCTCTCTCTCTCTCATCTCATTCATGCTTATACATAAGTTCTCTTTGGGTTCATATATCCATTGTTGCACTATAGTGTTGATATTAAGCAATCTTGTGTGTAGAATGCAATTTTATGTTATATATTGGATCCACATGTGTGAAATATTGTACTTTACTGTTATTGTACGGAAATAAACTTCAATTTATCATATATTTGATGTTTGATCAAGATTTTATTGAATTTACATCACTTATGTGTAGTAATGTTAGATTTTTACATTGTCAATGGTGTAGATGTGTTGTCATTCATAACCAAAGGTCAAAGAGACATATTGGATCTTCGTGATCTCATATTTTTTCACATGGTATTAGAGCTTTTGTTGCAGGTTATTGAAGGATCAGTCATATTTAGCAAGAATATGGAGGAGTTCCAATTCTAGAGCATGCTAGATTGTGTCCTACTAAAAAATCAAGCATTTTTCATGTGTAAAATTGATTTTTTGTAAATCAAAACTCAATATAGGGTTGATATCTTGAAGCAGGCAAATTTTACACATTACTTACTGGATTTGGGCAACTTTAATTGCATTATGAAGGTCTCACTGAAGACTACAAGATTCTATAATAAGTTTGTAACATTTACATATAGAATTTGGATGAGTCAATTTTTTGTACTTTTGTCAAAACCTTAAATTTGTTTGGATCTCTTGTTTTTGAGGTTGTTGGACTTTTCAAGAGTGTGTTCAAGTTTGGGAAGTGTAAAAGTTCATGAGATTGTAGGTTGATCATGTGTTAATCAAGTTTTTTCCATTCTATGCATTGATTTTGCTAGGTTTGGTGCAAGAAAGAGATTTGAGAGGTTCCATATCTTTGTGATTTCTTCTTGAGTTCATTTGTTGACATTCAAGAGAGTGCTTTGTGCATTGGAACAGGTTGAAAGAGAGGATCAGGTCATTGCAACATGGCTACAAATGGAGGCTTTATGTTGGAAAGCAATGATAGGCTTACCTCGACCAACTATTCTACTTGGAAGGTGAGAATGGAGTCTCTCCTTGAGATGAATGAGTTGATGGACATTGTTGTAGGAGTGGAGGAAAGGCCCTTGGCACAACAAGATCAAATGAGGTATGACAAGAGAGCTAAAAGAGCTCTACACATGATAGAGGTGAATGTTATCAATGAGCTTCTCAAGGAAGTTGGTAAGTGTACATCATCTTTTGAGGCTTGGGAAGGTTTGAAGAAGCTTTATAAATCCAAGTCTATATCAAGAGCACTTATTCTTAGAAGAAAAATCTTTTAAAATATGCAAAAGAAGGAAGAGAGTGCTCATGCTTTTGTGTTGAGAGTTAAAGCATTTAATAATGAGCTAGCATGTATTGATGAGAGCATTAAGGAGGTAGAACTTGTGCAAGTTATACTTAATGGCTTACTTGATAATCATGATAATCTTGTTTAAAGCTTTGCTATTCAAAGAGCTTTGCCAAGCATTGTGAATTTGCAAAAGATCTTGGTGAATGAGGAATATAGGCTTCAAGCAAGAGGTGGATCTACATCAACATCTCAATATGAAGAGGAGACTATGTTCATCAAAGGCAAATTTAAGAGCAAAGGTAAAAGCAAATCTCTAAAGGGCAAGTGTTTTTGCAGGTGTATGAAGACTGAAGTAAGGTCAAAAGAACAACAAGAAAGTGTTGTTCAAGTTTACTTTACTTCTTCTATCTCATGACTATCTCAAAAACAACAATGTGAGTACTCTAAATACTGAAAAAGCATGAACTAATGGAAATACTATGCATTTTAGACTTAGAGATAAACATTATGAAGTTATTTTAGTCTAAGTTCATTTGAATCACCATGTTTAAAAAGTGTGGGAAAAGGAAGTAGATCTAGTTTGGGAAGATTCAAATTTGAATATTTTGGTACATTGAATCTAGTCCATTTACATCTAGGGCTTGGAATAGATCTACAAGTTTCTATTGTTGATAAGCTTGGAGAGGGACATCCAAACAGGGCATAGAACTGTTATAAATAGTGTACAAGCGTGGGAAGAGAATCATTCTCTCTCTCATCTCATTCATGCTTATACATGAGTTTTCTTTGGGTTCATATATCCATTTTTGCACTATAGTGTTGATATTATGCAATCTTGTGTGTAAAATGCAATTTTATGTTATGTATTGGATCCACACGTGTGAAATATAGTACTTTACTGTTATTGTACATACAACAACTTCATTTAATCATATATTTGATGTTTGATTAAGATTTTATTGAGTTTACATCACTTATGTGTAGTTGATGTTAGATTTCTACATTGTCAATGGTGCTAGATGTGTTGCCATTCATAACCAAAGATCAAAGGGACATATTGGATCTTAGTGATCTCATATTTCTTCACACAAAGGGCAGTTTCACACTACAACATCTGGCAAGTCCCAAATTTAAAATGGAGTCCTCCCATTGGTCCAAGGAGGAAAGATAGGTCTCCTTGCCTTTCACACTTAGCTTGAGTTGCCATAATGTTGCAGATCAGGTGCTTGAGTTGCCACCATGTTGCATATCAGGTGCTTGAGTTGCCACCATGTTGCAGATCAGGTGGCATGAGACCCATGCCATGTAGGGGCAACTCAAGCCCATTTCTTGGGCCTTGAGACATTGCCCGACATGGCCAAAAACAACTTCACAAAAAATGGATCAATCAAATCATAGGGGGTTCAAACTGGCCAATCAAATGCGGCCCTTCATTTGGCTCTTGCCAGCTAAGTCTAAAAAGGGAAATGGCCATCAACTCACTTGCCAAAATTCAAAAAATGGACGACAAGTCAAAGGGCCAGGCAAAAGAACTTGCTTCTAGTGTGAAACCAACCTAAAAGGTCTAGAATAGTGAGCTTTAAAAAATGTTAAAAAGCAAAGATCGTGCAATTTAAAAAGCAAAAGAAAATGCATTTTTCAACTCAAATTCACCTAAAAGAGACATGATCTCCTAGAGAATATTCACAATAGCTCACTTGTATATATTTAGACAATTGTTCTCTAAGACTTTTTGGGATTTTTGAGAGGACTCGTGAGCAGTACCTTGGAGCTGCTATGTGGTAACTTTGTAAGAACTCCTCAGCTTGAGACAAAAAGACCAGCTTTACTATACAACATCATGCAGGACAGATGAGTACATCATGCACGATTCCTCATCTGGAAGGAGGGTGCCACTGCAGATTGAGGGTGCATGCAGGTCCCACCATTATTCAACCCTCCATGGATGAGGATGGGGCCTGCTTGCACCCTCACTAGGCCAGTTAAGAACCAAGATATTTCACGCGGTCAGTTGAGAACCACGATATTCCGTGCAGGACGCAGCAGGAATCAGGATTTGAGCGGCATCGCTTGGATTTTACATAAAGGTTCCAGATCTTGGGATGTGTCATGATTCATGATTCAAACAAAACACCAAAAACACACACATATCAGACCCCACCCAATATGATAACTTCTGCATGTAGCAAAAATTCCCCAAATAGCTGTCCGGCAACAACTGTAGTCTACAAGCTATGGCTCTGCCGCACTTGCATCACAAGAATCAGCCCAAGCCCCAAGGCTTCCAGAGATCAAGCAGCTGCTTGCTAATTGTAGTCAATTATCTACATTGGGAGTGGTGTGATATGCAGGATCGGGGTAGCAGTTGATCTATATGGGCACTTGAGAGTGTAATACTTCACTCAGCGTTGGCAACTTATTGGTAATTGGAACTGCAGAAGGTGCTGATTCAATTCTGATCAAAAGATGTTGCGTTATGGTACAGTATCATAGCTGAGCAAACATAATTGATGAAATTGTGTTAAGGTGACGGAGTCGCACAGGAGGTTGTTGTTGAGCTGGTTAGACAGAAACAATGACGACCAACAATGTCGAGATGAATACGTTGCCAAGGGAGGATTATGTTCGAGTTGATGACCATTTTCAAAAGACCAAGTTGGATGCTGGAGCTCTATTTGTGCTGGAATCTAAAGGTACGGTGCAGCATCTCCTCGTTAGCGATTTTTTTTTGTGTGTGTGTGTGCGCGCGAGAGAGAGAGAGACAGAGGGAGGATAGAACGAACTTGTTTCTGAGCAAAGTGGTTTTGCAGGGAATTGGGTTCATGCCGGATACCATTTGACAACATCAATCGCTGGACCTGGCATTCTAAGTCTTCCCTTCGCGTTTGCAACTCTGGGCTGGGGAGCCGGGATGTTCGCTTTACTACTTGCAGCAGCAGTGACATTTTATGGCTACACTCTACTTTCCAAAGTACTTGAAGAAAGAGAAGCCAAAGGCAGGCGTCATTTGCGCTACAGAGAACTGTCTAGCGACATTCTAGGTGGGTCTTTCACGACTACAATGAGCTATTTTTCCATCTACAGTTCCACATTTTCTTTCACTGGAATAGAGACACAGAATTCTGAAATAGACTGTATAGATATACAGATACATATATCTTGTGTATGCAAAGTGTGTGTGTGTGTATGTGTGTGTGTGTGTGTGTGTGTGTGTGTGTGAGAGAGAGAGAGAGAGAGAGAGAGAGAGAGAGAGAGAGAGAGAGAGAGAGAGAGAGAGAGAGAGAGAGAGAGAGAGAGAGAGTATTAACAGTACAATGAACAGGCCATAGGTGGGGAGCTTATGTGGTAGCTCCGATGCAGTTCACAGTATGCCTAGGTGCAATTGTCTTCTGTGCGTTGCTGTGCGGTCAAAGTCTTCAGGTAAAAACTATTCTATCTTCGCATCTGTTTTGAGCCTAACTTGGAAGTAGATGTGGATATTGTGCTCGGCCAATTGTCAGAACTGGCCCTAGTTTTTTGTATATCAAAAATTTCTCTGAACTATATAGCTAGTTGCTTAACTAGAATGGAAAATTAATCTATTCCTTGCCTAACACATATCACATAAGGAAAACCACAACACCCATTAGGAGTTAAGGCAAGGTCACTACATTGCACTTTTGAAGGGGGAGGTGTTTTTCCCAAATGCATGTTAAGTAAGGACCAATCCCCCCTAGCTCATCACATGAACCAAAGACACCTTGGATGAGCATCTCCTTGTGGTTCTATAAGTGTTTTGCCCACATGGATGTTAAGAAAGGACCAATCCTTGGATTTTGCATTATTTTAAGTTTAAAATGTGCTTCAGATTCCATGATGTGCAGCATCGAAGAACTAAGAGCTTAAGCCCTTCAATTCTAGGACATCATGGATTGGTGTACCAACTCTTCGTTGCAGATTTGATATAAGAAGTTGCAGTTTTGAGGTCCTCTTGACCTCCTAGCTAACTGCTATTGCTAGCGCTCAACCTCTTCAATTCCAATTTTTTTTAAGTTATGTTGATGAATGGGATTATTTACCAGGTATTCTTTTATGTCAAGTCCATTTCTTATTCTTATTTGTGTTTGTGTCATAGGAATAAGAGATGGGTACTAGATTACTCTCTTGTAACAGATTGTTGGGGGTGGTTGTTTGGATGCAGCTCATCTACTTAATTTACAATCCAAATGGAACGTTGAAGCTCTATCAGTTCATTATCATGGCCACAGTTGTGATCATGGTTTTGTCTCAGTTGCCATCCTTTCACTCTCTGAGACATCTCAATTTGCTATCAACTATACTCGCACTATCCTATAGTCTTTGTGTTGTTTGTGGCTCCATTTATGCAGGTTTGCACACTGCTTTCCATCAAATCGGCTATTATGAGCAATATTTCAGAAAATAGAGTAATTTAGGAGATGAGCAAGCTATTGCATGACATGACTTTTGCTAGTTTGTTCACCTTCCATACTTATCTTACTGCTTTTCCGTTTCTTTGCACTATGGATGAGTCAGGTCGTTCAAAGCATGCTCCTCCAAAGGACTACGCACTTGTTGGTTCTAGTTTGAGCAAAACTTTCAATTCCTTCAATGGGCTTGCAGTAATTGGAACAGCCTATGGGACCAGCATCATTCCTGAGATTCAGGTATGAGTAAATTTGTTACTTTTTCTTTTCCATTTGAAAATGTTAGCAATTCATTGGTCAGGGTTGAAAATTATTCATATAGATGATATTAAATTCATGAGAGGATACTACAATGTCCTTTGAATGTCGAATCATTTTAATCCCTGCAAACTTTGGCTTTAAATTTTTGCATGGGGTTTGCAGGCTACCCTGGTTCCACCTGTTTCTGGGAAGATGTTCAAAGCATTGCTACTTTGCTACAGTGTAGTGCTGATTACATTTATCTCAGCAAGCATAGCTGGATATTGGGCATTTGGTAATCAATCTTCAGGCAATATATTTCAGAATTTTGCACCACCAAATGGTGTCCAAGTGGTTCCTAACTGGTTGATTATTCTGGCTGCCTCTTGCGTGATTCTACAACTTCTAGCAATAGCTCTGGTAAGGCTTCAAAGCAATCTCTGCATGGATAAATATTTGCTTTGTAACACAATCTTTTTTCAGCATAGCGATGTTGAGAATTATTTTTATTTGATATGTGGAGGTGTATTCGCAACCAACTTTTGAAGTCATAGAAGGAAGGATGTCAAAGGTGGAGAAAGGCAAATATGGAATCCGAAATGTACTTCCCAGGCTGGTCTTACGATCACTGTTTTTGGCATTTGGTGCACTGATTGCTGCAATGCTGCCATTTTTTGGAGACTTGAATGCATTGATAGGCTCAGCCGGATTCATACCCCTTGATTTTATTCTTCCTGTTATTCTTTACAGTGTAGTCTTCAAGCCATCACCTAAAGGTCCTATTTTTTGGATCAATGTTGCCATAGTATTGATTTACACACCTCTTGGAATCATGGGTTGTGTTTCTGCCATCCGCCAAATCATCCTGGATGCAAAAACATACCAGCTTTTTGCAAATGTGTGAGAGTAAGAGGCATCACTTCCAGCTTATAAATGATTTCTGCTTTTCCAACATTGGTGAGCACTAGGCTATTGTTTGCTTATTCTGATTACAGCTCACCATCAGAAGCTCCATTTCTTTGTCTCCCCAACAGTGATACCAATGCCTACTATGCCCTGTTACCTAACTACTCTTGTGGTGAGTCCGATGCCACATATTGAAAAAATTAAATAAACTTGTGCTCTTGTTGAAAATTAGTTCAAAAAGATGCAACCTACTTAGTAGTGCAAGTTGCCTTTAGGATCTTATAGCTCAGTATTAATATGGTTAAATAAATTTATAACATCATTGATAGACATCTAGGATAACCATGCTTGCTATTCATCCATCTTAGGTGTCTATGACAACCATGGAAATGTAACTAATGATCTACAGTTGACTTTGCAAGAGTTATTAGAAGCAAAACTAAGGTCCATATAATTTAAATAATAGAACACATCATACTTCATCAACAACAACATTCATGATGTGGAATGATTATATGGATCAAAACTAGTTAGTCACTTTATTGATATGAAAAGATGACAAGATGACATGCACATCATGATTCTAAATAAGTGTGTTCAAGAGAGCAAGAGGACATTGATTTTATTTTCTTGCTATCACTCCTCTCACTATTGCTATTGCAAATTAAAACGTCTTTACATTGATGTTTGTCACTAGTATTTTGATTTGCATTTGTATTCATCAGATGATGGATAATGTACGCTAACAATCTTAACTAATCTACAATAATCTATCCTTAATCTATCGCTAATGACAGAAGTCACCGTGACTAAAATGTGAGTTAATGTTAAAGCGCCATTGTGAGAAGCCCAAATGATACTTTGAAGGTTGACTTGAATATTGTCAGAGTTAAAGGTAGTTTGACTCAAGGTTTGGTCGAGTTGAAGGTTGATTCGAGTGAGTCAAAAAGGTCTATTTAAATGGTCGAGTCAAAGGTCGAATTGAGTGTCATGACTTTGTCTCAATTCTTAGTTCAACTGCGCAGGTTTGTAGATTGTTGTGAATAATAATGTATTTCTACAAACTTCAATCTTTGACTATCTTTGACAAACCTATTATAGGTGGAATAAGGTGGACACTTTGAAGATTAGATTGATGCCTGAGATTAAACATCAACACTCCCCCTTAAGCTCACAATAGAGATTTGATAAGATTCAACATATTCAATAATAATATATGTTTACTTTTGCCCTAAGGCCTTAGTGAAAATGTCAGTAGCCACATCCTCTGCACAATAGTATACTAAGCTTACTTGCTTGGAAAGTACCTTGTCTCTCACAAAAGGAAATTAAATCTCAATATGTTAGCTTTTGAATGAAATATGGGATTGAAATTGAGAGAGATACAACTGAAATTATCAAGGAGTCATTTTGGGTCGCAAAATTGACAAATCTTGATATAATGATCTGATCCGAACAATCTTTTTCATAGCTAAGTTACTCTAATATATTCAACTTCTATTGAATGACAATGAGACTGATTTTTGTTTTTTGCTATTATAGAAAATAGGAGCACCCGCCAAATATAAACAATATCTAGAAGTACACTTTTTGGGGATTTGGATCACATCCATAATCAAAGTCAATGTATTCATAAAGTGTTATGGGTGCAAAAGTAAATCCATCATAGCATAGAGCATATTCCTTGGTATTTTGTATGTAATTCATAACTCATTTGAGTGTCTCTCAATGTTATAGTCCTTGGTTTAACATAAATTAACTGAAAATGCTTATGTAACCCAAACTTGGTTGAGTGCAAACCATGGCATACAATAGGGAGCTAATGAGTGAATGACAATGATACAATGCCAAGTCTAATTTCTCTGATTTGTCCTTGGGACACATGTCCTTGTTGGAGGGTTTGCAAATCCAAGACAACCCTAACCCTAGTTAATAAGTGAGAGGGATTTGGTACACTGAGTGTGTAAGTTCAACTCGATGATCGCATAGTAATTTGATTAGCTAAAAGTTAATAAAAGGACTTTAGGCCTTTTTGCAAGAATTAAATGTCGCAAGGCCTAATAGTCAAGTTAGTGAAGAAAAAAGGGTTCCCCTTAAATTTCAAATTTCAAATAATAAGGAAGGTAGAAACCGGCCAATAGGATTTGAGGCCAAGGCCCTAAAATCCACTATATATAGTGGTACTTTGTAATTCATTATCATGGTCATTTCTAATCAAGTAGGTGGCTGTTGGGTTGAAAATCGAATGTCCTTGCTCTTATTCTCCTTGATCCATCTCTCATGTTTTATTTGGATTTTCTTATTACTTGGATTTGCTAATTGTTGGGATTGAATTTTGTTAGAATTTTTATGAGAGAGAGAGAGAGAGAGAGAGAGAGAGAGAGAGAGAGAGAGAGAGAGAGAGAGAGAGAGAGAGAGAGAGAGAGAGAGAGAGAGAGAGAGAGAAGTAAGTTTTATCTTTGGTGGATTAGGATTAATATGATCGTAGTGTTAGATGGTGAATCATAAGCATGCGTATGAATCTAAACTATGCTATCGCTCTCATGGGAACGAATCTCCGCATGACATATTATAATCCTCTTCATTTCTTGATGCTTTGAATTTGCTAGGATCTAGGTTTGAAGATGGATAGAAAAACCTGCTACAATTTTTGAGCCATTTTCGGAGAGCTACACCAATTTTTCATTTTCAGCATGTTTTTGATCCATGGGTGGATGTTGGCTTGCATTTAGGCATCTTTGTCTTGGCATATGCATTTTAGAGTTAGTTTAGGGGAATTTTATTTTTTATTTGTGTGGATTTTTTGCTTGTAATCTGTTTTGATTGTTGAGCAAGGAAGACCAGACAGGTTACCATTTCTAAGATCCATCTAGATCTGAAGAAATTAGAGAAACCACAAAAATCATTCATTTTCTGCAATTTTGGTGACAAAGGGACAAAATCTTCATCAAACACTGATAACTTTTTGTTCCTTTGCAAACAACCTTTGCCCACTTGCAGACATGACTGCCCTAGTGCAATGAAGCTCCAGTTTGAAGGGCGAAGGTTAATTCCCAGCCATTTTCTATAATTTGAAGAAAAACTACCAAAAAAAGTGAAAAAACCTCTAAAATTAGAAAAATATTGAAAACCATCATTTGCCTATTCTATTGTATATAGATCTGACCCATATCTACTTATAGCCAGGTCGACGAAGGTTAATTCTAAAAAGAAAAGGCTCAAGTGACTGTTCCACTAGTTGTGATAACCTTTTGTTGAAAGTTTTGCACCTTTCTGCAAAAATATCAGTTCTCTAAGAGGAACCTTCGCCTGAGTCACAATCTTGCTATTTTTGGTAATCAATAAGTTGGAAATGATAAGTCAAGGTTCTTTGTTATATTGAGCTATTTTTGTCAAAAGACTACCATTTTTTGCATAAATATTAGTATCACTCTTAACCTTCCCATAAACCTTTGCCGACTTTCTTGAGATTTTCAAATTTAGTAATCCATCATTTTTTAGTTCGACAAAGGTTAGTTTCATCAATATTGCTCAAAAGTCCAATTTAACCCTCGCCAAACTGCAAAAATCTCATTGTTCACCAGAAAGAACCTTCGCTAGCTCTTCCATAGATTTATCTTTGTCAGATCTACCTATTATTAGATGGGCGAAGGTTAGTTTCTCCAGATTTGTCAAAACCAGCCAGTTAAGTGATTTTTTACTCAAAGTAGTACTGAAAGAACCCTCGTCGATACCATTTCTAAGTTATGATCTAGCTATTGTCAATATTGTAAGAAAAATTGAGTTGATTTGATACTGATTTTTGAAAAAAATTTATTTTTAGAGTGTCGGTTGCTTGATCAAGATCTCTTTTTTCAAATTTAGAATTTGATTATCATCAAGTGATAGAGTTGTTATAGATCAGATCAAAGAATTAGATTTAATTGAAAAATCTAGATTCAATCTCCTATGCATAATATGCCTTATCAATCTTCTATTTTTCTGAAGTAATTCGTAAAAATGGTAGATTCAGAGCTCGAAGTTTAGTCATCCCAACTTTCTATTATTAGAAGATTTTCTCGTTTAGAGTTGCCTGGGTATAATGGATTATGAGATACAGTCCGATTTCTTAAAATCTTTACTGAATCTTGTGAAGTCTATAGTGAAGTTAATCCATAAGACAGACTTAAACTCTTTCCTTTGTCCTTGACTGGAGTCAAGACTTGATTGAACATTTTGATTGGGAAGTCGTGAAAGTTGCATGAATCACGAGATTTTAACTCAGAAAGTTCATGGAAGATCTTTTTCTGATATTGAGCAAAATCAAAATGGGAAAGAAGGAGATGGTGCATGATTACATTGAACAATCAAACATCTCAGATCAGAGTGCGAACCAGATCTCATTACCAATGAAGCCATGATCATGTGGTTCTTAGCGGGCTTATCTAAGATAATAAAAAATCCACCAAATGAGGCAATTTCAACAATTGATCCAAGAATTAGCAAGGAAGGTACCACCTTTACTAGATAAAAGTAAAGGAAAGGTTGAAGATGCTTCATCAGGTCAAAGCTCTAGGAAGTCATCGCCCTTTGGAAGATTTCAACCAAAAAATGTAAATAGAAAACAAAGGTTAACCCCTTTGAACAAGAGAAGGCAGATGAAGTTCAACATGACATGTCGGATCACTTCAAAAGCTATACTTTGGATGATGTCAAGATTATGCTGCCAAAATCTCACGTGAACTTGAGGACCAAGTGCCAGAAACGCAACTAGCAAGCTCACTCAAACTTTATATTCGCATTTCTTGATAAAAAGATTAACATCCTTTTACATTGTTGGCCACCAATATTTTGCATTTACACTCTTCTGATTTTTTTTTCCCACATGCATTTTTTTCATGTAAAGCTATGATGACTTGATCTATGTCATATTTTTCAACCATCTCCTCAATTCTTCATCAAAACCCATTTTGTCTCGATCAAGTAAGTCTCCTTAATGAATTGGGTTAAATTTTTAAATACTTCAAAGAATAGCGATTGATAAAAATGTATAACAAATAACCAAGCAAATACTGTAGAAATGTTTTCAATGAATAGACCATCCCTAAAGTGTTTTTATTTTCAATTGTCAAATAATTTTATTTAGGTATTGAAAAATTTTATAATGTTACAAGGACTTTAATTGTAAATTAGATTTAGTTTAAAGATTTTAATGTTATATCACTATATGTTTTGGTTTCTAGGTATTGCACATTATGCTCCCGAGAAAAGGTGTCGTGCTTTGGATGTTATAACAGTAATGTTGTTGAGACCTATAAAGCTTTGATTGGGGACCATACCATGTGGAATGATTATGAGCCACCTCTCGGTCCTCTCTTTTTACACCAATAAAGAATTTGATTCACAAATAAAGGGGTATGTAATTGTGTATTATTTGTATTGCTTTAGCTTTTTTCTTGTTTAGTTTATTGATTTTCTGTTAGCATGTGTTGTTTTTGTAGTGGATAGTAAGAGTGCATTGAGACATATGTACTTTTACCAAGTGGGTGAAGAGTAGTTTAGATTAATTTTGGATTACGAGGTTGCTTCAACAATAGAATTGGATGCCTTGTCAACATGAGTATGATGAAATATAGAGTTTGTGTAGAATGTGGAATGAAAGTGCCCGTCATACGACTCTTCTCATAATGTTTGTATCTTCGTGAGTATTTCTTGGCCATGCGACAATGTTTATGCAGCAATTATTGAAAGTTTGCCTAGGTGTCCTGCTATGCCCTCGGCTTTGGGTGGGAGTAATGTGATCCCTATTAGACGAAATTATCCGACATGAATAAACCTTTGGCACTGGTAGAATAAGCCTCCCGACAGGCATCTTAATAGCCATTGCCTAATAAATAGGCTCTCGTTGACTCGACAGAGGCATATATGATGTTCATTCATATATGAAGTGAGTGTTTGTAATATTTGCTTTCTTGTATTTTGTTTTGAGTCAATCTTGCAAATTTTAGATATATTATTATTTTTAAATTAAAAAAAAATGTTGTATTTCTTAAATATGATCATGATAACATGGGATTTAAAGATTATGCAATGCACCTCATTATGTCAACTAAAGAATCTAACTTTGAGGATGGATTGGGTATCGAGGGGGAGCAATATAATGAAATGCAAAACAGAGCAAAATGTGTTGCGAGTGTTTCTCTTCCACCTTCATCAAATGAGAACGTTAAGAAGTGTAAAAGTCCTTTAGTGAAAATATCTCCATGTTCAAATATTGTTAACGTTGAAGATAATTATTGACAAGATGATGATTGTTGGTTATAATCCTTTGGTTGTCAGAGTTGTTGATGAAGTTTGTGAAAGTATAAGAAAGATTTAAAGGTGTGCATGTCTTCACCCACAATCAGTAGGAGTCATGAACTCATTCCAATGTTGTAGCAAAAATGATGACTAATTTGTCCAAGTAGTCATGATGTTAAATGTTTTGAACTTTTGAACAACGATGTAAGTTGTAGTTTGTGAAAGTCTTGCACACTTCTATATTCTAGTGTTCATCATGTTGATAATAGATTTGAGTTTTACAATCCTATAACAATGTTGTATTTTATGTCGCATTATTATTATTTTATGTTGTTTGATATATATTATGGTATGTAGCCTTTGTTTTATAATATTGATTTATTGGTAGTTGTAGTTTAATTTTGTGGCATTCTATCTCTGTATGTGTAGTTTTATGAACGTGAGAAATCTAATGTCAAGTTGAATGATATTATATCATTAATTAGTCAAGCAATAGAATGGTGGCATAGCACATTAATACTACGTCGGAACTATTATGTGCTAGGTGTCAAACTTTCAAAGTGTGATGAGCTGTCTAATTCTAAGTTCTACTAGAATTTGCATCTAATCTTATTCTCAATGCATGATAAATTTAATCCAAAGACGCATTTTTAGTACAAAGAAAGTTTGAAGACGTCATTATGTAGAGGCATATTTCATGTCGAATCGAAAACAGATAAAATTTTGAAGGTTTCATATTGTTGCAATAAGGTTTTTACAAATTTGATGACTTTGTAGTAATTTTATTACAGGTTTGATGACTTTGTAGTAAATGTTTTGCACATTGCATAACTTTCTAGTAAATTTTCTTAAGAATTGGTAGCCTTGTAATAAATTTTCTAGAAGAAATTTGCATATTTCTTTTGAAAAGTCAAGGATTTCAAAGGCATAAATTGTGCAAATCTACCAACCCACGCGTTATGCATGATTTTGTAGGTTAAGTGCTAAAAGGTTTCCATAACACTAGCAATAACCCACTCACCAAATCTTTGCAACATTGCACCAATAAGAAGGAAGAGAACAAATTGACGAAGTCATAGTAGATCTTCATTTTGAAAAGAAATAGTAGAACAATAAGGTGTGTGACATTGCTTCCTTCGTCACATGCCTTTGAAAGTAAAAGTCACAATGCCCATGCCTTCTATATGGAGAATGCATAGGTGCTAAGGTTTGAGTGAAGTTGAAGGACAAAAGATCTCACCATTGTCCTCGTGAACAATTGCTTGTTGCATTTCAACCTTTTCAAGCCTTGCAACCTTGTTGCAATTCGAACTCCTCAAACATAGATGACTACCACAACAAGGAACAAAAAAAGTCTTAAATAATCATGAGCGACTAAAAAAAAAAACCTCTCAAGGTGAGAAAACTATAAAACTTTATGAATTTATTATTTAATTTTGAATATCCACATGTCATGCACATAAATTTCTAAAAGCAAATGAAAAAAAAATTAGAATTCATTTCAAGTAAAAAAGAACTCAAGTAGGTAGATGTTGCAGATGACTAGATGATTGCTAAGGCTTCTTTGTGCCCCAGTCATCACCATTGGATGGAGTGGGGCCAGCAGTGCAGGTGCCCCTGGGTGCACTCCTTAAGTAAAACCTTTGAGGACCAAGGCAAGGACAAAAAGCTTAAAATAATGCATGTACAATAATAGCGTGTTAGTATTAAGACTTTAGTGTGCATGATGGGAAGTATGGAAAAGACAAGAATGTTATAAAAGACTTTCTTGGATTTGAGAACCCACCAAAAAAAGAGAGCAAAATATGTGGCACTTTATCATTAGACAAACACATCTTCCGACCTGTGATGAGTTAGTGTATTGTGCTCGAGTGAGGTTCTCCCGGCCGTGCCACTAAAGTTAGATTCTCCACATGGGGGGGGGGGGCGGGTTTGTTGATAATATTAAAAAACATTGGAAAAGTACATGTTGGCCAGGGCCAATAAGGGACAGGCTCGCCCCCCCACCCCCCCGCCCCAAAAATTTTCTATTTCTAAATTGATGGAGACGGAGAAGCAGACGGAGATGGAGACGGAGACACAGACGGAGTCTGACGGAGATGCTCTTAGTATTGTCTTGCAAGCTCTGGCGATGGCGATAGCGCTGCTGCTCGACCCCCACGATCTTGCCATGTCTGCCTTCTTCGCTTAAATTGCTGATCAAACATCTATAGAAACGATGACTTTTTGTGTTTGACATAAACTGTAATGTTTTCGGATCTCATTGCTCCTTTTTGTGTGTATCAGACACGCTGCTTGCTTTCTTTTGCCATTGGCTTCTCGACGCACCCTGCGCAGCTTATTCAGCTTCTGTTCATAGAAATGTCACCGGAGAAGAATTGGCAGTAACAATATTTCCATTGATTCACAAAAGGTGCGCGGGGGCACTGTATCTGTTCGTTTCTGTCCTCATTCGTTGGCATGTAGCTCTTTGTGCTTAATCCTTGTAATAATTTATATAAGTTTATATCTGTTTCTGTTGTGCGATTCCGTCACCTGATCTTTATTAAGATTGTGTCTATGTTCATTTTGCGATTTCGTCACCTGATCTTTATTTTTTAGTTTCTAGGTGATGATCTTTAAGCTTTTGTTTCTATGCCAGATTATATTTCGTAATTGTCTTGTCTAGTTCTTTCCTTTGAATTTCCAGGTTTCAAGGTCTATATCCTGGTTATTACTGTTACCGTTTCAGATAGTGACCATCAATAAATTCTTTTTGTGTTTGTTTTTGTTTCAGGTAAGAAGTTGAAATTTATATTCTTGAGATCTGTAGTTTTAGTTTCTATTCCGGATTATACTTTGAATGTGTCATGCCTTGTTGTTGCCTTCAAGTTTCTCGGTTCATTGTCTAAATTCTACCTGTTTTTATTATCATTTCAAAACAGTAATCTCTTTTTGTTTCAGGTAAGAAATTCAAATATAAATTTCAAACGGTGCTTGGATTTCGATCCTCAGGTGGAAGCAGAATGATACCACTTCCGTACCTCGTCCTTGTGTGCATCTCCTCGACCATCATCGGAGGTGGTGCCAGCGTTGTCATAGTCATGCCCAATGATACTTCACTGCTATTTCCGGACACACAAGCCATTTTTGGTATTTTTCCTTTTAATTTTTAAATCATGGTCTTTTAAAGACCAAATAGTTTGAACGTTAAACTTTTGTATATTTCTCTGCCGTTCTTATTGATACATTTTCTCTTTCTGGCTCAATATATTGTGGTTAGACAAGTTGTATTGAGATAAAGAAAATTCTGAAAAAGAATGGAGCAATTCAAGTTATAACTGCAGTGTCTACGTCAAAGCGACACTCGAACAATCTGATAGATTAGAATCTGCACAGCTTGGTATTGCTGCCGACTGTCATATTATATGATGCCTATGGAAACTCCAGAGATAAATGTTGCTCCTAATTAATCGGAAATTGCATCATTAAGAATGGATTTGGATCCTATTGCCTAATAGTTCTTGAGGCATACTGTGAGGGAGTTTTGTGAGGGAGCAAGTCATATCAAAGGAGGTGGAGCTTCAACATGTGTCCTCAAGGGAATGTGTGGCTGATATCTTCACCAAAGCATTGGGAAAGGACTTGTTCATGAAGCAGAGGACTCCACTTGGAGTGTTATCAAAGTCTATGCTAAAACTAGTTGAAGAGGGAGTGTGAGAAATTCAACTAGTTTAGTCTATTTTGGTCATATTTGTATATTTGGAAATTGAGGCCAATTTTCATAATAGACTTAGAGTTTGACTTTTCAAAGTTATATTAGTCTAAAATTATTAGAATACACTTTTTGAAAGTGTGGGAAATGTAGAAGTCGAGTTTTAGTAGATTCAAATTTGAATGTTGGGTACATTGAATCTAGTCCCAAGATAGTAAGGTTTTCATTATGGAGGGAAACCAAGTGGCAATTTAGGTTTTAGACCTGTTATAAAAGGATGTAACTCGTCGGAAGTGGAATCACTCTCTCTCTATTATCTCATTCATGCTTATACATAGTTCTCTTGGGTTCTCCTATTTATTGGTGCACTATACTTGTGATGCCTAAACTCGAGTCAAGTAGAGCAGAGATCAAGATTCTAAACAGATGTCAAGGGATGTTTATCAGATCGGAGTCAAATCATCCAGGAGCATTGGAATTTTGCAGATGATGCCTACCTTGATCAAGCATGATAGCTACAGTGCTATCAAGCTAGCGAAGAATTATGTGTTTCATGCACGTACTAAACATATAGAGATTAAATATCATTTTATTAGAAAAAGCTATCATCTAATGAGATTGATATATCACATTGTAGTACTGACAATCAACTAGCTGATATACTTACTAAACCTTTTAAGTGCTAATAAGTTTGAGTTTTTTATAGAAAAGCTCTGTGTATGTAAACTAAACTCAGGCTTAAGGGAGAGTGTTAAATATTGTAATCCCAGCTTATTTCTCAGTTTGACGCTTACTTCCAGTTTTAGCAGGTTTTTCTAATATTTGCCTATGTGACAGTGGCACGTATAGATATTGAGTCGGGACACGCGCCTTACCATGCAGCTGTACCCCCCAAAGATTAGTGGCTATATGTACTGACTTTTCCTTTAGTTATGATATACAGTTTCAGAGTGTTATTGGGGACAGATGTACTATTTCCTTTAGTTCGTGTGATTCTGATGATTGATAGCTTGTTAGGTTATTAGTGTGAAATTGTAGGATCCTTTTACAATTAGGGTACTGCCAAGTGGCAAGTGTCGGCTATGCATGAGGTTTGACATGTGTTGACAATAGGATGTGTCACGATCAAGGGCTGCTTGAGGATTGGGATATGAGAGCCCAAGAGAGGCATTCCCTATCACTATCTATGCAGCAAAGGCCGGGAGTAGACATAGCAACCAGGTCCTTCAATGTTTTATGCATAGTTTGAAGGAAATCAATAAAGTTTTACTTTGCATATTTGTTGTAGTTGGATGGTTGATTGGTAAGTTCAAAGAGAGAGTGTGATAGTTTTAGAGCAGCCAATACTAGCATGCAAGAGGTAACCCATTGTTTCTTGTATTTCAGGATTGTTTTTAATGTTCGAACTTTGCTTTTTATTACCATTTGTGCTTGTTGGATGGATCATATATGTGACCAAGCATTGTTACAAGACTTTTATTTTCTCATAGTGTTATCGTTCCTTTGTTCAAGAGTGGAGATAAGAATGATCTAACTATAAGACAATTATGATTTGACACTTTTTGGCAAAATTTTAGGTGTCATAATGAGAAAGAAACTTAGCAGTTGGCTAGAAAGTGTTAGAAGTCAGTATTTGTCCTTTAATGGAGATTCCTCTGTTGATGCTGTAACTGCGAAGTCGAGGTACCAATAGGTACACCCTGGACGGCTGTCAAGGGTCATCAGAGTTTATTTTCTCCCTGGGTGGCATCTTCTCTAGAGATAGTATGGCGAGTATTGAGCTTTCTCCAGGCTTGGACTGCGTGACTTCATGGGGTTAAGGGCCTAGCACAAGAAACTAAGGGTGGTTTCACATGGAGTGGGGGTAAGTCCAAAAGGCCCGAATCTTTTACTTTGATTGGTGGAGCCACTTCAAGAGGCCTCCCCCCATTTCACAAGGAGTGAGAGTTGCCCCTAGGTGGCATCCCAGCTGGCATTGAAAGGTGCCAAGGTGGGGTAAGTCAAAATACCAGGGGAGTACCTTGGACCTCTTGGAGTATTGGGGGGTAAGTGGTGGGCCTTCTCTCTCTCCTCCAATGAAAACCATAAATACCTTATTTAATTTGAATTTTAATAATAAATGCTTTGCCCTTCAAATGAAAAGGGGCTTTCACATGGAATGACTTGGAAGGACCTGGGCTTTCAAACCGGGGGGTAAGTGCAAATTCTGAAATGGCCCTGGACTCTTCCATGTGAAACCACCCTAATACATGTTGTCTAGATCTTGGGATGCAAAGACATTCATCATATCAAATTAGATTTACCAACTTCATAATGAGTCTCAGATTAGTGATCAAAGTCATCATATTTGACAAGTTGACTTTGTGTGATCTGAGTGTAATTGCCTTGTGAATTTTTTCTGAAGCCATTTTGAAGGTCAGAAGAGATGCACAAGCCAACCTTTGGTTGACGTCATCATATTTGACAAGCTGACTCTCTCAGACATATTAATAAGCTGATTTTCTGAGATGTTTCTTCAGTTTTCACACAGATGCAGTTGAGCAAAATGTTTATTTTTGCTTTGTAGTTTCTTCCTCATATAAGTGAAAATGTATTTAATTCTTGGACTTTTCAAAATGTCTTTTGAGGCATTTTTTATCTTTTGCTCGTTGAATTATAATCCAGTGCCTCTGATTGTGCTGATCCTTTCGCTATTTTGTATTTGGCAGAAATACTCATGCTTGTCTGTCTGGCAATGCAATTTAAGATGTACAATCTCCTTGGAGAATCCAACTCTCTAAACGAGTGTCAAGCATAGTGTCACAGTAGCTATCTAAGTTTTAGGTGGTTCATATGATCTGGTTTGCCACCAGAGATGAATTCATATCAGCCCACTAAGTAAGCCAATATTGGAATGCGCACTTTAGAGCGGGAAGTTTTCCACCTTGATAATCTTAGCTTGTTCTTGTACCTGCCTTGGGGTGCATTATTTTTGAGTATTTAACTGTCACTTTTGGTTGTGTATTTGCTCTAAGAAGCTGTTGTTTGGCATTAGCTTTACCAAATAATGATTGGCACAGAATTCTGGTCTTCTTGAATTGTTAATGATTAGGAATAATGATAAGGGTAATATTATGTTTTGTATGAATGCAGTAGAATGCTTCTCAAGTATTTATTTTGTTTTGTGTCAAATATCCTGCTGCAGGAAACAGTCAAAAGCTCATTCGCATGCATTAACATGGGTTGTATTTTTATTCTAGTACTTTTGTTACTGCAGCTCCACAAGTTCCTGGGGTGGGAGCATTAGGAGTGCTATACGCAGCCAGCCCTTCTGATGCTTGCCAACCATTGAAGAATGGCCCAGTTCCATTGCAGCCTCCAATTCTATCGTTCGTAGTCGTGGCAAGAGGCCTATGTCCTTTTGACACAAAGGTTCGCGAAGCTCAAAGTGCTGGATTCAATGCTGTTATTGTTCATAACAATAAAGATAATCGCGAACTGCTCACAAGTATGTACTCAGAATACTTTCTGTTTGACTTAGCTTTGCATCGCTTAATTTTAATTGCTTGTGGCATAAGGCATCCACATATGATGTAGAATGCTTATCTCTCCTGAGAAGTAACTTCGAATGCATCAAGAAGCTGCTAGCGTTGCTGTTAAAAAAAGAAACCTCTGTATGTTTTGAAAGCTTTTATGCAGCATCCTTACCTGATTAGGATTAGCAGGTAAAGGGATTATTTCAAAGGAGGAACTAGAGCACTTTTGTTTCTGCAAAGCCTTTTTCAGCAGTTTTGTACTTCTTCTCTCTCTTGTCAGTTGCTAGCTTATTCTTGGTTTCTAAAGTTTGGTCTAGAAGCTGAAAATGGTATTGTATTCAGTGTCTGGCAAGTCAAAAGGGATACGGATTCATGCTGTATTTGTGTCAAAGGAGACTGGTGAAGTTTTACTGAAGTACGCCGGGGATGTATCTATAAAGTGCTACATTCTTCCTGTGTTCGAGAGTGCCACTTGGTCAATCATGGCAGTATCATTCATATCATTGCTTGCTGTTACTGCTGTGCTTTCAACCTTTTTCTTTGTCCGACGACATAGATTACAAGGTCTTGGATCTCGGGTGCTATTTTCCAGGAGTCCACTGAGCATGAGCTTTCGGGCAGTAAAAGCTCTTCCAAGTCTGTTATTCAGGCTTGGTGTTTCTGACACTGTAACATATGAAACATGTGCAATTTGCCTTGAAGATTATGAAACTGGAGATAAGCTGCGTATTCTGCCTTGCCACCATGGTAAATCATTCTATTTTCCTTTATTGAGTTTCATGCTTGGATTATTTTAAGTCACATGGCTATCGGAGGATCAGACATTTGGTAGAAAGATTGCTTGCTGATATTTCTATGCTGCTTACCAATTGTGGTTCTTTGTGGAGAAAGGCAAGGAGGCATCTATAATCATCGCAATGGATAGGTTTTGATTAATCCAGAAATTATTAGTCTTGTCAAATGTATTGCATTTGCACAAATCCATGCATATCATTCTATTTGTTCTTATCTGAAATATTTAAACGATCTTTTTTTTAAAGGGAAGCTTTTCTAAGAAGGTTGCTCTGAATTACTTTGTTTGGCCTTTCCTCTACCCACTAAAGCATGATAGATCTAGGCAAACTTGATATACTATTCAGGAGTGATAAGGGAGTTTCTCTGAACTTGATACTCCTTAAGCCCACGGACAAACCCTTGTACTTTCTTATAATCATTTATATTATTGAGTTTTAAAATAGATTTTCCATACAAAAAATATATAGTTAGTAAGGGACTTGTCCAAAACAAAATTTTCCCAAGCCTCCCGAGCCCCATCGAGCTTGTTTTCCAATAAAAACTCTTAGGAAAGCCTCCTCGAAAGTTTTTCATGACCAAGGTGTCTGCCCAGTCTTCTAGAGGTTCAACCACCATTTGTAGGCCATGGGACCTAGGGATAAACTGGCTTCTATGGCTTGCAAGTGGTCTAGGGTTTGTTTTAATGCATGTATGTTTTTCCACTTGCTTAGAAAGGTTTGAAGATCATCTATATTCCTATCCTTTTCTTCACCATTAAATGTCAGCGGTTTTAAGTCTTAAAAAAGACGGGGGTTACTACATCTAGTAACATGCTCTTCTAATTTTGGAAGGTTTATGGAAGGAATTGGCAATTGAGAAGTACTAGGTGCTATGCCCTTAGCTAAATAAAAATTGAAACTTGTTAAATCGGCAAATGTTTTATCTTGTTTGGTTGTGAATTACCTAGGGCTAATTTAAATCTTCTACCTGGGTTACCACATGAAGGTATTGTTCCTTGGCAACAATTTCTTCCATGTCATAAACATATTCCTCATCTACATCCATTTGGGTTTTCTCCTTTTCTAACCTTAATGCTTCCTCTTCCAGTTCATCGATGACTTTTACTGGGGGAATTGGAATTTCCTTAGGAGTAGCCATGTCAAATGGTGCAATGGAATCACTAAACGAAAGTTCAAATTTAAATACAAATTTTAAATTGAAGTCGAACTAAAGCTGATTACAAACTAGCACAAAGTCGCCCTTGAGCTCTAACTTGGTGATTCCTAGGTCTTGTCATACAATTTCCTTTAACATTTTTCAAGACAACCAACTATGTTTCGTTTAGTGACTCTATGGATGATTTAGGGTAACCCTATCTAAGATGGGGTTACCTTTCACGAGAAGAGATATCTTCTACATCCCAAAACCACACCAACTAGTTTATCCAAAACTAGCATTTGTTAGCTTTGAAGTCGTGCAACTCGTTTGCTCATCTTTTGTTGATTTCCATACTAAGCAATGCCCTACTTCTTGTCTCATCTGATTGGTTCATCTTAGTATCCTTTGCTCTATGGATGGCTCCTAAGGCAAATTGTAATCCTTGGAGAATCTTAATGAGGCTACTTTTACCTCCAAGGGTATGACGCATTCCATCCGATAAACTAGAAAGTAAGGACTATTTGCCATGGCTATCCCATAAGCAATGTTATAAGCCCACACATCTAGTACCAGTCTCTCATACCAGTTGTCTAGTGTTGACACTCCTCCACTAGTTTTTTGTTTGTGATTTCAATTTTCAAACTATCCATTTCCGTGAGAGTTATGTGTCATCATCTCTTTGACAGTCTTGGTATAGAAGTGGGTTCCCTTGTATGATACTAATTCCTTACATGCTCCAAATCGACGAACAATGTTGTCTATCATAAACTTGGCCATGTCTTTGACGTTGTCTTGTGTCAGGTTCTCTTTGACAAACAAAGTGGGGATCACACCACTGCCACAAACAGACACTGTCACTCTTATAGAGTTGTAAAACTATAGACCCACACCCTCTTGGCAGCCTAGAGCTGGTGTTGTTATTTCTAACTTCAGCAACTGCTCACTCAATAATTCGTCAACTTCTGTATCCAATTCCACCAGCTGAGCATTTGCCTTATTGAGCACTATATCTCAAAAAACAGATGGTTCTGTACAAATGTGAGCTTGTCACATTTGTTAGCTGTGCCAGCAACTTGGCATGGATAATGTTGATCTTCAACAAGCTTGTGTTATGTTCAGTGATGGTATTTAAGTTCATTTGCAACCATTGATGCTCTTTCTGCCACTTTGGTGAGCTGATTCTCTTCAATGATTTCTCTAGAGTCTGCCTGTAATTATCTGTTTTAGGGTTAGTTTTGAGCATTAACCCTTCTGCTTTCGGTTCCTCTTGGATCATTAATTCCACAATAGGCGGTTTGGAATCGCACCATTTCCATCTTTTAGTATCGACGACCTGCCAATATAAGCACTCCTCAACATTTTTTTAATCGATACATGTCTTTTGTGTTGGGGCTTTCGCAGTGTTTGATGACAGTTTGGCTCCACTCACCTCTATCCCTGATGATGAAGGTTCAGGAGTTCGTAGGCTATGTACCTCCATCAACAATAGGTCTATTCTCGGTAGGGCTATGATGTGTCCCCCTTCTCATTTGTTGCTTCCTTGCTCAGACTGTCAACTCCTGCTTCATCTTCACTATGTACAGTGTTATTGGGCATCTTAGGAAATAAGGTATCGCTATTCAAAACGACTTTATATCCATGGCTTGAGCATCCTCCTTACGAGAGTCTTCGAGTTGCTTGGGAAGTTCCGTTGATCTCGGTCGCCTCTCAAAGTGTCACCACCAGGCACCACCAGGCATGGCAGTCGACCCACTTCACGACTTTGCCTCTAAAAATGGTCAGGGCCACCACACAAATGTTAGTGCGCAAGAAAGGTAATTAGGACAAACTCTCCATGTCAGGACATGAGCCACCTGTAACATAAACTTCAACAATTGCAGATGGCAACGTTTAGCAATCAAAACCCATTTCCCATTTTAACCTTCCTCATCGAAGTAGATCATCAGTGACCCCATCACCTGCATTTGGTAGCTTCAGAAATTTTGCTACCCAGTGTGCATCGGTCATCTTAACTTCACTGTTCAATTCAAGTTGATCGTCCTTAAATGAGGTTGTTGCCATTCCCAACAAGGTATTGTCTAACTCCTCCCACTGTAATGTAGCAAATCCTAGCAGGTTGACATGCTTCAGGTTGTTTCTCCTTCTCACTTAACATAATCCATGAACCTGCCCTTGTTCTTGTGACCTGTAGGCATTCTTGCTGGGTCAGAGTTTCAGGGTATGCTAAAAGCTTCTCCTCAGATCTTGCATTCACTCTTACTTCATGAATCTGTGAAAACTTTTCAGTTCCCAGCCATGTCATGTTCAATTATTGGTGGACAGCACATAGCCTAGATTCTGTCTGTTAGGACCATAATCCTAATTACCCCTCTCATGAGCAGGTATGTAATAATTCCCTTTAGCTACCCTAATAATCATAATTTCCTCTGATTACAATTGATGAGACTTCTCACAAACTTTAAAAATAAGGCACGAGCTTGCAGACTTGGGTCACTGACCCTCAAACTTTTCAGCTTCAAATCTGCAAATTGCCCTGAAAAGGGATGTCTTCTGGGGTGGTAATTTCCCCAACACTGTGTGTTCACACCATCGAGGAATGATTGACTGGAAATGTTCCCCAAGCAACATGAACATTCTTTGGAAGTGTAGAGATGGCTGGGGGTCGTTCATACTACTTGGAGAATGTTGATACCACTTTTATTGATTGGGCACGCATGTGCAAGGGATGAAAATAGAATGAATAAAACTTACGAATAATTGCTAGCTTTTCCACTGTTCTTAGACCCTGTAAAGCCTGTTGATATGGTCGACAAACTTGTAATGAGGGTCAAGTGTGCAACTCTTACAATTAACCAATCTTGAAACATTATATAAAAGCTGCAATACCTCCATTACGTCCATGTTATGGTTCTAGAATTCATCCTTCTCACACTGGTTTGAAATCATCGTCTTGGTGCCTTTCAGTTGTGGCTCCGCTGTCTGAAGTCTTGGGCTAGCTGCAGCCTGCCAGCTCACATAGCTTTGCTTCCAGAAGTGAAGGACTTTTGAGCATGACAAAACATTAGTCAAATCTTCTGACTATTAGCTTTTCCAAGTTTAGTTAGTGTTTTGTGGAAGATGGCTAAATTGCTCCTATTTCATGCAATGGTGTGAAATTTGATACTTCATGTGTTGCATCAACAAATGGATCAAACAATAATGGTTCCACAGTCTGAAATCTTGGACTAGCTGCCATTTGACCCGGCTGTGCCTGCACATGTGAAGGAATCTTGAGTACGATAAAATGTCAGTAAACATCAGTCAAACCTCGTGGTTGTTAGCTTTTCCAAGTTCAGTTGCCTTGATGTCCGGAAATTAACTAAACTATTCCTGTTTTATGCAATGAATATGTTATATGACTACTGAAAGTGCGATGGATGTGACACGTGACTTACCTCTTCACACACACACACACACTCACGACAATTATTCATGACCAACTGGACCATCTTGGCTAGAAGTTGCTCTCAAAACTCAGTTGATCATAGATGAACTCGCATTCTTGTCTTTGTCGATCTTGAAATGCATAATGCCCATGAAGCACAACTTCAGAATGCTAACTATGGGTAGACCATCTATCTTTTGTAGTAGAGATAGAACACCAAGTAGAGATTCTATGGACATTTGGTCAACTTGTCTCTTTGTTCACTGCATTCAACTATCTTGTTTACCATTTTTGCCATAAGAGTGTATCTGGTTTAATGAACTGTACAGATTAAAGATTTGTTGAATTTGTTTTTCTTGGTGTTTGTAGAATTTCATGCAACTTGCATTGATCGATGGCTACTCCTGAGGCAATCGTTTTGTCCAAAATGCAAACGAGATGTCCGTGTGGATGCAGAGGCCATTGTAGCTTCAGAAAGTACACCTTTGTTAGCTGCTGTCCCAAGATTGCCATTTACAATTGTGTCTTCTAGGCATATACCCATCAGAATAACTAACACTGGATCAATTGGGAGAGCATCTTCAGGTGCTTTGAGTATCTCTGCAACCACTCAAATGCCTTCAGTGGGATCATTCGCTTCACCATCCCATTCCTTGGCATCCTCTTACTCATCCTCTGTAGTGGTTCCTGTATCTTTGTCAACGCATTCATTCCATTCTCATAGTGCCTATTCTGTTTCCTGGTCACATCAAAATGGCAGCCTTATGTCATATGCACGCTCATATTCTTCAAGTTAATTGCTTCCTTTGTGTTTCTCCAAAAAAGCTACAGCAGTATCTTACAGTGTATGTCTGGTCCTTAGTGTCCATTGTACATTTTTCCTGGACAAAAATCCGTGAAAAGATTTCCTGGAATGTCTAGATACTGGATCTTATCTTGCAGGCAAGTGCAATTGGGCTTTCCTTTTCTTAAACCCATGGGTTTACCTGATCATAGTTCCTTCTTCCTGCTTTGAATGGGACCTATGCTACAGTAGCAGAGTCTTCAGAACACAAAAAATGGACTTGTGGAAACGTTGGAACGCATTAGAACATTGAGCAGATCAAAAATCTTTTTTCTTTTCGTACTATGTTGGATGCAGCTCTTTCACTCATCAGTCCTGATGAAGGCTAAGCGGTCAGGATGCTAAGATATTTGAGGTATCATTTATGTTTGTTGAGTACATGCAATAAGATATTGTAATGCAATAGTATTTCATTATCTGAATCATTTTCAAGCAGAACGCTTGCATGCATGCAAAACGCTGTGTAATTTTACGAAATGATTATATCATGCAAATGACCAAAGTATTGCCAAAAGACACTTTACAGTTTCTTAACTTCGCACTCAGTGTGTTCAATTATGCGCCCTAGGATTGACGACATTTTCAGAAATTATGGAGAAAGATTTAAAGAGAAGCATGTCATGGTGCACAGCCACTTTACAACAAGCTCTTGTGTGGTAATCTGTTTTACTTTGTGTGGTAGCAGCTATTTGATCTGCAGGTTAGGGGAGGGTTGGAAGTGATGTTTGGAATTGATTCGGGACGCAGATTTTTCATTGTTCTCATGCATTTTTCATTTTTGTCCAATATTGTTCTATCTTTTGATCAGCAGTTCACTGTTCAACTTCTAGGAGGAATGATATCAAGAACTGGCAGGAAACAAGATTCCTCATCACGCCAGACATTGCTCAAAGCTATTTATAAGTTGAAGCTATTTGAACCATCCCTAACATTGGCAATTGTTGTTCTCCTTGGATGCTAATGAACCCATCCAGAGAACATTGCTCATTTCTTTCTAATTTCTTAATGGCCTGTCGTGTAGCGTACTTTGAATTCTGTCACATGCAACTGAAATGTTGTGTTTGAAAATGCTTCTTATCAGTATATTAGCTCACTCAGCCGTTTTTTAGTTTGCTGCTGACATCATCTTGAATTTTTAGTTTCAGCTGCCTGCACAAATGATCCAATGAAAGCTTGGTGAGCTATTTCCCGAAGGTTTGCCTTCTTGCATTATTCCTACATATTTTCTTTGAGTTAGTAACAAGCACACTAAGCTGCAATAGATGGTTGCTGCATTTAGCCCTGCCAGTTACCATGGCTCTAGCCCTGCCACGTAGCTGCAACAATGATCACAATACCTTGAAGTATGCTTGGTTAGCTGCAAGATTAGGCCAAAAAAAAGTTCGCTTTCCTGTAACTTATCAATTCCAGAAGATAGGACTTTAGAATTTAGCATGATGCCACCACAAGAATGTTGTGAGATGAGCTGTAGCTGCAGTCTATCGAGGCACAAACAAAGTCTGCTATTTGTTGCAGCCAACACGTGGGAGGCAGTGGCTGCCTATTGTAAACATCATCTGCAGGCTGGAATTACAAAAGAGAGATGTGGACTGAAATAGAAGAGATGTACCAAATTTATGTTGCACGATCACTTCACAACGGCATATAGCAGTGGCCTTTCATTTTCGAGGTTAATTTGGTTAGATGTCCTGCAGCTGGAAGTCAGGTCTGCATCTTCTAGGACTTGATCGACTATTCTATCATTTTCAGATGTTGATAGGATACCGAAATGTTCTTACTCACTTTCATGTAAAGTCAATATGTTCTACTCATTCATGGCCTTCTTTTTGCTAGTTATCATAGACAAGAAACCATCTAATACCAGGATATTGTGACAGGTGAGTACAATTTATCTCTGAAATATAAGTCCACTGCTAAGTCTTTTGTCAACAATGCTCTAAAATAGGGAAAATATAATGAACCTGTGTTTGTTATCTGCTGCTTCATTGAAAGCAAAGAGCCAGAACCTTTGAGAAACAGGTGCATCCTTAGATGTTTCATATGTTCAATGAAACTAAATCCTATTTGAAGATTTTGAAAAGTCGAAAGTATGTTAGTTTTAAGAGATCCATGTTTTTTTTCCCTTCAATTAATTTTATTGAAAAGACAGAAGATTTCTAAGATGTAGCGACATATTCACATCTTTAAAATAGCTTCATTATATAGCAAGCAAGAAGTGATAAAATAGTAGTGATATGGTGCCACTTGTTCCACCACTAGACTGCATTTGATTTTACCACAAGTTCATTTACATGAGATGTTTGTCCTCAATGATGACCTATAATGCTACAATCAATTACATGCAAAATCATTTGAGATGCAAAAAAGAATTTGCGCCTTGCTAATCATCAATTGGTTGTGCTAGGGAGTACAATAAACAAAACACTTCTTGCTTAGTGGCTTGGTACAAAATAATTGAAATATAGGGCTTAATCATGATTGAGTCCTTAAGCTTTGACTAAATGTTCAAAAGGGATGTCATAGAATTTGGTCCACACTATTTATGATGAAGTTAATGATCTAAGACTTTGTCCGTGGACTCCATTATGTCTTTTTTGTCATAATGGTACATGCATCGTGGTGAGAACCATACTCTCATATTGAGGGTTCTTTCAGTGATCATGAATAATGAGTCTACCATGATATTAATCATAAGTAGTTTAAAGTAGCATAGGCTTAAAAACCAATCGACTTACACTTTAGTTCTTTATGTACTTATTTGTAATTTTGTTTCATCTTAGAGCTATCTAGATGTTATAGTGTATGTACATCCATTCATTAACTTCAAAACCCACGTAAGTGAGAGTCAAGCGAACAAGCTAAATGCTTACATCTAAAGGAACAAACATAAGTACTCTTAAATCATGTTTAGGTCAAGAAAAATAATCTACAGATTACAATAATTGGTTGTTATGGTCCATGCATCTTGGTGAGAAGCATATTCTTTTATGAGTGGACCATGCTAGGTTCTCTAGACATATGCACAATAAATAAACTTTTTGATGTATTGGTGAGTCACTCTGGGAAGATGAGACACTAAAATACAAAATGATTGCAACACTAGAGAGGCCTAAATACCATGGTGGGAGATATTCATTGAGAGGATTTTAGTGTCGTATCTTGTCTCCCTATTTCCAAACTTTGTAACTTTGTGTGTAAATAATCATTTGGAAAATTGGTCTCAAAATTTAAGGGAATAAGGCAAATTCAGCTATGACAATATGATATGGAATAGAGATCTTGGCTCGTATCATACATGATACCATAGCAATTTATAGGCATATGATACTAGCCCAATTTGGGGTGTGTGTAGGCATGAACAACGTGGAGTAAAAGTATTTGCATTTTTTAATTGTGGAATGTGATGTTGATTGATGTGATGTTTTGCTATTTGCTTGAAGATGTGATGGATGCATAGGCTTGTAATGTAGGAGAGTAAGAGAAGCCTAGGCTTCCTACTATTTTGAGATTTTCTGTTCATGCTTTAGTGTTAATAGTGAAAAATAGTGTTACATGCAGCTACTAGAGCTAGTAAGCAGTGTTAAATGTGGAGATGTTCTACTACAAAATGAGCACTTACAATCTTTCTATGTCTTGATAGACATGGTTACGTGATTTATCATGCAACACTGAACCCTAATTAGGCTTGTTAGCCAAGACTAAATTTAAAAACTATTCAAAAGTTGATATTATTTATCCAATATCAAATAATGAGTGAGTATTGTTAATAGCGATGGTTCTAAACAAATATAGTGAGTGAGTATTGTTAATAGCGATGGTTCTAAACAAAAAGAAAAAAAAACAATCAAAATCTATCAAGATATGGAAAATCTATCAAATAGCGATTCGAAAATACGATCGATAAAAAAACCTGTACAAATAATTGGAGAATATTTGCTTATACTTTAATTTCTTTTGGTTTATGAGATATTCTTGCCACATTTTAGATAATAATGACAAGGGGCTTCACATTTTACGAGTAAAGAGTGATGTGAGTTTATTATTTACTAAATCACTGATTTTGACAATCTCCAAATTGTTGACAAAAGAAGAGAACACATCATTTGTAACTCTATCCTACATTTCAAATTTACATTCAACCAACCGATTGAAGTTCGAAAATCTATATAAATTTAAATTAAAAAAGAGAAGCAAACATTGTAGTAGTCTGAACAACAAATAGCAACTTTAAGATGTTAAGGAACAACTCTTGTTGACTAAGTATTGGTTGATGAATAAACATGTTTCCATTCAATCTCAAGTGAACATAATACATATGCTTACATGTGGTATATTTTTTGTTTAATGCTTCTCCAAAAATTATGCACGTGTAATAGAGCTCTTTTGAAATCGTATTATTGTATGTCATCCCAATTCCATTACTATCAAAGCTCTCAATAACAAATAACTCATTATGTTCCTTTGAAGTTCTAGATATTTCATGGATACTAGCATTCATAAGCGGTCCTTTTGCATTTTTGGACAAACTTTTGATATTCGTCTCATCTTGTTTCGATTATTGTCATTATCAACTTCTTGTTTTGATACATGTGGACCTGAATTATGTGTAGTTTTAATGTTGTTATTAGGATCCAACATAGCCGTTGGATCATTTTGACATTTTGTTTCCAATAGGTACCCACCAGAATTCAAAATGTTCAACTCAGATTGCATCAACAAAGTGTCTTTTTGGACCATCCAAAAATCTTTAGCTCTAGTTGGTGCATTTGACGATGTTTGCATTGACAACCCATGTGCAACGAATATCAGTGGGACAAAAGCACATGTATTGATTGCATTCTCCTTTGTTGTACTTCCTTTTTTCATAAAAACAAGTATGTGGAGATCACCTTATTGCAATGACCTCAGCCCTTAGATCTCATTCGATGACTCTTATGTTTGCCTAAAGGATTCAATCGACAAATCACCCACCAACTACTATTCGCTTGCCTTTCAAAGACAGCTTCACACTTTTTCAAATCCCCATTTTGTCGGTTATTGGAGACCTCTTTATGGTTAGCAACTGAACTAGTATTGGACATGGGACGACAATTCTTTCTACGTTGACCTGCTATGTACTCCACACCTGCATCTTTCTCATAATTCCATTCACCAACAAGTCGTTTTCTTCGTATTGTTTGAATATGACACGAGTCAAAGGTAAAGTTTATAGTCTCCACAAAATTATTAATAGATTCTAAAACGAGACACCAACAATAAAAGCACAACGTTTGCACGCACACGTGATATCACATCCTACATTTATGAACATCCCCCAATAAATTTTCCTGCAAGAAATTTTCTCTTGCACTTTGAAGTATGGAATTTGACATATCACCCACATGTGTCTGCTGTAGTGTCGCATTTGTGCTTTGACCATCCACCCTCTTCCATACACTATGAACAACTTCAGCTAAATTGGTTGTGAGCATCAATATTGTGAAAGATTTCAGATCCTTAAGATCCAATCTACTTGAATGGTCTTTGGTTAGAAAGAGAAATACACTACCAATTTCACCAATGTAGAAAAATTAGCATCTACACACAATTTGAGATGCAAACACTAATAGAACTTGATCAAACTTGAATGAAATGATTATGTACTGTTGTTGTCCGTACAAAACCAGCAAGCTACTGTATTTCACATGTGTGGATCCAAAAATAGCAAATATAGATCATTCTACACATAGAATTGCAAGCAATCACCAAGATAGTGCACCAATGGATAGTAGAACCCAAGAGAACCATGTATAAGCATGAAATGAGATAGAGAAGAGAGAAAATTACTCTCTCCACGAGTTACATCCTTTTATAGCAGGTCCAAACCCTATTTGGCCACTTGGCTTTCCCACCAAAATGCTAACCCTACCAATTTTGGGTCTAGATTCAATGTACCCAACTTATTCAAATTGAATCTACTCAAACTCGCATTCTATCTTTCCCACACTTTCAAAAAGTGTTTATTCAAATGAAATTTAGACTAATGAACTTTAAAAAGTCAACCTCTAAGTCTAAAACAAGTTTTGGCCTCAATATGCCAAATATGGAAATATTGCAAAATGTGATGAAACTAGTTGAATCTTTCACACTCCCTCTTCAACTAGTTTTAGCATAGACTTTGATAATACTCCAAGTGAAGTCCTATGCTTCATGAACAAGTCTTTTCCCAATGCTTTGGTGAAGATATCAGCTACACATTCCCTGCAAGACACATGTTGAAGCTCCACCTCCTTTGCAATGACTCGCTCCCTCGCAAAATGATATTGTATCTCAATATGCTTGCTTCTAGCATAGTTTTTGACAATAGAACTTTGATCCATCATGAGAATGATCTTCTTCCTAAGAATAGACCTTCTTTCAATAATGATGTAATGCTCAAAATAGAAACAACCATAATTGATATAGAGAATAGTGTCCACTTGGGATGCTTCACTATTTCTTATATCAATTTTACATCTAAAAATGTGACTAGAACATGAAGAATCAAATAGAATGTAAGTGAGATGATTCCACCATGCTTCCAACTCTGAACTCTTTGGAAAAATACAGCAAACAAACAATAAATGTGAGTGATCAACATTCGCTTGCATGTCTCCTCCTCCTTTGTCCTTTGTTGCCTTGTATCCATCTTCATCTTGCCTCGAGATACCATCATACCTTGATGACTTGACCATGAATGAGTGACATAATGAACCTCCAATAGCTTCATTTCCATCAGCAAAATCAGCCAAGAATGCTAGTACAAATCCAACATCAAAACAATGCTCACCAATTAGCTAGTTTTACCATATCTTGACAATTTGCACACATCCACATGAAATTGCTCAAACATGAGATAGAACAAGTAAAGTAAACTTGAACAAAATTTCCTTCCTGCTCCTTTGACCTTACTCGAGTCTTCAATATGTTGTAAAAACAGATCCATAACACCTTTGCCAATTACCTCTTTTTTTATGCTCTTGACTAGCTCCAAATTGCCAACTTCTCTTTTGACTAGTTGAAGCCCTTTGAGATCAACCTCTTGATTTTCAACTTGACCATCAAAGTTATTGAGCAAACTTTGTTTTCCAGATCCAATACTTAATTTTACAGCAAGATAACATCCATCCACTTGCATAGCTCCATATACACAAGAAGATCCTCCAAAAGATGTTCCACTCTTCATAAGAGCTTGATACTCAAGATCCATTGCTTGGATCCACTCCTCTTCTTTCCTTGCTTGATCTACACTTGTAGGCTCATCCAAAGAGGTTAGGAAAGCAACATAATTTCCAGAAACTACTTGTTTACCCTTTTGATCATATGTGAGCCTTGAAGGTACTTGTCTTTCTCTTGATGTTCTCCTTGGCTTTTGACTTGATGAAGGTCCATCATCACCACCATCCAAAGTAGGATCCGTCTCATCAACATCAAGAATGTTAGATCCATCTACTTTACCATCAATCATGCTTGAAGACACCTTTGGAATGTTTCCCTCATAAAAAATGACATCTCTACCAACAATCACTTTGTTAGTAGAAGGAATGTAAACCTTGTAGGCTTTACTCACCTCACTATATCCAACAAAAATACCTCTTCTTGAAGATGGATCCTCCTTGGTCCTATCATCAAGAGTAATGTTGACATAGCAAGTGCATCCAAAGGTTCTTAGAAAGTTGACACTCAGTCTCCTCTTGAATAGCATCTCAAAAGGTGTCCTTCCATCCAAAATAGCACTCGGCCACCTATTGCACAAGAAATTGGCACACAACAAAGCTTGATCCCACAATGGTTTGTCAAGATTAGCACTTAACCTCATAGCTTTAGCACTTTCACATAAAGTTCTATTATTCCTTTCAGCCACTCCATTTTGTTGTGGGGGGTCCTTGATGTTGTATACTCCCACTTGATCTTTGTGGAAAATTGGTTCTCCCTTGCATTCTTGAACTTGACAAAGACATCATACACTTCATCCTTGCTCTTTAGTAGATAGATCCAACAAAATCTACTAAAATCATCAATGAATGTTACATACATCTTAGCTCCACTATTGCTAATTGTAGTAAATCCATGAAATATCCAAATGTACAAGCTGAAAAGGCTTTGTAGATCTAGAAATAGATCTAGTATAAGGTAGTCTATGTGACTTAGACAAAGCACAAGACTCACAAACATGCTTGTCATTACTTAAGGAATTTGGAAGACCAATCACAACCTTCTTCCTTGCCATTACCTCCAATGACTTGAAGTTGAGGTGTCCCATCCTTTTGTGCCAAACCTCTTGAATAGAAATTTGCTCCCTTGCAACACATCCAACTTGGTTAGCAATAACACAAGCATCAAGTTTGAACAACTTCCCTTGACTTTTACCTTTTCCAATCAAGACATCCTTCTTTTTGATCAAACAAGCATCTCCATCAAACTCCACCTTGAGGCCCTTACTCAGCATTTGACTCACACTAAGCAAATTCTTGGTAATAGATGGAATAAACAAGACATCCTCCAAATGAATTCCTATTTGTAGAGAGAGAAATAGGAATTGTGCCAATCCCTTTGATTGCACACTCACCATCATTGGTCGTGTAGATCACCCTCTTGTCATCTCTATATGCCAACAAATAAGTGAAGTATTCTTTGTGAAAGGTCATGTGTGAACTTGCTCCACTATCAATCCACCAAGGATCTAAATCTCCATCATTAGCAAGCATACATGAAGACATCACAAAAGCATTATCATTTGCATCTTGCACATCCAAACCATCCTCATCAAGAGTAAGATTACCTTGCTTGTGTCCTTGATCTCTCTTCTTCTTGTAGCACTCACTTGCAAAGTGTCCTTTGATGCCACAATAGAAGCACTTGAGCTTTGATCTATCCTTCTTTTTTGCCACTTGAAGAAGCATCCACTTGATCTTGCCCTTTAGACCACTTGCTTTTGGTTTTGCCCTTGAATTTGCCCTTTGTGAACATAGCATCCTCTTGAAGTGTCGATGTAGATCCACCTCTTGCTTGAAGCCTATATTCCTCATTGATCAAGATCTCTTGAAGATCCATCAAACTTGGCAAAGTCTTTTGAATAGCAATACTTTGAACAATGTTAGCATGAGCATCCAACAAGCCATTAAGAATCACTTGAATAAGCTCTCCTTCCTTAATGCTTTCATCTATGCAAGCTAACTCATCAATCAGTGCTTTCATTCTCAAAACAAAAGTACTTGGACTTTCTTCATTCTTTTGCAAACAAGAAAAAATTTGCCTTCTTAGAGTCAACACTCTAGAAGTAGACTTGGATTCATAAAGCTTCTTCAATGAATTCCAAGCTTCCAAAGATGATGTGCACTTACCAACTTCCTTGAGAAGTTCATTGGTAACATTCATCTTTATCATGTGTAGAGCCTTCTTGGCCCTCTTGTCATACTTCAATTGATCTTGTTGTGTTGTTGGTCTCTCCTCCAAGCCTACAACAATATCCAAAACATCATTCATCTCAAGAAGTGACTCCATCCTCACTTTCCATAATGAATAGTTACTTGAGGTAAGCCTATCATTGGCTTCCAGCATGACTCCAATTGAGGTTGCCATGTAGCAATGACCTGATCTTCTCTTTCAACCTGTTTCAATGCACAAAGCACTCTTTTGAACAACAACAAATGCTTTCAAAAGAAATCACCAAGATTTGAAACTATCTCACAAATTCTCTTCTAGCACTTATCCAAGCAAATCAACACATAGAATCATGGAATCTTGATCAACCTATGATCTATCCTCAATCTAATGATTTTTGCCACTTCTTAAGATTGAAACACACTCAAATGAAGTCCAACAACCTCACTATCTAGAGATCCAATCAAAATTAGGGTTCTGACAAAATCACAAAAAATTGACTATTCCAAATCTACATGCAAATGCTGAAAATTTGATATGCAATCTATAAGCCACCACTTAGGCTGAACCAATGATCCAAAAATCGACCAAATCCAGTATGTGAATTCAAAAATCGGAATTGAACAAGTATATTGACCTATTTAGTGTTTTGATCTACAAAAGATCCAATCTACAAAAGCAAAAAATTCAATTTTGGTGTAGAATCCTCTCTAGCATGCTCTAGACTTGATATCTTCACTAAATCATTGATAGATATGATTTCCTCCTTCATAACCTGAAACACAAGCTCTGATACCATGTGAAAGATTTCAGATCCTTAAGATCCAATCTACTTGAATGATCTTTGGTTAGAAAGAGAAATACACTACCAATTTCACCAGTGTAGAAAAATCAGCATCTACACACAATTTGAGATGCAAACACTAATAGAACTTGATCAAACTTGAATGAAATGATTATGTACTGTTGCTGTCCGTACAAAACCAGCAAGCTACTGTATTTCACACGTGTGGATCCAAAAATAGCAAATATAGATCGTTCTACACATAGAATTGCAAGCAATCGCCAAGATAGTGCACCAATGGATAGTAGAACCCAAGAGAACCATGTATAAACATGAAATGAGATAGAGAAGAGAGAAGATTACTCTCTCCACGAGTTACATCCTTTTATAACAGGTCCAAACCCTATTTGGCCACTTGGCTTTCCCACCAAAATGCTAACCCTACCAATTTTGGGTCTAGATTCAATGTACCCAACTTATTCAAATTGAATCTACTTAAACTCGCATTCTATCTTTCCCACACTTTCAAAAAGTGTTTATTCAAATGAAATTTAGACTAATGAACTTTGAAAAGTCAACCTCTAAGTCTAAAACAAGTTTTGGCCTCAATATGCCAAATATGAAAATATTGCAAAATGTGATGAAACTAGTTGAATCTTTCACAAATATTTCGTCCTCATTGTCTATCATCTACAACAACATATATGATTAGCTAGGATTGAGCAACCAGACATGCTATCTTCACATGTACATTTAAATATGTATCTCACAAATAAAATTTTTTCATGAGTGCATTCTATTTTTTTCACCAAGTTATCCAACTCTCCAATTCTTTGTAGCTATTTTCATATGCATGTCATATTGTCCACCAAGCTCTTATTTTGTTGAACACATCATCTGCATCAAATTTGCGTAGTGCATTTTTCCATTGCACACACAACGCAATATATTTTTCCTTGGAATCAGCTTTGATATATTTGTGTGTTTTTTTCTTACCTTATCCACGAAATGATAGCAGTAGGAGCGTTCTTTCCCTAGCAATGGAGTACTCAAATTTCCTTCGTAAATAGTATGTGTTGTCAACCAATTGGCTTGAGCCATGAATCCCATGAATTTTATTACTTTATTTCAATGTCTAGCCATGGGGTGATTCAACAACTCCCAAAATAGAGTCTGAGCCTAAACATCTTGGACTTTTATTTCACATATAGCAATTGTTTTCCGAATAGTGATATCGGATGAAAAAAATGTCCTCCTCCTATTCCATCATGTGGAAACATAATTAGATCAAGTATTTCGTTTGGTAAACACATTTTCTAAGAATATCATCAGCTCCACGTCTATACAGTTGACCAACAATCAATTGATAAGGTGCCTTTACAATCAATCACTGTTGTTGAACTTTTGTCAAGGATTCATTAGATTGACCCATCATTAGATATTCAACAATGTCTGCTGCCCATTCCAGTACCACTTCAACATAAAATAATGCAACATCTGGTAGTTCATCATCAACACATTTCTTTTAAAGTTTTTAAAAAATTGATGTCTCTTATGAGTGATTATGAGTTAGACAAGGTGATCGAGATATCATGAGAAGCCATGCATTTAGCGAGGAGTCCGATTCACTGAAAAACAAAAAAACGCAAATTGCATTTTAATCGATTTAAAAAAATAAATAAGTTATTTTAATGCTCAAACTCGCTTAGCTTTTAATAAATTTTTACAATAGCTTATCGCTAAGGGGCAAAGCTAAAAGTGTTGGGTTTTTTATTATTAGCTTTACCCCCATAACGATAAGCAATTGTGCTAATTATTAAAAACGGAGGTATCACTATGAGTTGAATTTGAGCATTAAATTAAAATTTCTAAAATTTTCTAAAATGCAATTTATGTTATAAATTTTTCTAATTTCAGTGCCTTTAAGTAAAACAAAGCTTTTCGTGATGTGTCAAACACCTTGTTAGTTTTTAGCGTGGCGCGTTAACAATAATCTATTGTGAAGGATTTGCTAAAGATGAGGCGTTAGTTGAGCACTGAAGTGAGCTCGATCTTTTTAAATTCATTAAAATGAAATCTAATTATCCAACAATTTAAATTTTAAATGCCCTCCTGAACACACAGTTTCCTAAAACGTATTATAGGGGGTAAGGATTTCCAAAAAAATTTGGAAATCCTTACTGGGCAGAATGGCCTGTGCCCGGCTCCTTCCATTGCGTAATGGAGTCTTTGACTTTTCCACATGCCATTTACAAAGCATAATCAGCAGTTTGGGATTTTTTGGACCAATGAAAAACTGCCACGTGGCAGTTTGACGCGCACGGTCTGACATGGACTGACACGCAGTCTGACGTGAACTGGAATGGGCTTCAGAATTTTAAATTTCTTTTTTAGAAAATTCAATGACATTTTATGCTTTTTAAAAAGCCTAAAAAGTGGCATAATCAACACAAAGAATCCATTACATTATATTAAATGATCTCATAAGGAGGCAAGCCTTGTCCACGTGGCAGAAAGCTGTTGGATCAGGATCTTGAGTCTCCTGCCCTAACCCTTAGGTCAAAATTTCGAAAAGAATGCAAGTACGATCAGGCTTCGCGGGAAGGAAGCCTTTGGCGGTTCTTTCTTCTTCTGCTCTGCTACCGCCAGCAGAAGCAGAATTGCGAGGTAGAGCAGAGCAGAGGGAGGAAATAGCAGGAATGAAGAGGCAGGCAGTGATTTCTCGCTTCTTTGCACCCAAAGAAGAGAGCTCCCAACCACAGCCGCGCCTCCCTTTCTCTGCCCCTGTCAGTGTTGCTGCTGCCACAGTTGCATGGCCTCCTGCTGCTTCATCTTTACATCACGCTAAAAGGAAAAGGTTGTTTGATCAGTCCGAACTGGGTGCAGTCGCAGCAGATGCAGCTCTGGGTCCCCAGATTAGGAAAAGACGTTCTTCTTTGAAACGTAGCTCTTCCAATTCTGTTGCAGAATTCACAGAAGCTGAAGAATCTCGTAAAAGACTGGGGTTTGAATTGCCAAATCCCAAATTGCAAGATGATGGTGAGGATTTTCATTCATCCGTGCCGGCAGATGCCGAGGGCTGGGATGAAGGAGATTGCAGAAAAGAAGTTGTGGGCTCTGATGGCGAATTGACCGGGAACGAAATCAGGGCAATGTCTCCTGGAATGTTGAGTTTTAAAAGAAGGAAGAGGATTCCAGCAGAAAAAGATCCTCATAACGTAACTCAGAGTTGGGAAATGAGCAGTCATATTACCTCCTTTGCACAGTCTTCTGAGGATGTCAATTTACACATATCCGAAGACAAAACGGAATGTGTTCCGAACACAGGATTAGAGGATAGTTTTCATCACTCGAAGAAGACTTCAATAGGCGGAGGTTGTCTCACAGACAGACATCAGGTTGCCAGCTCTCATGGGAATTTGAAGAAGGAAATACCGGCTTCAGACACTTCCAGACATAAAAAGTTTGTGGAGAAGCTTTTGGCCCGAACGGATGACACAGGGGTTTTGCAGGAATCGTGGTACGGTGAGCGCCCATCAGGGAATGAGAAGCATACTCCATTGGAGCAACAGGTAGTGGCATTGAAGGCCAGGTATCCTGATATTGTGTTGATGGTGGAGGTTGGTTACAAGTACAGGTTTTTTGGTGAGGATGCAGAAACAGCGGCTAGGGTTTTGGGCATATTTGCATACTACTCACACAATTTCTTGACAGCCAGCATTCCCACATTTCGCCTCCACGTGCATGTTCGTAGACTGGTGGAAGCAGGCTATAAGGTTGGGGTGGTCAGGCAGACTGAAACTGCCGCCATAAAGGCACATGGCGCAAACAAGACAGGACCTTTCACCCGGGAATTGTCTGCTTTGTACACAAGGGCAACTCTTGAAGCTGGAGAGTATCTTGGAGGAAGTGAAGAAGGGGGATCCGAAGGTAGAGGTAATCTTAGTAATTATTTAATGTGTATAGTGGAGCAGCCTTTACTGCAGGGTGTGAGTCTGGACAAACTTAAGGCAAGTCCTGGATCAAAAGGTTTGAAAAAAGGGATGAAACACCAGGAAAAAGAGGGAGAAAAAGCTCATACTAGCATCTGTGATACCAAATTGGGAGTAATTGCTGTTGAGACTTCTACTGGAGATGTTATTCATGGGCAATTCCTGGACACTGTGACGAGAGTAGAGTTAGAGGCTCGTCTTCTTTCCTGCTCCCCTGCTGAGCTTCTCCTCGCTTCACCATTGTCTGCAGCTACTGAGAAGGTTAGTCTTGTATGTTCCAGCGGGCTTTTTGCTGTCTAATGCCTTTGTGTAGACAAATCAAAATCGTTCTTAAATATATCTGCAATTACATCCAGCTGAAAATTATATCAAACCCATGGTGTGTTTTTCCAGCGTCTGTACCCCGATTTAAGAGTTTTTAATTCTAGTTACACCAGCAAGGTTCTTTTTTTCTCAATGACGCGCATGGAAATGGTCTCTTTTAAGCTGTTTAGAAAGGTTGAAGGTTGTTTCACATGTAACTTCCCACAATACTTTATTGGTGCAGTTTTGCAGCGATCACAGAAGGGTAATTTCCCATGAGATTAGCAAAATACTTGAAAGGGACCATATCCTATTCATGACCAGAAAATGTTGTCAAAATATGGTATCACTATGTCCATGGTACCTGATTTTCTGTCAAGACAGATTATAAGGCATTGGATTACTTTGTATCACTACTGACATGTCTCCCAAGGCACAAAAGGTGGTTGGATTCAAGGGAATGAATGACCTTGATATCCCATACCAAGATGCAAAGAACACATAGTAGCAGATACTTCGCCAAGATTGTGGGCATGTGTAATAAGTGCTGATTTACAGTTATACAGATTGGATTGAAGACATTTAAGAGGAGCTTTGGGGAGATAAGGCGTGTATTGATTGATTCCCTACAGCTTGGATATCAAATTTCATATCAAAGAATCGTTTATTGAGGTTGCAAAAAGGTTCATTCCAGTCCTGATTCTAAATAAAATTAGTCATGCTATAGGATTGTCATTCTACTCCTATAGCCTGGGCATTTGGGAGTTTATAAAACTTAGGACAGTCTGAGATGAGGGTTTTTGGGCCATGCATGTGAAGTGATGTGGTTAACTTTGTGGAGTGCATTCTCCTTATTAAAAGAGATTGGACAATGCTAGTCTTGTTGGATTACCTCATCACTAACTGTGAGCCCTTTTCTTGAGGGTGAATGGAATTATATTAGTTTAGGCCTCATCACAAGTCTGTTGTAGGAAAGCAAGAGTCAAGTCACCAAGATCTAGTTATCAATCAATCTCCACAGAAAACAAGAGAGAAGAGGTTGGGCGCCCAACTCTAAGAGAGAGAGAGAGAGAGAGAAAACAACAACAAGAGCAATGGAGAGCAATGCTTAGCCAAATTTTCAAGATGGAATACACAATGAGCATCTAAGTACTCTACTTGGATGTGGCCAAATGCCACCAAACCCTAAGGTTAACCACTTATTAAATGTAGGGCACCCCCAAAAGTCAAGATAGGGCCCTAAACAAAATTAGACCCCAAAGGACCCACGAGTCAGTACATGACCACAATTGGGTCCAACTGAACTTAAGACAAACTTAAGATGGCCTAAATAACTAAATATCGATGGTTACACAAATCTCGACCTTTTGGGTCAAAGTAACCTATGGATTAACTTTAGCATAGTCATTTATTTCTAACACCCTCCTTAAATGACAATGCAAAAATTGAAATTTTCACTATGTAACAAAACCAACACGTGGTATCAAATTTAAAGCTTTGCATAAAGCTTCAAATCTGACTCTAGGCAACGCCTTAGTGAAGAGTTCCGCAATATTATCCTCTATAGGACAATATTCAAGTAAAATGTTGCCATCATGAAGTCTCTCCCGAACAAAGTGATAATGAATCTCGATGTGCTTCGTCCTCACATGAAAAACAGGATTCTGTGCAATGGCAATAGCATTTTGACTATCACTCAAGATAAGAGTGGCTGAGGGCTCGCCAAACTTCATGTCAACAAGTAGTCTTCTCAGCCATAAACACTCTGTTGTGGCTGAAAATATCGCTCTATATTCTGCCTCACTAGAAGAAGTAGCAACAGTGGGTTGCTTTTTACTTGACCACGAAATTGCAGAATTTCCATAGAAAAAGCAATGTCCACTTGTAGAGTGTCTAGTGTCTTGATCTCCACCAATATCCGAGTCGTTAAAACCAACCAAACATGCATCATCACAAGCAGGAAAAACCAGTCCATGACTTCTTGTTCCTTGAAGATATCGAAAGATCCTCTTCAATGGTTTCCAATGTGATGTCATCGGGGCATGCATGAATTGACTCATGAGTGAGACACTATAAGAAATGTCCGGTTTTGAATCACATAGGTAAATGAGACAGCCAATAGCTTGACAATATAAAGTAGTATCAAATGGTTCACCATCACCTTGACTACTTAATTTCAGGCCTGTCTCCATAGGTGTAGCAACCGGCTTGCAATTTTCCATCTTGAATCGCTTCAAAATCTGCCCAATGTAGCATTCTTGAGAGATGAAAATTCCAGCCCCTTCTTGTACAAATTCAAGACCAAGATAAAAATGCAATAGGCCTAAATCTGAGGTTTCAAAAACCATACCAAGATCAAGTATTACGACATCAATCTGCTGCTCATTACTTCCCGTAATAATATCATCAACATAAAGCAAAATGATGATGATATAATCTGAAGTATGCTTGACATAAAGAGTAGATTCGCTAGGACTATTAGTAAACCCTCGATCACAAAAGTAGGCATGTATCTTTTGATACCACATCCTCGGAGCTTGCTTCAGTCCATAAAGTGCCTTCTTGAGAAGACAAACTTTATCTTCTTGGCCTTCGACCAAAAAACCAGCAAATTGTTGAAGGTACACTTCCTCATTGAGATCACCATTGAGGAATGCTGTCTTTATGTCAAGTTGCCGCAAACGCCAACCAAAATGGGCAGCCAAAGAGGTTACTACCCTTATGGTAGTCATCCGAGCAGTAGGAGAAAAAGTCTCCTCATAATCAATCCCCTTTTGTTGAGCATAGCCTTTGGCAATGAGCCTTGTCTTGTACTTTTCAATGGTACCATCTGCCTTATATTTGATTTTGTATACCCATTTAGAACCAATTGCCTTCTTCCCATGCGGAAGATCAACAAGAACCCAAATCTGGTTCTTCATAAGTGAGTCATACTCATCTTGCATCGCATCCTCCCAACATTTTACGAACCCCCTGTTCCAGTGATTCCAGAAGAAGTATACAATTCCTGCCAATCTAAGGAAGGCTCCTTCTAACTCTTTCTATCATTTTCTAATAGAAAATGGAATCAGTAGATCTGCAAACCATTGGCATCAGAACACCATTCAAAATTGATTTAGTTAGTATTAAACTCAAAAAAAAAAAAAATTGGCCATTACTCATTTTTCCACAGAAAAAAAAAATTTTTTTTTTTGCGATCCGGGTCGCGGATCGCTGACGTTCCGGATCGCACGATCCGGAACGTTTTTGCAGCGGATCGTGATCCGTTGCAACACAGCTTCTTTCCATACCAAACTTCATAAGGAGTTAATACTTTCAATGCTTTAGTAGGACAACGATTGCTTATGTATGTTGCCGTTATAATCGCTTCAGCCCAAAACTTGTGAGGCAGCCCCTTTGCTTTGAGCATGCAACGGGCCATCTCCATAAGTGTGCGATTCTTTCGCTCGGCAACACCATTTTGTTGAGGCGTGTAGGGAGTTGTCATTTGATGTAGAATTCTCTTTTCTCGAAGAAGTGCACCGAACGTATTCTTAATGTATTCCCCTCCTCGATCGGTGCGTAGGGTCTTCAAAGAATGCCGAAACTGATTTTCCACCATTGCTAGAAAATCTTTGAAACATTGAAAAACTTCCGATTTAGCCTTCATAGGATAGATCCATGTAAAACGGGAAAAGTCATCAATAAAAGTCACGAAATAGATGCACGGTCCTCATTGGACCACATACATCACTATGAATGAAGGCAAACTTATCACCAACTTTGATAGTCCCATCAATAGGAAAAGGCTTCCGTTGAAACTTACGAAGTATGCATCCTTCGCATACATGTCCTTCGGGATGCTCCATATTTGGAATGCCTACATCTTTGATGTCATATGGCGTGTAGCTCTGCTATCAATCACCCAATCACCTTGCTTCCATCTTTGATTTTCATAAGCTTTGTGAAGACGTCTCTATGGTGAGTCATATGGCGTGTAGCTCCGCTATCAATCACCCAATCAATGGAAGAAAAACAGCAACCTGCAAAGCTGAAGTAGTGCTGTTTTCTGCTGAAAAACCAGCAAGTCGAGAAGTGGTAGAAATCTCATTGTGATTAGAAATGAGATTGTTAGTGACAAAAGCAAAATCACCATTGAAAGAATCATCCTCCTTTTGATGTTCTAATGAAATCATGGCTGTATTTGTATCAATACCTTTCTCTTTATCTTTAGTAAGCTTCTTCCTACATTCCTTTATGTGGTGCCCAAACTTTTTACAATAATGACACTTACCCTTCTTTTTGGATCCTTGATCTTGGCCTTCCTTGGATTTTTGATCCTCGGAAGAAGAAGGCTTACCTTTCCACTTGCCCTTGCCTTTGCCTTTGGTGAAGAAGGCTTGATCTTCTTGGTCACCAAAATTAATCCTTGTTTGCTCTTCTTGGAGAAGTAAGCCAACAAGCTCTTCAAAGGAGATTTGCTGTCCCCTAAGAGATATGCTTAAAGCAGACACAAATGGAAGATAGGAGTGAGGAAGTGAATTAAGAGTAATTGAAACAAATTGAGAGTTCTCAACAATTTCGTCAATGCTAAGAAGCTCTTCACGAAGATCCTTGATCTTCATTAAGTGATTTGAAAGCGTATCACCCTCTTGCATCGTCAATGTTGAGAGTTGATTACGTAGAAAAAGCACTTTCGCCGTATTCTTCACTAGGAACATCTTGGCAAGTACTTCCCAAGCACTCTTGGAAGTCTTGCATGATCGAATGTGAGGTAGGATTGATCTCTTCATGGATAGCGCTATGACCGAATGTGCTTGTGCGTCACGTCGATCCCACTTCTTTTGTTCTTCGGAAGACACCTTCACATATGTTGAAGAAGTAGCTCTTGACGGTGTAGTAGGTGCCAAACTAGGTGGCCTCTCTTCATCACCACTTACAACTTCAAACAAACCTTTAGCTATAAGGAGGTTTTTGATCATGTAGCACCACAAGGAGAAATTAGTTCCATCCAACCTATCTTCATTGAACAAAGAACCTATAGATTCAGATTATTTAGCCATTTCTAAAAATTCAGCTAACAGTAGATGGGAAAAACAGATTCCAAGCCAAAATCTACTAAAAAATCAGCAAGATCAAAGCTGAATTAATCAGCACTATAGATTGCAATACACCACATGCAATAGCTCATTCACAAGAAGATATAGGTGGCTGTATGCTGCTGAAATAACAGAATACTAACTAATATGCAGGCTTCCAATGAAGCCAAAACCACAACCAGAACTTTTGTGGTAAAATGGTGTGCACTCAATGTGCTAATGGAGCAGATGGTAGGACTTTCTTCCAGGCTCAAAAACAGAAAAATTTCAGCCACTAAAAATGTGTCAAAAACACATTTGTCTTCAAGGTAGATGGGCGCCCTCCTCCAAGAAGAAAATCTGAAATTTGAAGCATGTAATCTGATTTCAATCACGTGAAAACTAGTTGAGCATGGGCGCCCTACTGTTGGCTCCCAAATAAGTGGAGGTTCCAAGCTTTTCCCTGCAATTTCCTGCACAAAAAACAAGAAGCCGAACACTTCTCTCTCCACAAAAATCAGAAAAATTCTGATTTTTATGAACCAAAAGAGGAGAAATGTGGCTGCCTATTGGGTGCCCTCCAGCAAGCAATCAATTCTAAAAAATGGCTCTGATACCATGTAGGAATCTAGAATCAAGACTATTCATTAACACAAAGTATTCTCAAAGAGAAGAGAGAGATGGTTAGATGACCCTCTTGTAGAAACTTGTGGACAGCCAATATGAACAGTAGATTGCTTAACAAAAGTGTGTCTCATACAAATGAATGGCTACATATAAGTAGTCCAAGATGGCTATCTACCTTCATGACTGTTGGCTGTCCAATAACTTGACTAATGGCTATCTAGCTACCATAAGTTACATAAAATAATTAAGTACCCCAAATAACAAGTTAGGTACTTAATTCACATGTATGGGCTCCTAGTGGACCCACGAGTCCCTACAAGTTAGTTTCATACTAACTTGGGCCTAAAATATATATGACCATGGTTACACAGATCTCGACCTTTTGGGTCATAGTAACCTATGGTCTCTACATCATTTACATTTATTATTCTAACAATCTTGTTGAGTGTCACCCGCAAAGTTTTGCCTCGTTTGCTCCTCTTGAAGAAGCAGCCCAACAAGTTCATCAAAGGAGAGTTGATGTCCCCTTAGAGAGATACTCAAAGATGAAACAAATGGAAGATAAGAGGAAGGTAATGAGTTGAGAGTAATGGAAACAAATTGAGTATCCTCAATTATCTCATCAATATTGAGAAGCTCCTCACGAAGATCCTTGATCTTCGTTAAGTGATTGGTCACTTGATCCCCTTCTTGCATCTTCAACAAAGAAAGTTGATTTCTGAGATACACCACTCTTGCTGGATTTTTGACTCTATACACAGTATAAAGTGTATCCCACGCACTTTTAGATGTCTTACAAGACCTAATATGAGGTAAGATAGATCTTTTCACAGCAAGAGCAACCATAGAATGTGCTTGTGCATCCCTTTTATCCCACTTCTTTTGTTCTTCCGAAGATGGAGAAGATGATGTTGATGATGATGACCCACGAGGTGTAGGAGGTGCCAAAGACGGAGGCCTTTCCTCATCACCATTGAGCAAATCCCGCAGCCCTGTCGCTATGAGAAGATTCTTCATCATGTAACTCCACAAGGAGTAGTTTGTGCCATCCAACCGATCTTCACTAAACAAAGAACCAATCCGATTCTTTAGCCATTACCTCCAACAGAATTTCAGCTTGTAGTAGATAGGAAAGAGAGCCTTTCCACAACCAAATCTACTCAAAAAATTTGCAGCAAATAAAGAGTTGAAAGTAGGAGCACAAGATGTCTTTCAATCTGCAACCAAAGTGCCCAAAGGATAATGGAAAGATGGCTGTCTTTTTGCACAAAAAAACCAGCTTCTTGAAAATTAGGTTAGCTTCGATTGAAGCCTACACTGAAACCCAATTAGGAAGCCAAATAGTGTGATCAACGCACTCCAATAGGGCTGTTGAAGCGCCCTACTGCTTGCTGAGAATCTGCAAATTTCCAGCCACAAGTTGACCTAACCCTGAATAGGGTTTACTGAATTTTGGGCGCCCTCCTACACAAATGCAAACCTGAAAACAAAAACAGCAAGATAAGGAGACACCACAACCAAAAATCAGTAGCATATTTTTGGGCGCCCTCCTCCAAACAAAACTTGCTGAAAACTGGTTGCATAAAAATCAGATTTGAGATTCTGATTTTTGGGTGCCACAAATTACTCCTCCAAGATCTCTGTTGGGCGCCCTCCTTAACCTGAAAAGAGAGACAAAAGCTGATCCAAACTCCACTTGGAAAAATCAGCAGGATGCTGAAATTTCACAACAAAAAGTAGAGAAGCTCTTCTTATGGTAGGGCGCCAACAAACAAGCTTGCTGCAGATCCGGTAGCTCTGATACCATGTAGGAAAGCAAGAGTCAAGTCACCAAGATCTAGTTATCAATCAATCTCCACAGAAAACAAGAGAGAAGAGGCTGGGCGCCCAACTCTAAGAGAGAGAGAGAGAAAACAACAACAAGAGCAATGGAGAGCAATGCTTAGCCAAACTGTCAAAATGGAATACACAATGAGCATCTAAGTACTTTACCTGGATGTGGCCAAATGCCTCCAAACTCTAAGGTTAACCACTTACTAAATGTAGGGCACCCCCAAAAGTCAAGATAGGTCCCCTAAACAAAATTAGACCCCTAAGGACCCACGAGTCAGTACGTGACCAAAATTGGGTCCAACTTAACTTAAGACAAATGTAAGATGGCCTAAATAACTAAATACCGATGGTTACACAAATCTCGACCTTTTGGGTCAAAGTAACCTATGGATTAACTTTAGCATAGTCATTTATTTCTAACATCTGCCAACAACTTGGAAGGGTTCATATAGCATTTTGTCGTGGTAGATAAGATGCCTATCCAAGCATATGCTATTCCTACCAAATTCACTCATACAGCCAGTCAAGTCTTTCAAGTAGCAAGTTTGTCTCTTGGGAGAACGTTAAAACTTCATGGAGTTCCTCAATAGATTGTTCGTGATATCGGATGTGCAATGTATAGGCAAAGTTTGGACACAATTATTTACTCCATTGGGTCTTAACCCAAACAAGCCCTTTCATCCATACTGATGGGTGGCCAGCAAAAGTTGATAAGTAGGACTACCTAGGACATTTTCTTTGTTAGACTAAAAGATATTGGGAGAAATAGTTGTACTTGGCTGTATTCTTCTATGACAACACAAAGCATACTAGTATTGTGATTCTAGTAAGTTTTTCCCATCTTTCATGCGTTGCTTATACCACTTTGGAATGTATGGAATGAGATATAAGGTTTATTCGAGATTGTTTCTATGGACAATACATACACCCGAAGGAGTACTTGGATAGTAAGATCCTTAGATATCATAGGAGTTTTTGGTGAAGTGAAGAGGATTTCCCATGGAGAAAGCTTCTTGGCAACTAGCAATTGGTTTGCAGCAGTTTCCTGATTTGTTGCTGTAAGAAGGAACTCCATTTAGCTTCAGGTTAATTGCTTGCTAAACTTCTTCTTTCATAGAATCTTGAGAGCATCACTAGTAGGCTTTTACTTGGATTGGGAATCAATAGTACATCATTAGCATATGGAGTATAGACACCAATACTTTATTAAGTCTACTCCCATCACATCTATTTGTGTACCTCCAATTTATTTCCATTGGGCTCAAATATAATTGGTGATACATTCGATATCTTACCCACTAAAAGACACATCATGACGGCAAGAGAAACAAGCTATGGAAGCATGGAGAAACATCAAACATAGGAATTGCTTAAGCTCCTCAAACCAGGATTTTGGAACAACTCTCAAATGAAGAGAGAGAGAGAGAGAGAGAGAGAGAGAGAGAGAGAGAGAGAGAGAGAGAGAGAGAGAGAGAGAGAGAGAGAGAGAGAGAGAGAGAGAGAGGAGCAATTTAACCCTCTTTGAGAAAAGGCTCTTGAAGTACATGCATGGGAAAGTGTGATTGCCATGATCTACTTGGCCAGTTGAGCCCACTTGCATTGAACTTAGTCAAGTTACAAAAAAGGGATCCAAGGTTGTAGTATCTAACGTGATTTCCCTAATTGGAAGTGTTGTTCAGAGTGAGACGCTATTGTAAGATTCTTTGAACATTGGCATGTATATTAATTAGAGGAGCATGTACTTTTCTCTTAGGTGTAGGGCCCAGAAAGGAACTAAAGGAATCGATAGGTATTACCACAACTAGACATGTGTGTCCACATAACATGGGTCTTTATGTACCTCATGGACAAACTGTGGTTGCTCTTCATATGCATGTACGTCATCACAATGATCATTTGGCTTAGCTTCAATATGTAGAACAATAAGGAATTTGAACATTCTAGACTATTGAAATGGCTATATGTGCATCATCAGTTCATACTTGTTATGTTGTGGAATCACAAGAAAATTTGAATGAATTTTTTTTGGTCTCAGGCACATATGTATCTCCTATGACCAATCTTGAACCTTTATTGTCTTTGCAATATCAAGCCTATCTATTATTCACTCTCTATGGATGTGAGAAAGGGTTGCAACTGGTGTAGAGAACTCTCCATTTCACATATATATACATCATGATTCTAGTCTCCTTTTAACTATCCCTTTGTGCTCTAGTAACGTCCATAGATGCACTAGAAGATGATCATATGGCTAGCATAGTATGGAGCAATAAAATGTAAAAGTTATTTTTCTCACCTAGTTGTGTGATGAAATCACTCAAGGGAAGCATGTGCAAGCTTACGCAGTGTTGCTCCAAGCTGAACAATGCAATGAATTTGAGAAGAATGTAAATGTGGTAGTATTGCTCGCTCAAAGTTTGGGGTAAATATCTTCTAAAAAGGCCTTCCTATGTCTGAATGAGATGCAACACTAGCAAATTTTAAAATATAGAATTTTGATCTTATGAGTGTCTTGATATCAATATGACAAGCTCTTAAGTGTAGTACAATCATCTTACCGTAGCATTTGCATCGATGTAATAGTAAATAAAGAAAACGAATGAAGTTATAAACATGATGAAGCATATAAAAAATTGATGAGCATATGAGTCTCCTACCAACAATCATCAATCAACTGTTGTGTATACTTATGATGTTTTGGAGGCCCTTTAGGAGCCTTTCAACAAGAAGTTGCCAATCAGGGTTATTGGGTCTCAAGAGGGTTTATGCTCTACCACTTGGCCATTGGCCCAATACTATGGGTCCAACTCATATGTCCATAATTGTCTCAAGCATGTCGTACAAGAAAAGAGATTAAATACTGGAGGAGGAGACTTCAAGCATTACTCTATTGTGGAGTCTACATGCATATTGAAATGCTAGATTGAAGTTAAGGTACTAGTGTAGATGTGAGGTGCTAGACTAGCTTGGTCTTGTAGGAGGTGCATCAGTGGAAGACCCGAGTTTTCGATAAATAATTGTCAAGGGTGAGGACCTAGAAGCTTATAAATAGGCCCTACTCTTGAATAAATGAGGGTATTGTCCGAGTGGGCTCCTACCTCGAGGTGTTCCGATTGTTGAGGTTTGAGTTGGAATGTTAAGAGTGACTACAAGTCATGTGTGTGTGACTTGTTTGTGTTGTGCTATTGTACATCTCTATGTGGTACGATCATACCATGGGGAAATTGTTTTCCTGGCATTGTTTCCGTTGGGAAACTTGTTCCAGCTCCCCATTTCCTAGGGGGGTTTGCCCAACACGAGGGAATGGTTCTACAACATGTTACGACAAAACACATATTTCCTCTAAATGGAAAATCTTTACCCATACCACAAGGTCAAAAGGTTGATTCACTCAAAAAAGTTTTAATTTTAGTGCCCATTTAACCGGTTTTTTTATATATGTTTTGAGATTTTCTGCTCTTCCTCTCCACATTTCCACTCTTCCTTCTATTTGTGCTCCTCTCTAAGCAATTCAATATAACTCTTTTTCATGATACTTATTAGAGATATGTCATCATTTTTGTATCCCATGTCTAGCTATACATTTCTTGTTTTCCAAGGGGTCTATGTTTTTGGAGTGTGATATGCTTCCCTAAAGTATGGTTGTAATGTGGTTTTGTATGTTGTGATTAAACACTAATTGCTAGTGGCATAACCATATCCTGTGTGACTGATTTTCTAGCATGGTACCAAAGTGTGCTTGATTGCTAAAACATTCTGTTAAAATCGCTTAATATGGCATGGTACTCCTCGAAACTCAACCATTGTAACATACCATCAGAGAAATGGAGCACCTGCATTTAAGATGACTCTGCTAGGAGTTGCATGTTTTGGGTTATGATCTGTGTTTTCAAGTGCATTCCTGCACAAATCCTTCTTTTATGTTACTGGTTCTTATTCTTCTGTTTGGCTATCTATACATTTCAAAAATGTGATGTGTTGTGGCTGAGTTGATGCCCTTGTGTAGCTCTTACTTGAGTATGCAGGTCCTATGTCAAACATTCGTGTGGAAAGGGTGCATTCTGATTCTTTCAAATCAGGGGGTGCTTTGGCTGAAGTAGTGGCCTTCTACGGCAGTGGCCATGATAGTGACCTGAATCTCCTTAGTCCAACAAGGGAAGCTACTGCAAATGGACAAGAGATGGTGAATGAAGGAATGGAGGTAATGTTTTTTCTTTATTTCCAAAGCAAGAATGCAACTGTATTTTGAGCTTGACATTGCATAAAAGTCTTTCCAACCTACAATTTGCTTTGTCTTTGTGAGGCTCATTCCAAAACACCTGCAGTTTGATGTTTCTGGAAAATGCTAAAAGGACAGTTGATGGTCACAAATCAATCTGGTATTAGTGTCGATTCTTGGTCAAATATCATATTCTCAGTGTGTTATTTGTATTTAGAAAGGGAAGATTTTTGTGCATATATGCATGATGTTGATGATTACAAACACCACTATCAACTGGGAAAAAGAAAGCCCTAGTTGCTCCTTCGGGTTTGAGAGAACTTTATTACATACCATCAGGTTCACTCTGTTCTTGGGTTCAAGAACTTTTCATACTTCACCTTCATGTTGGAGGATGTTGCACATGCCAAGATTTGCTCACTGAGTTCGTTCACAATAGACATTGGTTGTTGGATGCATGCCCAAAGGCTCGTGTTTGACAAACGTACAGGCTCGATAAATCATATTATTTTTGGAGCTATTATTAGGACTCACAACCAATATAAAGTCATGCCTTGAGGAAAGATTTTTTCAATCGAAGTGGGTCTTTCCAAACTTGCACCATTTTGGGTTTTTTCTGCTTTTGACTCTTAGTTCCTACTCTAATAATTATTAAGATAGGGAAGTCCATAATTTTGTTTTAAGAATGGGAATCTGGTGGTATAGCATTCTAAATCATGAATACTCCTCAACTGAGGATTTTGCTCCTTGAGGAGTTTATGTTAAGAGTCCATCGATGTCATATAGTGTTCGTTCATTAATTTTCTCATAATTTTTCACTCAAAGTGAAACTCTTGATTTGTGTGAGTGACTTCATTAGATATAGTAACTTGATTGATCGTATTTCTTTTGAAAGTTAGGTTCATAAAAGGAGATATTAGCTTCAATTGGACTAATCCTTTAATGTTTTACTTAGTAACATAGTTCTGTAATGAATCACTTAAGTTGAGCGAAGTATAACTATTGGGCAAAGATATTGCAACTAGACGGACAATGCCGTCAACACAATAACTAAAAGCAAATATGACTGGAAGAAAGTTTTATTTCCAGGATTATATGGTACAAAGACCATTTACATGTTCAACTGGACATCTCTTCATTTTTCTAGATCAGAATCTATCTCAGAACTTCAAATATCATTCAATATAGGTTCATGATCTATAAATTTGATAACACCATCCTGATAGATAAGCCATTTGCCGGTGGATAGAGTTTTTTGCCTTGCCTTTTTCGCTCTTGAACTTGGATGAAAGTAAGATCTTCGTCCAAGTAGATTTTGGTATCCCGAAGTTTAGATCTTTTCTCAAAGCTTCACATCGGTGAGATGCTCTCGCCGGGATAACAAGAGTATCCGGGTCCTTCTTAGGCCGCCAAGCAGTTTCCATACTTGTGCTATGGTGCTGAAGATTCTCATCCAAAAACATCTTAGCTTCTTTGACATCATCTTGGGAGTTCAAAATACCTCTAACATGAAAATCCAGTGCTTTATGCTCTTGCAGGCGGAATGTGGCTGAGATAAACGACGATGGGGGTGATCGAGAGATAGTTGTAGACGAACCTTTAAGTACATCTGCCCATGATTGGATAGCTGTATGGTGCTGTTTCATCTGATTTTCGAGCTGCTGAATTTTAGATGAGGTAGCTATTTGGGAAGAAATTTCATTTTTGATAACTGCAACTTCGTTCTTGAGCTCTTCAATGGAAGAATCTAGCTTTTGGAGGTGCGCTTTCATGGTTAGAAGTAGAGAGCTAAGTCTCACTTTGTGTTTGTTAAGAATGTTGAATATACTGAGTTGTTCTGCACGAAGAAGATGAACCAAGTTGGGTGGAGTGGAGACAAAAACTTCTGGAATGGTTGGAGTCAAGGGAAGAGCTACAATAGTTGCACTATCAGAAAGAATAGGATTTGATGGGGAGATAGGAACTGCAACAGGCATAGAAGGAGAAGGGGAAGGTGGATCTAGTTGTGAGGAAGACGATGAAGTAATGTTGGAAACAGAATGGAAACTAGGGGCATTTTCAGATATAGATCAAATGGATCAGGTAGAGATGGAAAACATTAAGATTTGAGACAACTAGAGGAATGAAATCAGCGCAACAGCGACAACGGCCACTACCAGTAGTGCGTTGTCGGCGCCATTGTTGCTGAAGCGCAGATGGGAGAAGATCCGCTAGAACCCTGGCTGTTGGAGGAATGGACACTGGGGACTTCCGCTATTGGGTGTTGGAGGACTTTTGTTGTTGAGAGAGAAAGAAAGAAAGAAAGATCTTTATTAATGTCCTTGAAATACCCTAAGGTATATAGGACTAAGAAAAGGTACATGTCAAGTGTGTACATAGGAGCTTAAAGCTCAATTTAGCTGGGCGCGTTTCGTACATCATTTCGAAACGCATTTGAAACGTCTGGTTCAGGTTTGAAATGGGAATTTTTTTTTAGGTTTTTTTTTTTTGAAATGTGCTTTTGAAGGTTTTTGGGGTTTACAGATGTCATAGAAAGTCTAGTAACAAGTAGATACATCCAATTTCTTGAGAATGTTCTAGAGAATGCAATTTCAAGAGGAGAGCTGTGTATTATGACCATGGTCACTTTCCTCAATCAATTATTGATACTGTCATGGATAGGTTATTAGGTTGCGAGAATATGTTCATGCCCATTGCCAGTACATACTACAAAGCTTATGGCACAGTTTTTGGGGTTTACAGATGTCATAGAAAGTCTAGTAACAAGTAGATACATCCAATTTCATGAGAATGCTCTAGAGAAATTAGAATGCAATTTCAAGAGGAGAAGCTGTGTATGGTGACTATGGTCACTTTCCTTAGTCAATTATTGATACTGTCATGGATAGGTTATTAGGTTGTGAGAATCTGTTCATGCCCATTGCCAGTACATACTACAAAGCTTATGGCATGGTTTCAGAAAAAAAAATTGGTTTATTTATATTTTATATTTTTATTTTTTTCAGTCGTTTCGAACACTGAAACGGCGTTTCGAGACGGGGTCGTTTCGTACGTCTTGTTTCGAACGCGTTTCAGCGTTTGAAACACGTTTTGAGGAAACAGTGGTATATATCCAACAACTTATTAGTTGCTCAGTTAGCTGAATCATCCATTTTAATCGCGATCAATCGGTTGTTCAGAGCACAATTGTATTGTTCTTTCTCTCTGTTATCACAGAGTATTGTCTCAGAAAGAACACCTCTCTATCGGTATTCAGACTGTATTTTCTACATGACTAATCTATCAAAGTTCCGGTAATACAGGTTGTGTATGCTGAATGCTTATTTCATTTTTATTGTCAGATAGATTTATGCTCGTAGATAAACTTATTTGTAGATTAAATCGTTTCATATGACTGATAGTAGTGTTCGATCTGTCCCTCTAATAGCCGCACCTAAATCGCTTCCGCAAAGCTAAATCTGAAATTAAAGTAACCTGTGCACGACTATGGAATCGACTGTCTAGACCAGCGACTTTGAAACTGATCAAGTAAGACAGACTTCAATTTATCGTTGTCTGCCTGAATCCGATAGACATAGTTACATGCACCGAGGATTCCGCTGCGCCTCCGCGCTATCGCCACAAAATCCCAATAGGGGGCAAGTGAGTTTGGCTCAATACTCTATATATGCCCTCACTAGTGTCCATGAGGATCATGGAGAGTCTTATAGTCGTTAGGCTGTTGGGCCGTGAAGCTATTCTCTTGTGATTTGCCAATCTCCTGGATTGCTCGGGGGCTAGACCGGTATTGGGTCTACGTCTGGTTTGGACGGTTTTGTCTACTGCAATCTTCGTTTGTATTCTTGGAGCTTTGTCTCGATTTGGATTCCTGGGGGATGATCTAACTACCTTTGGCTTACCCCTAGTGTCCTGATTTTTGTGCTGTCTATGCTTCTACTTCTATCGCATCCTCTTGTTCTCACTAGGTTTGGCATCCAACATTTTGAACTACTGCAACAAGAAGTATATGTATCTGGATTGACTTAGAAATATGCCTTTTTTTGTCTACTCAATCTCAAGACCTAGATTATAAGGCAAGAATTCCAAATCATGCATTTCAAATTTCCTACAAAGATTGATCGATTGTGAAGCCATTATTTTCTATTCAAACTAGCAAAACTTACGCATTGTTGTAGTAAGCTACTGTTGATCAGTGACCTTGTGTGCCATCCATATCTCCTCCGTCTTCAAAGCAAGTATCAAGAGCCATTATTATCTTTGGTTCTTGCTTGCGATGAAACAAATCAATGGTATAGTGGTTACCCACACCAACTGGAATCACCCCACCATGAAAAATGACACTTGTGGATATTTGAACATGGTATAGTGGTATGTTGGCCTGGTTGCATAAAGGATCCCGTGCAACTCCTCCATCTCTCAAATTATTTCCATCGTAATTTTTTAGTAGACTTATAACAACATTATGAATTGGAGCGATGCTAAAAGATAGGAGAACATTTGGTAACATACAACCTTGAGCATTGAGCATCATATTGTTATGTCAAAACGCATGTAAAGTAGAGCTTTAGAACCATCTTGTCTACGCTTCCAAATTTTGCACGTCACTACGAATTGTCCTATGATGGATGGCATCTGTGAGCAATAGAATCTATCAAATTGAGATTTAGCATGCACTATGTTGATTTTTCATCACTTTGAAGTTTTTTTTGGCTGAAAAAGAGATGTTTTTCATTTTCTCCATAAGCTTCTCATCCTTTTGTATTCTAACACGTCCTTTCTAAAAATTGGCTTTTGATAAAACTTTTTGTAATCAAGTTATTGCTTGTTTTGATGATGACATTGAATTAGTATTCCAATCAAACAAGATATGAACTCATATCAATATTTCTATGATCCTTCCCTCTCCAGTAAGTGTGCAAATTGAATAAACTTAAATACATAGAAGTGCACTCAAATAAGCTAGCCAACAACTCATGTATCTAACTTTCACAACAACATTTGGATTGACAAGATTTGGCCTTGGGTTAAGATGTCTTGAACACAAACTCTCATCTGGCTATCTGATGTAGTTTTACCTTGGAATTGTGATATCTTGTCCAACTAATGATCAAACATGAGGGCTTCTTAAAGGGATGATCAAATCGTTTGCATTGTGTATCTAATTAAATGTTAAACAATATAATCAGTGTACAAAAATAACATAAAAAACCACATAAAAAATCTCACCGACTACAATTGCATGTATTCTGTACATCACAATAGTTGCAAAGATGTCTCCATTTTTTAATGCCAAGATAACTGGACAGTCTCGTTCTTTTGTGACATAAGCCAAAGTTTTGGCTTTGTAATTTCACACACAAAAATGTTATGACTCTGCATCTTCATAAAATTTCTGCAGTAGACGATTCGTTGCGTTACTCTAATGTGCCCTCATGAGCCTAACCATATCTGTACTGGATTCAAGTAACATATCAACCTTATCCCTTTCATGAACGTTTTCCTAAGAAAATGGAAGAGATTCAACGAATCAACTTATTTCTAGGTCTCTGTTTATTTCTAGCACTCTAACTACTACAACCTGAATGCACTGAAAATTGCTGCTACAACGCTCTGCTACTTTAAAAAAAAGACAAAGAAAAATGCTTAAAAAAAAAAATTGATTATGGTTTAGAGGTAGGGCTTTGGCCTTGTCCATATCTCTCTTTACTCTAAGGTGAGGGAATGAGAGAGCTTGGCTGCTATGGCTTTTTTTGGGGATCTTGAAAAAAAGAAAGGAAATAGTTGCTTAAAAATTAATGTATGTTGTTGTTGTAGTGTAAAAATCCATAAACGAAACTGTCTAATAAAAGTTCGTTCCTTAAAACTATTCATGTTTTCTAAAGGTTATCCCACACGCGTATGTTATTCACAGCTTTTTCTTCCATTTTCTTCAGAAAAAATTACAAGGTTCAAGAAAGAGATAAGGTTGATTTGTTATTTGAATCTAGTGCAGTTCATGAGGGCATAGCTGGATGATGCAAAGAATCGCGTGTTGTAGAAACGTTATGAGGATGTAGAGAGTCTTGCATTTTTCTTTGTAGACCCAAAAAGCCAAAACTTTTGGCATATATTGCAAAAGAACGAGACTGTCCATTTATCTTGGCATTTGAAAATGGAAGCATTTTTGCAATTGTTGTGACGTACAAAATACATTTTTTATATAGTTTTTGATGTTAGTTTTGTGCATCGATTTTATTGGTTAACATTTAATTCGATGCATAAATCGTAGCTGCTAATAATCTTAGCTTGGTAGAGATTATCTTGTCTTGATCCAACAGTCAGTAGCTTGTTTGAGTTTTGCTTGATTATTCCGCATACCTTCCCATCGAATAGGACTCGTATTTCAAGATCGGCTATCCTCGACACAAAGAGTAGATCTCTCCTTAGTGTAGGTACATAGAGTGCTCCTTGGAGCTTTGCATGCCCCGACAGTGTACGTAGCTGTAGAGTTCCGATACCTTCGATATCGTGTCTGCTTCCATCACCCAATATCACTGTTCTTGCATTGTCGAGTGTTTTGTAATTGACCAAGACGTTCTTGTTGCAGGTTATGTGCAATGTAGCTCATGAGTCGATCACTATATCGTAGTCGTGCTCTGTATAGCTGGTTGACTCTTCATTGGATATTGTGAAGGCATTGTCGCTCTTCTCAACATCCTTTGATGATTCTGGAACATTTGCTTTTTTTGCTTTATGCTTTCCTTTTGGGTTATGCCAGCATTCATTGCTAAATGCCCTTTCTTCTTGCAGTGTTGGCAAGGTATTGTCGGGTTGAACCAGCATCTGTCTGCTGTGTGTCCCGATTTGTGACAGTGATCGCAGGTAGAAGTATCTTTGTTGTAGCTGCCTCTTGTCGAAGACTTCGTTTGAGTCTTGTCGATCTTGGGCTTGTTTTTGTATTTCTTCTTTCCCCTTACGAAAAGGGCCTTCTCTTGGTCGCCGTTTGCTTCTTCTTCATCTCTCATCAGTCTTTCATCTGCAAAAACGCTGACTGCTCTTTTGAATGTCATCTCAGGTAAGCTCAGGATGAGCATTCTCAGTGGCTGGTTGGATGAAGGTAGAGATTTCATGAAGTACATCAGCTGCTGGGGTGCTGGGACTTGATGCTCCTGTCCAGATGTAGAGAGGTGAGCGAAGATCGTTTTGATCTTGTCAACATGCTGATCCACCTCGTTGCCATCCCATGACAAGCTCTGTAGCTGATTGTGGAGGTGCATGACCGATGCGGCTGTCCTCACTTCGTACTTCTGCTTTAGTTTCTCCCACGCTTCATGGATGCTATCACAATCTTCAATCTGGTTGAGGATTTCTTCATTTATGGAGGATACGATGATCGCCATTGCGCGCTCATCCTTCCTTATCCATTATGCTCTCCTTGGGTCTTCCTCTGGAGGCTTTTGATCTGTGAGATCGGTCACTGACCATATCCCTTTGCCATTTAGAATCGTTTTGATCTTGAACTTCCATACACGATAATTTGCGCCATCAAGATTGATTGCAATCCTAGTCTGAATTGTAGTAGCCATAATGTATCTAATGACTCTGCTTTGATACCATGTCCGGGAATTGGGTTTTGTGATGCTTAGCTGTGCTTTGATGCTCAGCGGTGTGCGCCTATTTTGTGCGGAAGTGCGCTTCACTATGCATTCAATTGCAGGACCTAGATACACGACTATCAATCACAAACATTGCAGCAATCGATCAAACAAACAGATGTAGCGCAAGAATCACAATTGAAAGAACAAAATGTATTTTGTATTTTGCTTTTCTTTTAGAGTGAGTCGGCAATGTCTCGCGCGTTGGCGGCCTGACGCTTCTCTTACAACTCTGTCTCTGCTTGTTGCAGATCTCTATCTCATGTCTACTATTATGAATTCTAACCTACACTTATGTCCCACCAGGTGAGATTACAAGATAGATTAACTGATCATTACAAGAGAGGTTTATGCTAAATCTTTGGCTAACTATGTCTCCCTCGTAACGTCACTTGTACGGATGAGCGTGATAGTTTAAAGTTTTATGCCCAACGAGCTATGGTCCCGATAGTTCGACTTGCCCGACTATTCGTTTTGCTTTACGTCTGCCTTCAACATTTGGTTGGGGGTTCGACAAGCCCGACTATTCGTTCTGCTCGACGTCTGCCTTCAGCCTTTGGTTTGGTGTCGACCATTGTTGATATGTCGGCCCCTTTGGGGAATATCGGAGAATGGTTGCATAAGTTCACCATCTCCAAGACGAGAGAGCAAACGAATCTGGAGCTGAGAGATGTATGTCCAATTTGTAGCTGTCAGACCAGTACTCCATGTCTCGGAAGCATACATAGCTGAGGGCACCACCATAGTGTCAAAGAGCCGGCACTTACTAGTCGCATCTCTGATGTGTGAGCTGAAGCATAGTCTCTCCAAATCTACTAGTGAGGCATAGCCCTTTCGTACCCGAGAAATAGCTGCATGTCTCATGCTGAACGTGGGCCGAGAATAGTACCCCCAGGTATGTATAGGAATCAACAACCTCAAGTGGATGGCCATTCCATAGAAGTTCCTGCCGCATCGTGAAAGACCTAGAGGTGTTGAAAACCATAACCTTAGTCTTGGCCACATTCACTGACAAACTCCACCGTGTGCAGAAAGAAAGAAGAGCGTCTAAGTGTCGCTGCAAACCCTCTCTTCTATGAAAGCAAAACCACATCATCAACATACAGGAGGATAGCAATAATGAGGTTAGATTTCCCTCCGCACCACCAAGATTTTTGCTCCACAAGTTTGGTTGGCTAAAACAGGAACTGCGAGAACTTCAACGACGAGTAAGCTATTTGGAATCGGAAAATGGCAAAATAAAGATGAAAATGGGAGAGCTGAAGGCTGAAAATTTGGGATTGAAGACGGAGCTCACGGAAATGAACGATAAATGGAAGAAGGAAATGGAGGCATTGACTCAAGCGCTTAGGGCCCAACCTATTCTTGCCACCCCGGAATCCTCTAACCGTTTAAAGGAATTGGAAGATAAGATAGAGCAACATAAAGAGGAAACCATGTCGTGGGCAGCGGTGCATAAAGGCACTAAACCTACTACGCCTATCTCCTCTATCATTTCAGCTACTCTCTCGGAAGAAAGACTTTAGGGCAGAAAAGCCCTCAATATTCGGGTACGTGGTATTGTTGATACCCAAAATGCCATCGAAGAAGCAAAATGGTTTCTTGAAACCACATTAGACCACCATAGTGAAGGGCTTGATACGGCATGGCGGACAAAACGAGATAATTCTACCTTGATTACTCGTTTCACCTCGGCTATCACCCGCAAAGATGCCCTACGTAAGAGAGCTAAGTTAAAAGATACACGAATCTTCATGGACGATAATCTCACATACATCCAAGTGGAATAAAGACGTCAAGCCCCGACGACCTTATGGATTTCATCACGGATAGGGATATTCTGTTCTTTATGGAGACACATGAGAGCCAGATTAGAGGCCTTACAGGCCTACCTACATTCTCAAGCTACAGATGGGACTCAATATACAGGACAAAGGCGAGATCTATAGGCGGTAGAGGATCAGGTGGGGTCGCATGTCTATACAGAGAGTCACTACACTCGATTATAGAGTTTATAAGACATGACGAGTATGCACATTATATATGGGTCCACCTCATTGGACGTGATATCAGACTGGCCAGGGATCTCTTCATTGCTGCATGTTACTTTCATCCAGAGTCCTCTTATGTAGAGGGCATTGGCTCTCCCTTCACTGAACTCTCCATAGATATTATTAGATTCTCAGATCGAGGTTCTATTCTTCTTACTGGTGATTTTAACGCTAGAATAGCTACGCGACATGTAGAGTTCCAAGGTGCTGATGACCTTCTACGCATACGGGCCATTGATTGTGATGATATGGGAGTTACCAGGATTTCAGCCGACGCACTCGGTCCTGTCACTGGTTAAGGTGAGTATCCGTTGCAGCTAGGAGAAGCTCACGAGCTAGCCATTTATAATGGCCTCGCCTGTTGGCTTGATTCTGACAGCCACACATGCTACCCTCAGTGGCGGGCACAGTGTTGTTGATTACCTTTTGGGTGTTAGGAATTAATAGATTAATCAACCTGCGTGCTAGAAGGCCTATTTCTATTTTTAGTATAGGTACTATCTATTTTCAGTATAGGTACCTAAGTTAGTACCAATTTTGCTAGAATAGTATAGAAATCTATTTTAACCAAGTTAACATAGATTTCTATTGTTAAGACTTCATAATTAGCATTTCAATTGCTATTGTAGTAAAATAGCTTTTGCTTTTCATTGTGGACAGCCTCTATAAGAGTAGATGGGCGCTCACCTCCATTGTTATCTCAGTTTCCAGCTTATGAAGCATAGCTTCTTGCAGTCTCTCTTCTTCTTCAGCTTGTGGTTGATGTTTTGTGTGAGTACTAATAAGATTAGTCTACTCCGATTAGAGAATCTCTTCGATTCTAACATGGTATCAGAGCCATCTCGTTAAGATCGGGATCTACGGAAGGAGAAGATCAGCGCGGCAGGTTTTACTGGTCGAGATCGCATCTAGTGGAGGTGCTATTTGGTGAAGGTTGTATCTGGTGGAGGCGTCATCCTGTGCAGGTTTTTCTGGTGGAGGTCACATCTGGCGTAGGTAGCTTTTGGACAGGCAGCAGTATCAGACAGGCAGATCTGAGGGAGGCAACATCCAAGACATCAAAACAGGTGTTCCTGAGGGCAGCAGCAGCTGGAGAAGGCAGTACCTGAGCAGGTAATATCTGGACAGGCAGTACCTGAGGAAACAGTGCCAGGACAGGTTTTCCTGAGGGCGGCAGTTTTTGGTGGAAGCAACATCTGGGGGCAGCAACATTTGACCAGGACAGGCTTTATCTGAGGCAATTTTTCAAAACAGAGGCATATCTGAGGGCGGCAGTTTCTGGTGGAGGCAACATTTGGTTCAAGCATATCTGGGGACAACAACATCTGAAAAATCAGATCAGATTTGGAACAGATAACAACCAGATAGGTGTTATCTAAGTGAGACAGAACCTGGACAGGTCAGGTAGGAACCAGACGGGGTTTATCTGGGACAGGCAGCAATCAGATAGGTGATATCTGAGGGAGTCCAAATCAGATTCAGGTCAGAACCAGCCAGGCTCCATCTAGGACAGCAGATAAGTATTTCTGAGGCAGGTAGTATCTGGACAAGTGCTATCCAGGGAAGGGACAATTAATAGATTGTTGCATGCAAGTATATTCTTAGTTAGTGTCATTTTTGTACAAAGATGGGGAGTCTGAATGAATCCAGAATCAAGCAAGTTAGATGGATCTAACTACAGCTTGTGGAAGTTCAAATATCAGAATATCCTTCAGGACAAAGATTATTGGGAAATTGTCAAGGGACAGGAGGTGATGGCTCACGGTCTCAATGATCAAGATAGAAGGGCATTTGAGAAACGGGTGCAACGTGCGCATCATATCATCAACTTATCTGTGAAGGATAAGGTGATTCCTCTGATCAAGAATGCAGTTGGGCCTAAGGATGCATGGGATATCCTTAAGAACACATATGAAACAGTAAGTCTAGAGCGTTGTTCTTGAACAATAAGCTTCATACCTTGAAAATGGAATCAGAAGAATCCATATCTCGGGTTTCTCATCGCGATCTCTGACACCGTATTGCCTCTAGACCACCTAATAGGGCTACCAGGAGACTTCACAGATCTAGAGTTCATGTGCGTAGACCCGTTGCTTCAGCACCGACATCTTCCTCTATCCTCGCTTTCTTCACTAGTGGGCCTGTGGCAACATGAGCTATCCTACAATTCGGACAACTATTGTATTGTATAGTATTGTTACACAACACCCCATTGTACCATATTTCAGACTTCCAGGTTTTCTCACACTTGAGATGTACTTATTTGGTCTCATATGTCGTTTGGCATTAAAAGATGTTAATAACTCTCTCTCTCTCTCTCTCTCTCTCAGATACCCTTCTTCTTCCCACATCTCGTCCCACGGATACTTCTGACATATTCACTAACGACCTTATAGAGAAGGCCCTCACACGACTCCATTCCCATAAAGCCAAAGATATTGATGAGCTAGAGGCTGAACGTCTAAAGTATGCTCCTGACATCCTCTCATCTTTCCTCTCCATTCTATTCAACCGAGGTGTCACCTCTGATTTTCCCTCTCCATGGTCCACAAACCTCATTCACCCTATCCATAAAGGCAATGACCCCATGAAAGTTGACAATTATCGCACCATTATGATTAGCCACCTCTTTGCCAAAGTCTATGGTTCTATCTTACAGTCAGAGATTAGTACAGAGATGGATGCCAGATCACTCCATGCCATTGGCCAGGCGGGTTTCGAACGGGGTATACTACATCAGATCATATCTTTACTTTGGGGTCCATCATTGAGGAGGCTAAGGCCAAGAGGGAGCGTGTATACTGTTGCTTTGTGGATTTCTGCAAGGCCTTTGATTCTGTGCCCAAGCATTTATTGATACAGAGGCTTTAAGATCGGGGCTTGCAGGAGGATACTATACAGGCAATAGTAGCATTGTACAGGCGCGTTATTTGCAGGGTTCGACTATCAAGAGTTATCTCACCAGAGGTGGTTAGTAATATTGGGGTCAAGCAGGGCTGTCCACTATCTGCTACACTTTTTGGTCTTTACATTGAGAAGCTGGAGCATGTTATATGGAGTGATGGGGGAGGGTGGATACTGGCAGTACACTTCTGATCCCCTTTCGTCCTCTCGGAAGTTCCAAGTTTATATTGTTGTTGATGATCCTTTATACCACTATGGTGCTTTATGTATTCCCAGTTCTCCTTCCATTCATCCTCAGCTGTTGTCTGATGCTCATGCTTCTCCTATTGGTGGCCATTTTGGTTTTCAGAAGTCTTATGCATGTCTTAAGTACAATTTCTATTGGCCATCCATGAAGTTTGAGCTAGCCCATCTTATTCGTGATTGTCTTGTGCTAAGTCCGCTGGTTTGCTCCAGAGTTGGCCCATTCCTCATCGCTAGTGGACAAATATTACTGTGGACTTTATCCTTAGTCTTCCTCGTACCCGCCGTGGTCATGACTCTCGGTATGGTGGTGGTAGATCGGTTCTCGAAACATGCACACTTTATACTAGTTCGCAGTACTATTATAGCTGAGCAGTGCGCACGTCTTTTTCTATCAGAGATTTTTCGCCTGCATGGTATGCCACCTACTATCCTATCTGATCGGGATAGTAAGTTTACATCTACATTCTGGACAGAGCTTATGCGTATTTTGGATGTACAGCTTTTGATAGGTACTGCTTATTATTCTATTGTTGATGGGCAGACTGAGGTCCTTAATCGGATCCTTGAGGATTAACTTCGACATCTTGTTTCTCCTTCCGGGAAGGATTGGGATCAGCACTTATGTTTGGCAGAGTATAGCTATAATAGCTCTGTTATTACTAGCACTGGAGTTTCATGTTTGTTATTGGCTCATGGGTATGCTCCACTTTTGCCAGGGGTGCCTCTTCCTCCTGAAGATACACCAGTTACCATTGCCTCTTTTTTATCTGGTGCTCGCAAGCTTATTGCTAGGGCTACTACTCACTTACAGCATGTTCAGCAGCGCTATCCTCATGTTGAGTTTCAGGTTGGTGATATGGTTTACCTCCGGTTACGCTTTGCATGTCATCACTTTGTTCAGGGTCACACTTCTATTGAGAAGCTTGTACCACGCTATTATGGGCCTTACTGTATCTTGGATTGCCTTAGCCCTATTACATACCGGTTGCAGTTGCCTGATTCTACATAAGCCTGTGATTTATTTCATGTTAGAGTATTTGCTTAGTACTTGCTTTACACAGTTATGATACTTTTGGGATATCTGTTGTGACGACTTATGTCCTCTCCATCAGTATTTCCATTAGTTCGTGATTTTTCAGTATTTAGCATGCTTACATTATTGTTTTAGATAGTCATTATGCTTGCTAGATGGTGGAGGGCTTTGTTTAAAGGTATGCCAAGTCCTCCTATCAGATGGAATGAGAAATTAGATGAGAATCCTCGCATACTCAAGCTTCTAATCGCCTCAGCTCTAGTTTTGAGAATAGTGGATCCAGATTTGACGTTCGTCATCAACACTGACGCGAGTGATACGACTATTGGAGCTGTTCTCTTATAGGAGGGTCAGCCCGTTGCCTTTGAGAGTAAGAAACTAACCGATGCACAGGTCAGGTACACCACTTAGGAAAAAGAGCTTTTTGCTGTGATCCATGCTTTGAAATCATGGAGGCATTACCTGTATGGTAATAAATTCGTAATTAATACGAATCATCCACTATAACTAGAATGATTTGCAAAGTCGTAAGGCCAGATGGGCAGAACTCATGCAAAAATTTGACTTTGAAGTGCGGTATATCATAGGCTCATCTAATCAAGTGGCTAATGCACTTAGTCGAACTGGTGAAGTGAACGAACTTTCCTTCACTGAGATTAGTACGGAGTTTTATCTCTCCCTAAGAGGTCTTTATGAGAAAGACTTACATTTTGGACCAATCTAGAATAGGGTTCTAGCAGTTTCATCAAGCGGGACTGATGATCATGGTGATCAGTCTGAGGGAAAGATATAAAGGGTACTGATGACTTTTCTATCTGTAATGGACTTTTGTTCAGGAAAGGGAAGGTTTGTGTGCCTGATGTGGATGTTGTTAAGAATAAAATTCTTTATGAATGTCATGACTCACCATGCGCAGGACATCCCGACATACATCGTACATTGGATTTGGTACGAAGGGATTTTTAGTTATGGACTTTGCTCATTACATTCGCCGCGTCCATTCTTTTATTCGTTATTATGCATAATGTCATGGCCATATTCGGTTAAGGACCTGGAATAGTCCTAGTATGGTAGACCGGCCCTCCAGTATTAGAGATTGTTGGTCACGCCATGATTTAATTCCATGTCAAGGCCAGTTTGTGACTAATTACCTTGAGAGGACCCAGACACTCTAATTGAGACATATGGAGTATTGCATGTCTGTGTGACGGACATAGGCAGGAGGACTACATGAAGAGATGTGATCTATTTATAGTTGACCTGCATGGGGATTGCATGGATTCATGCACAAGACTCTACTCTCTATATAATGAGGTAGGGATTCTGCGTCAACATATTGGATTTAGGTTACCAATTTCTCTCTTCTTCTCTTGCTTCACATGGCATGGCTTGGGGGCTAGATCTTGGTTTGATCTAGGATTGGTTGGGTGGTTTGGCTCCATAGTCTCTCTTATTGTGTTCTCCTATCCTCATCTTAGGGGTAATCCTTTTGGTACATTGGTATCAAAGCCCGACTAAGATGCGGTCTTGGATGGGAGTCGAGGCAAGCTCTACATCGGACTTGGAATGTGGAAGCGCTTGGATTTGCATCCCGGATTGAAGTGCTGAATTCTCAAGAGAAGTGCAGTTATGGATTCACTAATTCCAGTTTTAAAGCAAGTTTTTCGGATAGTGAGCTTTTCTATGGGTATGATTCCGTTAAATATGCTAGGAATTAGTATGAATTCATTAGTATTTCCAGATTTCTTGATGAAGCTTTCAAGTGATGTAGAAGGATCTGTTATAATAGATCCGGTTGCTTGTTTCTTGGCTGTATTCTGATCGGTTAATAATTTGGATGCATGCATAACTCTTAATGTTTTGAGGATTAGTGTTTTCCATAATCCTCTTGTTAACTTGCATGTGCAAGAATGTTGAGGGAAATTGCCGTTGCTGCAGAGTATTTGTCTACATAGCAGAGATAAACCTATTTCCTGAGATGCTATTCCCTGCAAGACAGTGCTGTACTGATCTAGGTTCATGCTTGGGAACGTGGAGAAGAGAGGTAACCCTGTTTCTTGAACCTTTTGAAATGGCTGATCAGGAAGGTCACTGGCTAGCCCTTGATTAGAGCTTTAATTTGATACCCATATTGCCCACAAAAATAAAAAAAATAAAATTTTTAAAAAAAACATTTCTGCGAAACGCATTCCCAAACCAGAAACGCGTTTCTAGAAACGCTGTGCATCTATGGTTCAGGTATTCAATCTTTACATTTTCCTTCGCTCTAAGGTCACATTCAATTATCAAGGTATATAGGATTTTTACACATTGATCACTTGGGTGGGTTGCTCATCTCTTGTGTAAAGATAGTTAAATAAATAAAGATGATGTTGGGCAACATGGCAAAGTGTTCGACCTGTAATGTGATGTGTAGGCTGTTCGCACTGTCGTCCGATGTGGTGTCAAGTGGGAATATTTGCCGCAACTTCTAAACCCACTTCAACCTCATAGTCTTGTCGTGTATGATGGAAGAATGAGGTTATGGGAGGCTGCAACAAATCACGATCTAGTAACCTGCTCAGATATACCACTAGTAAATGACCGCTCATAGAGCATCATGACAACCAATACGATGTCCTTTGAGAAGTGAAAGTCTCTTTACCTCTAAATATGCAAGTGTGGAGGGATAGACAAAGCGAGTCTGAAATCCACAAAGCAACAAAAAAAACCTTCTTGGCTGAACTTGGATTCCTCAATAACAGACCTGAGGGTGACATGGTGACGTGACTTGAAGCCCACTTGCCCAATAGTGACAATGTTCACTACTAGCAACTGGTTGGAGAATAGAACCATAGAGCTTAGCCATAACATATGCAATTTCGACGGTGTGATAGTTTTCCGGTCTCATGGCCACGTGGGAGGAATTCCCCTTGAAGAGGAATTATATAAGAGGTCAAGAAGTTGTCGGTCAACGGTTTTCCATTTTCATAAAGGCTTGTTTGTTGTGATGAAGTAGGGGTCGCATAGGAGGTGTAGCAGGAAGGCACATGTGTGGATGACTTGTTGGAGATAGAGTTGTCTGACATTCATCGTCATATTAGGTATTACAAGGAAAAGTGAAACGCGATCAAGGTCTGTGGAGTTTGTTGGGGATGGCAATGGTTGTGGCTGTATGAAGTGAGGAGGACAAATGTTAGCTTGGATTTTTAATGAATTGTCAAGGGGCACATGGAATATTATGGAGTTGAGCGAATCCTGGTAGAGTTTTGTGTGAAAAGGACCATAAGGATATTGTAAACTTCAGTTGATATACTAGGAGGTTGGGGTGTGGGTGGATATGTTCGGCCAAGTTGAAAGGAAAGAAAAGAGTGGTCAGACAATGCAGTGGGAGAGATAGCAATCTCGAAGATATGTGGGAGGAAAGATGGTGAGCCCATGAGGTAGTCAACAACGCTATGTCCCCCACTACGTGGGAGGCAAATAAAGTCACTTGAAGATAAGAAAATTGATTATATAGCACAAGCTTATGGGAGTCACCAAGATGTAGTAGGTACTCCACATAAGGCCCATCCCATTTGTTGAAGATCATTAGATAAGAAGTTCCCAACATCTAGAGCATGTAGCCGTAGGGGGTCGGTCTCTATATCGTTTAAGTCTAGTCTTAAAGTCTCCAAGCAAACTGCACTCCTAGTTGTCCCTACTTTGAAAAAGAGAATTTCTAAAGAGAGAGCATAAGGAGAGGAGTCAGTATCATTAGAAAATGAGGAAGTCTTAAGAGGAAAGTAGCAAGAAACTATGCAACATCCATCTCTAGAGCAAGGTGATGTCCCACTTAATGAATCCATACACATCAAGTTGAAGCATCTCGTCCAACCATAGAGAGTACTTATCGTAGATGATCGTGATAGAGGCATGCACTCTCCTTGACCCCTACCATGTGTTAATTTGGTATCGTCACAATTTACCAATTCCCAAGTGAAGCTTGAGAAGGATGGTAGACCCCTTTTTGTATTCTCATGTGTCTCAACGAAGAACTGAATGTCACCATCATCAGTAAACTCACGTAAGTGACCAGTACCCGTTGATTCAAAAACTCTATCCTTGTTATGACCTTGGGATGCTCCCGTATGCCAAGCCCCCAAAGTCCCTATGTGTTGGAATCTGGAGGTGTAGGAGGGGGTGCACATTTGAGCAACAAAGGTGGCTCGACCATCTCTGAAAGCGACCCATTTACTTGTTTCCTTTGTTGCCTGGAGAGTGTTCTTTCGTTCTTTTACTTGTATGACGGACCGAGGTGGGATCGTGCTCCATAAGAATTCAGGTGCCTTCAAGTTTGTCTGTTTGCCTAAGGGCCTATGTCTTGCATTCATGTGAGATAATTCAGATCAGCAATGTAGGGCGATCTTTCTTTGTCCTCTAGGCTTAATCCCTAGAGTGGTTTCTAGGAAATAAGTTGTCTCATGTGTTTTGGCTTTTGTGTCAGAGGTTCGTCGTACTCGAATCTTGAGAGCCTCAAGTTCTCGTAGCATGTCCCGATATAGGGGGTGTGATCTTCGAGATGTTTCCTGACTATTGCTGCTCATGAATTGGTTCTTTCTTTGTGCTGTTGTTAATGAGTTTATAAGACTTGGAGTTGCTTGGGAGTTTCTTTTATTAGAGGTTGATGATTTATTTGTTTCAAGGCAGCCAACACTTCTCGTAGATTTTGAGGCTCTTTTTAATGTAGCAGTCTCCATGAGTACTTCTATGTTCGTGGTTTATGTTTGGTAATAAGCGTAATAAAATTATGAACATTTCTAGAGAGTCTACAAGTTTTTTCTTAATCATCTTACCATGGTTTGTAAAATAGATTTACAAGGATTTGGATCTATTCATTTGTTTGTCTATGTGATTGCACAATATCTTGATAAGTGTTCAAGATTCTATATGTAAAAGGCTAAAGATTGACATAAACATGGACATGACTAGCAGGGAGCCATTCGTGAATGCTTGAAGAAAACGTATTTTTGAGAGTTTCTTAATAATCTTTGTTAGAATTGTTCACATATTTATTGCTATGTCGAACATTTTGCAGGCTGTGATGGCAATGTCGGAGCTCGTCATCCAAGCGTTGATGCTTGCAATAAGATACTTGAAACAATTCCATCTCGAGAATGTGCTTCGATTTGGGGCAAATTTTCATCCTTTTGCTGCTCACGATGAAATGATTCTTTCACCTAATACTATAAGGCAGCTAGAGGTAGGAGATATGCATTTTAGTTTTTTTGATAATAAAACTTTCAGAATTTTTGTCCAGTCGATTGATAGTCTCTTCGTGCATACAAAAGATAACTTGTAGCAGCTAACCCCACATACGATGTGATTCTTCTTGGATGAAATAATCAAGAGGAGTTCACTTTCAAAACAAAGCACAAGGCAACAAGTGGCTTTATATTTCATTTTTAGTGACATGCAGTACAATCTTCTATCTTTTGCTAACACTTCCGAGTCCAAACACATTGAAATCAACTTCTTATCAATTGGAAGCCAGTATGGAGTCGCCATTATCTAGTGAAATTGCACATATTGTGTTATGTTTGGGCACCATCTTCAACTTGGCATTGATATGGGAGGACTCATTTGCCATCCATTCTCTCTACCTAGGAGGAGGTGGATGGAGAGCGTGTGCACGACCAGGATGTATGCTAGCTTGGGGCAGGAGATGGCTGAGAGCCTAGGCGGTGGTATGGGACGCCGTCTAGGTTGGAAGTCAGATCCCGCTTGAGACGGTCACAGGCCAGGGCACGGTGGGTGGACCCGGATTAGGTCCTACGGCGGGGTGGAACGTGAATTCGGTCTCTTGTGGTTAAGCGACACCTGGAGGTTTGCAGTAAGGAGAGAGTCTAACATATGGTATCAGAGCCACTGCATGTTGAAAGCAGGTGCGTTGATCCATAGTGTGTTTTCTTGTAAGTATCAGTTAGAGGTCAGGAGGAACCAGCCTCTTGCCCTCGACGATGTTGTTCGCTTCGCCAGAATATACAATGATACTCGTATGATGGCCAAGCCTTAGATTGGTGTTTTTCTCGACGTAAAGGGTAAGAAGCCTTTCTTTCCAAAGAAATTGAAAGATAAGGCGAAAGATGGGTCTTCAGGTTCTGGTAAGTCGAAGAAAAGATCTACCTTGGACCAGGAAACCTTTATGAAAGCCAGAAGCAACAATATGTGCTTTAAGTGCAGGGAACCAGGTCATGTTGCGAAGGAATGTTCAAAGAAACAAAAAGCTAAAGGGGCATCTTTTAAGATGCCAGGTAACTCTAGCATATCTAGTGTAGATCTTTCCTTTGCTGGTAATTCTGCGTGCGAGCATTGTTGTTTTTTCTGGTTTTGGTCCTCATGACCTCATTTGAATGAAGGGGGTTGTGGGTGGCCAAGCCGTAACAGTTTTATGTGACGATGGTTCCACACATAATTTTATTAACACTAATTTGTTGCAGAAGCTAAGGGTGGAAACAAAGCAAAGTGACCACCGATACACAGTGAAGCTGGCAACGGGAGCGGAAAGCTAAGTTTGGGACATGTTTACCAATAGAGATTCAAGCCAAAGGATAAATTAGACTTTCAGAAAGGAGTGGTTCTATGAGAGGAACGAGTCTATGAAGAAAAACTATGTAACTCACAGTTTGTCGTTCTTGCATAACAGCTCACTCATAGAATTAAATGGAAATGTTGATATTTCTACTCCGTATATGCTTTCTCCTTTAGAAACGGTTAAATGTATGGATGTTGTAGATTGTAATTCTTACTTATGTTGGTTAAAAGATTTTACTTACCATGAAGAGGGGATTTTTCCAATTTTACAATCTCCAATTAATGTCTAATAACCGCCCTCCTTCAACCTGAAAAGAGACAAAAAAGCTGATCCAAACTCCACTTGAAAAGATCAGCAAGATGCTGAAATTTCACAACAAAAAGCAGAGAAGCTCCGCGCCCTCTGCAGATCCGGTAGCTCTGATACCATGTAGGAAAGCAAGAGTCAAGTCACCAAGATCTAGTTATCAATCAATCTCCACAAAAAACAAGAGAGAAGAGGCTGGGCGCCCAACTCTAAGAGAGAGAGAGAGAGAGAAAATAGCAACAAGAGTAATGGCGAGCAATGCTTAGCCAAATTGTTAAAAATGGAATACACAATGAGTATCTAAGTACTCTACCTGGATGTGGCCAAATGCCACCAAACCCTAAGGTTAACCACTTACTAAATGTAGGGCACCCCCAAAAGTCAAGATAGGGCCCCTAAACAAAATTAGACCTTAAGGACCCACGAGTGAGTACATGACCAAAGTTGGGTCCAATTGAACTTAAGACAAACTTAAGATGGCCTAAATAACTAAATACCCATGGTTACACAAATCTCGACCTTTTGGGTCAAAGTAACCTATGGATTAACTTTAGCATAGTCATTTATTTCTAACAGTTCCCCTATGAGTCATTGATAGACGCATATAAATCTACATCTTGAGGTTTTGGCCTCCAATCATTAATTATGACCATATACACATGAGGGCCCCAAACCCCTCATAATCATAATTAAATTGTGGGTCGAGCTAGGCCTACTAACCTTCTAACGGGACAATAATCCGAGATAAGTCTAGTCGTGGGCGTGACACTCTTGGTGTGTGATTCTGATCAACAAATGTTTTAGTTCGATCCATCGCCTGTTTTACATTATTTTTAGCTAACTCAAGCATTTCACTCATTTGAGTTCGAAATCCAGCTACACTAGGTACTTTATGATGAATTTCTATCGTAATAGGACTTGCAAGCCTAAAACCATAATTTAGCTCGAAAGGACTCATTTTTGTCAATTTTTGCTATACGATCAGCCCAAAGGCTGACGTGTAATAGAGTAACTGCAATGTATACATGTATAGAGTTAGATGCTTATTTCAGGCATGGATGAAGCTATCAAGATAGATGTACCGATCTATCTAATCAGAAGTATTGCACCAACGATACTGTTGTTGTAGCCTAGCACTATCGTTCAATTTCAAATTGTTCTTCTAGGCTTGTATACTGATAAGTAGATTTCCTTATAGCGATTATATGTACATCTGTGCATCTCTAATATACTATGTATTCTTCAAATCGGTGTGTAACGTGTGAATGGTTATTGTTGTTTCTACTTTTTGATTGTGAATCGAATGCTCGTTATCTCCTTGTGTGTCTTATCGACTAAGTCGAAGAGCAGAATCATGGCTGTCCTTGACGCCTTCAAATTCTGCATCTATAATTGTCTAAGACACCAATGACTCATTGATTAATCAATTGGTTCTATTGTGACATATGATCTACACACGGTGCTCTTAACTCACTAAGTCTTTTGTAGCGCTATCGAATGTGATAGCTCGACAGTTTCTCTCGACACTTCGAGCTATCGCGATCTTTCGCACCTTTCTTCATCTTCCCAACAGACCCCCATACACCATGAGTGTGACATAACTACCTGGAGGAATTTCCACATGAGTGTGGATATACAAGCTCAGGTCGGCATTTGGAATTCGTAAGCTCGTTGGTTCAGTGGTCACAGGTCTGAGGTGTCCATTGTCCCAGTAGACTTTAGTAAAATAAAGTACTAGGCTCTAGCTACAGATGTATCATGTAGCAATGTATACTGGAAAACGATGATTCTATTTCTTGAGGGGTTCTTGTAAGTCACCGATGAAGTTGTACTAGAAGTTGTTGAGTAGACATATCACTTAATCTATTTGAACCAGAACAACTCCAAAACTTTTGTATAAACTCTCAGACTGAATTTTGAAAAGCTGAAACTCAAGGCATTGGGCAATGATGCATTTGCCCAGTGCCAAGCAAGATCAACCAAGGAAAACAAATGAATAGTGCTAACTGTGGCATTCTTTACCAATGAGTCATGACTCATGACCATTAAGGTCCCATTCCACCAAGTAAATGCCTTGCTTGATTTATTCTTAACTAGGACCTTCTCTTGGGGCTACAGTTTAGGTCTACAGTGACCAACAATGAGAAGAAATAAAGAATGATATTCTAAGGCTTTTAGATACCAAACATGCAGATAATGCATATTCATCGAGTGCATCAGCAAGACATGATAGGCATCCATTCTAGTTATAAACGTTCTTTATCTTTCGAAGATTCCTATGATTACATTTCCACGCTGATTTTGAGGTGAATGAATCTGATGTCAAATACTATTTGGAGGTCAATCTGCCTTATATTTTCCACTTCCAAGTTTTTTATCAAGCTGTTCGTGAAAGATGCTGTTGTTTAGTGATTCAGCTTAAAATTTATCGAGCAACAGCTGGCAATTTTCCATGTTTGAGCTATCTGTTGTATATCTGCATAGGTGATTTCCTATTTTAGTTTCTCTTTGTATTTGGAATTTAGAGTGCACTTGAAGGGATAGGACTAGCTGATATCAGTTCAAACTCTTTTGAGGCTATTTTTGTGCTTTGGTCTTTGCTTTGTTGCATCATTATTGCCAGGCTCATTCTTCTGAGTGTGTTAAACTGCAGGTTCTGAAGAACAATGCAAATGGTGATGAGAAGGGTTCACTTTTATGGTTAATGGATCAGACGAGCACCTCTTTTGGGGCAAGGTTGCTTCGTCATTGGGTAGGCCTTCTTTAAGGCAAAGCTGTATGCCATATTTGTCGTGTGTGGTTGCTTACAGGATGTACTCTCTAATCCTTAGAGATCTGTTTTTTTAAGAGAGTGGTTGTCCAGGATTGATTATGTACATGCTACTAATCAAATGCCAAAATAGCTTGGACTATTTATTATGTTGCTTATGAAGGGTTTGCACTTTGATTAGCAGTCAACTTTTGGCAAAAGCCTCGACTTCTACTCTATTCTGAGGATAGTTGTTAATGAAATACTGTGCCTGCACCATTCAATTAAGTTATTCTGATTGTGCATTGTGTGTTGTGCACTTTCTTTTGCAGTTAATATATACTTTTCTTGTTCCCTCCTGATTCTAGAATTCTGCTCCTGTTGTTTGAGACATGTAGGTAACTCATCCTCTGCGTGATCGCATGCTTATATCAGCTCGGTTAGATGCAGTTTGTGAAATCGCCGATTCAATGGGTAGCTTAGGTGTTTCTCAAAGTCCAGGAACTTTCCCTGGTAGTGGAAAGGGTGGTGGTTCAGTTGGGGCAGGTAGCCGTGCCATGGTAGCTTCTAATGGTAAGAATGGGCAAGGCCTGCTTGCATCAACACTGTTCTCACTGGGAAAGATGCCAGACATTGAACGTGGAATCACAAGAATCTTTCATCGAACAGCAACAACCGGGGAGGTTTGTATTCTTGATCGATCTGATACATGCCATAATGAAATTTCATGCTTTGAGGTAGGATGTGTAACTCAATTATCTAGGTTTACTTGGTTGAGGTAATCTATCAAATTATTTATCATATTTCTTGATCGTCACATGTAGTTCATCTCTGTGGTTCAAGCCTTAGTCACGGCAGTGAAGAAACTTCAACGGCTTCGATCTAGAAAACAAGAGGCCGATGGGATAAATAAGGAACTGCCTAGCAATGATCAGAAGTCTATCCAATCTCCTTTGTTAAGAAGACTTTTGGCTGCAGCAGCTTCACAAAGTGTTAGTGAACATGGAACCAGATTTTTGTCCTCATTAAATACAGAAGCAGCTACTTCAGGAGATAAGCTAAATCTTTTCCTCAATACAGGGGGCAGATTTCCTGAGGTACTGGTTGAATGATTGCTTATGCATGAATGGGAGTATAGCATAACAAGTTCTAAACTGCATCTTCTTTCAAGATTTTATGTAAAACATAATTGGTACACTTGGAATATTCACCTGCTGATATGCTTTTGTTGTCATTGCTGCAAAACTCTTTCCAATCTGTTGGAATTGACTAACGAGGAGAAAGTTGAGTAAGTTTCTATTTTAGTTCTTAGCGCTGGTGGTTGGTGTTTGTATCTCTTCAGATAATTTTTCCTGGTGGTTTACATAAATTGATAGAAAATTCTCTATCTCGTAAACAAAAACTGCTGTTTATATGTGGTTGGCTTATTAGTGCTTTCCTTCATGGCTGACTTGGCCTCAGTTGTAGAAGATACTTGTCATCACTTTTATTCATGTTCGATAGTCTTATGAGTATTGGGAGATCGAAACACATAGTTCCTTGTCTGCATGACAGTTCACAGTTGCAGAGAGTTGGTTCGTAAGGTTCGATCATGTTTGTTTTGCCCTACATTTATTCACTAAACTATTGCTGTCTAGGGAAAGTTATGAAAACTGATCATCAATGTTATGCTGTTCTTAAGCGTTGTGTGCACTTTCAGTTAGTGTGTTCATTCAGAAATAGCATTGATAACTCACACGTTTGGAAGTTCTCCTTTCTGAATAGTTAAGGTTTTATCTTGGTTTTGATTATTTAGCCCTATTTGGACGTCAGTTTCTGGGGGTTTTCAAACGCTATGTAACCTCATAAATTTTTTTCATACAATCTCGCATAATATTCTTGTGCAGGTGGCTCGGTGTCGTGAAGCAATTGAAGCAGCTGAGCAGGAAATGACCAATCTTCTACCCAGTTTTCGGAAGCTATTAAGAATTCCAAACTTGCAGTATTTGATTAATTCAGGAACCACCCATTTAATTGAGGTATTAAGATTTCTATAATGTATGTAATATTCTATTAGCCTAAGGTACATAAAATCTTCTTCATTTAGTCTTAAGTTTCATTCCAAGATGGTATAAGATGAGCAAATTTAGAGTTCCTGAGTTACAGTATTCATGCAAATTTAGAAGAACAAGGAGATAGCAATTTCCCAGAAAGTTCAACTGCGAATTTTGTGAGCCGAACGTACTCAAATGCTTGCCATTTCTTTTGATGACTTATCCTCTACCCAAAAGGTGTTAATATCCCTCTCTTTCTTTCTTTGATAAGTTGGGTGTCATTTTAGTCCCTACATGTGTCTCATGCTCTTGTATCGATTGTATTTTGTCTAATCTCTGTAAAGAAAGCAATCTAGCTTGTCATATTTGTGCAAAGTCTCTTTTGTACTTTCTGTCCATGTCCAGAGCACTAGCTCAATACCCTCAAGTGTATGAAGGGAACATATGGACATTTCATATGCGAGAAGGATTTGGGGCTCTGAATATGTGTGTTCATAGATACCATTGATTTTGATTATTAATGTATGAATGTGCATACAAGATATATGTATATAGATATTTGCGTGCATACCGATGTTGTCTAGTAGTAATATGTTCATATCCATCACTGTTCATAACATCTTAGATTTGCTTTAGTATGTGCAGGTTTGTACATCAGAGTACATTATGGCTCGTTGTTTGGTTTGTATTGTTTGTTGATATTGACATGAGTTATCATTTATGCTGTCGTATACCTTAGACCTGGTTTACACACACACCCATGCACACACACACACACACACACACACACACACACACACACACACACACACACACACCTGCATTGTCTTTTTCGTGTTCAGAAAAAAATAAACAATAAGTGTTCCAAGCAGTTTGTAATGCAGTTCAAAATGGGAAGGTCTCCATAGAAATTCATAAGTGTTTAACAATGGTATTGTGAGTGCAAAGTCTAGTTTAGCATGCGTGGTGAGGACATATCCTGAGAACTACACATACTCCACTCGGTAGGCAACACACCCGTGTTATTTACTATAGATTCAATCCGGAAAAACCAAGTTAAAACGTATCCATCCCTTTGAAGGATCCTTTCAGAACAAAAAAGAGCTAACCCTAATTCTGTAGAATCATAACAAGCATAATCCTGTCAATTATTCATGGCAAGTCTCATATACTTATGTGCTATGCTGGGTACGACATTGTTCAAGCATTCTATTCCCTCATGAGAGACATAAATGCACTATGTAACAAACCATACTTAGTTCTTATGCAAAGAGCATGACTCTTTCCTTCAAAAAATCCATACTAAGCTGCCTTAGCAAGGCTATATATGCAAAACCATCAGAATTTCATAAAATTCGAAAAAATAAGCTTTGTGGTAGGGCGCACAACTTCCCTAATGGGAGTGCGCCCATGTCCTCACATGAAAAAGCATATATGGAGCAGATAATCGTGGTAGTATTGCGCATTTTGCCTCAGCAAAAGTGCGACTAGCTATGGCACAATCGTCATTTCATTCAAGTCAAAAAATTACCTCAAAATTGGGCGCAAATATGTAGGGAGCCAGCGCTCTACAGCAAAGAGAAATAGGTTCCCAAAGAAGCTTCAAAAAGCTGTCTCACAAAGGTCATCATGTGATTGGTTAAAATACAAACTAGATTTGCATAAAAGGGTAGTAATTTCCATCATGAAGCAAAACCAAAGACCCATAGGGGCAGATCGCTGTCCAGCAGTCAAAGAAATACCTGCAGGACTCTGTAAACCAGCTGCAGAGGATGAGAGAAGAATCACATCATCAGCATATAAGAGAATGGGGATAATAATGTCTGCTAAGGGACAGCCCTCTCCACCTTCCTCGCGAATAATCTGCTCGAGATCACCAATATACAGTGCAAAGAGAGTGGGTGATAAGGGACAGCCCTGCTTCGCTCCAATGGTAGAATGTATCAGCGGGGACCAGCCACTACCATATCTGAAACGCGCCAAAACTCGCTCATATAAAGTGATGATCGCAACAATAGTCTCCTCTGTAAAGCCAAGTGAAGATAATCTCTGGAAAAGGAGATTTCTCGGAACAGAGTCAAAAGCTTTGCGAAAGTCCACAAAGCAGTAGTAAACTTTCTGTCTCCGATGTTGTGCCTCCTCAATAATGCATCTAATAATGAAGATCTGATCTGAGGTAGAGTATCCTGGTCTGAACCCAGCCTGACCCATAGCATGTAAATCCTTAGTCTCAGCAAAAGATCCAGTAACCGTCTGTATTATAGAACCATAAATCTTAGCCAGACTGTGACCAATCATGATGGTCCAATCATGATGGTGCGGTAGTTTTCTACATTCATGGGATCACCTGCCTTGAGGATGGGGTGAAGGATATTAGTACACCATGTCGTGGGAAAACCAGAAGTCACAGCGGTGTTAAAGGCATGAGCAATGTACGGTGTGCTACAGGCTTTAGGAAGTCTACGTGTAAAGAGTCATAATTAGTGGCTTTATAGTTTGGCATGTTTAATGGCGTTTTCAACCATGTGTGGAGTAAAAAGCGAGCAATGGGCAGGTCTTGGTGAGAGTAAGGTAGGAGGAGAGTCCATGGTATATAGTTTCGTTGCATATTCGATCCAAGATTCGGTAGCTATGGGGGCTAATGTTGAAGAGTGTCTGGTGAAGTGCTTCCAAAAAAAGGAGGAAAGGGAATCTAAAGAGTCGATCAACCTTTGGCAAAGTGATCGTAGGTACGTAGCTTCTTTGTTTTTGTGGCTCTATGATATTCTTTCTAGCATTGTTTGAGTATTGCAGGGGAGTGTAACCTGGCATATACCACATTCTTGTGAAGAGAGCAGCATTTTGCATCATACCATCGGTTGTGGACACGTCTATGAGATGGTATCGTTTTGGTGGGGAAAGATGAGGACGCAGTAGTTAAAAGGGATTTAGAGAGAAAAGTGGCTTGTTGGTTAACTGATGTCATGAAGGGGAAGTTAGCAAGGAGTTGGGACAGGGTTGTGGTGTAGTTTGTAAGTCCAGAGTGGGTAAAAGGGACACGTTTACGAGTGGAAGAAAAACATGGAACTTTCGAAGACGGGGTTATGTGACCAAGTGATAGGCGTAAAAGTGAGTGATCAGAAATAGTAGGAGGTGTAATGGAGAAATCAGAGATGTGAGGGATCAAGGCAGGTGATCCAATAAAGTAGTCAACTACACTAAGCCCTCCACCATGAGGATAACATGTAAATGCTGATGAGGAAGGCCACTGTGTGAGGCCATTCAAGATGGCCAAAGTGTGTGTCTCTGCAAGAGTGATCAATTGCTCCCCAAAAGATGTAGATGAAGTGGATGCATACTGTAATACCCAATCTAGTCCCGTATCCAGAGGGTGAAGCCTGAGAAAATCAGTATCTGCATGAAATTCCGTCTGTCTGGAGCTTGTGCGGGCGTTGAGAGAGAGAGAGAGAGAGAGAGAGAGAGAGAGAGAGAGAGAGAGAGAGAGAGAGAGAGAGAGAGAGAGAGAGAGAGAGAGAGAGAGAGAGAGAGAGAGAGAGAAAGAAAGAAAGAAAGAAAGCTTGATTAACGTCTTTTCCATGCCAAAAGGCGTATAAGATGAGCAAGTACATCAGATAAAGTGGAACCAAGATGGAGCAATGCCGTCAAACAACATACTAAACGAAAACTAACTAAGAAGAGGATAAGGTCCAAGATTATATGGTACGTAGACCATATACAGATTCAACTGGCATCTCTTCTGTGCTCTAACTCTCTCACTAACTCTGAACAGTAGTAGCAGCAGGTTTTATATCTACAAAACGAATGATACCATCCCTGTAGATCAACCACTTTCCATTCGTTAGAGCCTCCTGTTTTGCTTTTTCCCGTTCTTGAACCTGAATGAAAGTAAGGTCTTCATCCAGGTATATCGTGGTGCCCCGCAGTGTAAATCTCTCCTCTCCTCTCTCTCTCTCTCTCTCTCTCTCTCTCTCTCTCTCTCTCTCTCTCTCTCTCTCTCTCCTGCCTCGCCCTTTGCTCCCGTGGCCAAATCTGCCTCCCTTCCCTCTCATCGCGCGATCTCTCTCTCTCTCTCTCCTCCATCTGCTTACCACCTCCTATGGCACCTAAGAAAAAGGAGGGTGTTCTTACACCCCCCTCCCTGTTGGACACCCCCCCATCACCGGTAGTGATGGAGGAGCCGTCTTCGGTGACAGAAACTATCAACATGGCTGCCATTGACTACACTCCTTCCAAACCTACCGAAAGTCTTTTTGCTTATGATCTTAGTCTTATCCGACAAGAAATTCTTGGACTTAAGAAACAACTACACCTCTTTGAAGCTGAAAATAGCAAGTTAGCTAAGGATCTTTTTGGTGTCACGGAACGTGTGGAGCAGCTTGAGCAAGAAAATATATATCTTAAGCAACGAATTGCAGAAAAAAGTGCCTTGGAGGAGACTTCCAACAAGATCAATAGCTTGGAGAAACAAGTCGAGGAGACGAAAACGTGGGCAGCACTCTTCAAACCGGGTGATATGGGCAGCAAACTCTCATCACTCGCAAAACAGGTTGAAGAAACGACATCGATCCTTAAGCAAGGTAATCACTCTTAGATTTCATCTTTTCCGAAGGAAAACGATTTGGAGACAGTTTTGGGTGAACAAGCCAGAAGGGCCAAAAAAGCCTTTAACATTAGAGTAAGAGGCATTGCCAATGGTGGAAAACCGTTGGAAGAAGCTACGGATTTGCTCATTTCCAAGTTATCTCATGTGGCTGACGGTTTTGATACTGCTTGGCGCAGTAAATTTGATGACAATGTTTTGTTTATCAAGTTCCGCTCGCTTTCACAACGCAATGCTGCCCTTCGGCTTAGGGCAAAGCTTAAAGGTACTTTCATTTATATGGATGATGACTTAACAAATACTCAATGGTTGGCAAGAAAAAAGATTATCCTTGAAGCGAAAGAGAAAGGGCAAAGGGTTGTTTTTATTGACGGGAAACCGAGATTTTTCGACCTTCCACAATAGGAACTAGGGGCCCCCGGATATAGAAGCTACCCGAGATCCCCTACCAATTTGAGACTTGGCTTCTGGAATTGTAATGGTTTTTTATCTTCGTCATCAGCCGGAGACTTTGCTGATTTTATTAGAAAATGCGACATTTTGTTGTTGGCTGAAACTCATGAGTCCTTATATCATCCTCTTCCAAATATACAGGAGTACTCTTGGCATTCTGCTTTTCGTCCATTTGTTAGGGGAAAAACTTGTCGAGGATCTGGAGGAGTAGCTTGTTTATACAGAGACACCACAATTCAGATGGTTAAACAAGATCCATACGCTCGCTATATTTGGTTACACATTATTGGCTCACTATTGGGATTACCTCAGGACATCTATATAGCTGTATGCTATTTTGCTCCACAGACCTCAGTGTTTGCTGAGTTTGGCGGGGACCCTTTTCAGGCTCTCTCAGATGATATTGCTATCTTTTCTCAGCAGGGTTCCATTTTACTAGCAGGTGATTTCAACGCCCGCACAAGCTCTAGACAAACCGAATTTCATGCAGCTACGGATCTTCTCAGGCTTTACCCTTTGGATATGGGGCTAGACCGGGTATCACAGGATGCAGACACTCCAGCTACATCTTTCGGGGAGCAGTTGATCACTCTAGCAGAGACACACGCTCTTGCCATTTTGAATGGCCTCACACAGTGGCCTTCCTCATCAGCATATACATGCTATCCTCATGGTGGAGGACATAGTGTGGTCGACTACTTCATTGGATCACCTGCTTTGATCTCTCACATTTCTGATTTCTCCATCACACCCCCTACCATTTCCGATCACTCACTCTTACACATCTCACTTGGTCACATAACCTCTTCTTTGCAAATTTCTTGCTCTCTTCCCACTCATAAACGTATTCCTTTCACCCAATCTGGATTCACTAATTACACCACAATCTTATCCCAACTACTCGCTAACTTCCCGTTCATGGCACCAATTGATCAGCAAGCCACTTTTCTCTCTACATCCCTCTTAGATGCTGCTTCCTCATCCTTCCCCACCAAAACGACATCATCTCACAGAAGTGTTCACAACAGATGGTATGATGCAGAATGCCGCTCTCTTCACAATCATGTGACATATGCCAGGTCACACTCCCCTGCCACACTCAAACAATGCCAGAAAGAATATCATAGAACCACCAGAACAAAGAAGATCAAGTACCTACAATCACTCTGCCAAAAAATGATCAACTCTTTAGATTCACCCTCCTCCTCTTTTTTCTGGAAACATTTCACCAGACACTCTTCAACATTGGCCCCCATAGCCATCGAATCCTGGATCGAGTATGCCACGGAGTTATATACCACGGACTCTCCTCCTACCTCACTCTCACCGAGACCTGACCACTGCTCACTTTTCACCCCTGACATGGTTGAAAACGCCATTAAACATGCCAAACTAAATAAAGCCACTGACTATGACTCCTTAAGTGTAGACTTCCTAAAGCCCGTAGCACATCTCATCTCCCCTTACATTGCTCATGTTTTTAACACAGCTGTTACTTCTGGTTTTCCTACGGCTTGGTGTACTAATATCCTTCACCCCATCCTCAAGGCAGGTGATCCCATGAATGTAGGAAACTACCGCACCATTATGATTGGCCACACTCTAGCTAAGATATATGGCTCTATACTACAGACAGTCACTGGATCTTTTGCTGAAACTGAGGGTTTACACGCTATGGGTCAAGCTGGTTTCAGACCGGGATATTCTACTTCAGACCAGATCTTCATTTTGAGATGCATTATTGAGGAGGCTCGACATCGGAAACAGAGAATTTACTGTTGCTTTGTGGATTTTCGCAAAGCTTTTGACTCTGTTCCACGACATCTTCTTTTCCAGAGACTGTCTTCACTTGGCTTTTCAGAGGATACTATTGCTGCGATCATTACTTTATATGAGCGAGTCTTGGCACGTTTCAGAGATGGTAGTGGCTGGTCCTCACAGATACATTCTACCATTGGGGTGAAGCAGGGTTGCCCCTTATCACCCACTCTTTTTGCACTATATATAGATGACCTCGAGCGGATTATTCGCGAGGAACAGAGTCACCTTTCTGCTTTACATCACTTTTGCCAGCGTTGGGGATTGACGGTTAACCTTAAGAAGACTAAGATTATGGTGTTTAACACCAACAGACAGCATATGAGAGATGTGATTTTCTATTATGACGGGTACCGATTGAGATCGTGACCTCCTACACCTATTTGGGAGTTCTTTTCTCTGGTCCGCTACTCACTTTTCGACCAGCAGCCACCGCCAGGCTCCGCAAGGGGCATACCGCTCTTGTGCATATGGAGAGATTTTGCTCTACTTATTATGTGCAGGATCCTGCTACCAGATGCCTACTATTTTCTGCTACTGTCTCCCCAGTTGTGCTATATTCGGCTGAGACTTGGTGCCCTGATTTATCACGCGATACATGGAGAGATCTTACTCGTATCCAGATTCTCATGCTCAGTAGGATAATTCGGGCTAAGCCCTCAGTACCACATGATATCATACTAGCCGAGTTTGCTTCTCCTCCATTAGTTGTTGGTGCTATGTTTCAGATCATCACCTTTCTTCACAGGGTATCAGATCTAGATACCTCCAGATACATTGTTGCTGCTCTCACTTCATCTTGTACCCTTGCAGATCAGGGAGCCAAGCACTCTTGGTATCGCAGTGTCTCAGCCCTTCTTCAGACTTGGGGTTTATCCGCACTTGATCTTCCGAATGGAACCCATGCTTATATCAGACAACAGATTTACCGGAGCTACATACGCACTATATGGTCACATCCTGATCCAGATAGGGTCAAGCTACATTATTATGGCACACATCTTTTACGGCTGGACGTTTCGGGCTTGCCTATTCTTCCAGTTTATCTTACACAGACGCTATCTTTTGGTCTGAGATATCGTATAGGACAGCTTCGAGTCTCTTCTCATCAGCTTGCTATCGAGACAGGTAGATACACAGACACTCCCAGATTGCAGCGGATATGTCAGCTTTGTTCTCTTCAGGAGGTGGAAGATGAGTTTCATTTCATCTTTCGCTGCCCAGTATACTATGAGATTAGAGGACGATACCATTGTTTATACCGAGATATTCCCCTCACGTTGAGCTCCTTCCTCGAGTATCCAGATGCTAGATGTGTGGGTCTTCTTTTGAGAGAGATGTATATTTTACGAGCTTCACTTCTACCTACGCTCTCAGATATGGATTCCAGTCAGGCTCACATTACTCAGTTCTTCCAGAAGCGAGACAGAGTGGATATTTCGGTTGCGGATTTTGACGTCCCCGTCCGAAGATCGAAGACACAGAGAGTTTCGGCTCGATCCAGTGCTACTAGATCTTCATACGCCTCCCACCAGCCTACATCACGACCCACTACTACCATCACTCATTACTTTCAGCTTGCTCGTAGCTAGTTTCCTCCGCGGAGCAGGTGGTTAAGCTCTTGCTTTGTACCCTCACCAGCTGGTGGTCAAGCTTGGATACTTTTTCTCTTAGAGACAGAGAGATCGATATTTTAGTTTTAGTTTTACTGTCTTTTCATTGGTAAATAAGTCCTTATGCGGACAATGCTTCTCACATTTTGTACTCTCTTTTGTCTTATGTGCCCCTGGGCACCAAAAAGACGTTAATAATAATAATTCTAATTCTAATTCTCTCTCTCTCCTCCCCGGGGAGGAGAGAGAGAGAGAGAGAGAGAGAGAGAGAGAGAGAGAGAGAGAGAGAGAGAGAGAGAGAGAGAGAGAGAAGAGAGAAGAAGCTTTATTAATGTGTTTTCCATGCCAAAAGGCATATAAGACCAATAAGAGTACCTGTCAATACGGAACCAAATATAACGTGCATGCTCGTCATGTCTGACAAACTCAATGATAGGACGCAGGGACTTCTTGTATAAGCAAGCAACTCCACCTGAGCTTCATGGATCTAGTCTCTGGCTTGTATTTAGAATCCCATCTGTATCTCGGAAAGGTAGGAAGACCTCCCTCCTGGCTCTTGTGTGTCTCCGTATAACCAAAAATCTCTCCTCGCAATGAAAACCTATCAAATCTCCAGCTATCGACAATGAATGGATGCCATTACAATTCCACACCCCAATTCCTGACTGTCTATGGCTGCGGGATACATGATCAACATATTGGACCTGGCCATCCCTGTAAGTCTGGCTAAGTCCCTCGTCTACCCGAGGTACTTAAGATATAGAAAGTATGTTTCATCTTGAGGTCCAACTGGTTGGAGCATTGAAATGACTCCGATTGAAAGCACTTAAGTAGATTCTAGTAAGCTGTTCATAATGGCATAATTTTGTTCAGATTCAGTTTGATGTGGTTATGTGCACACCCAAAGTGAGTACTTAGGAGATATCATATGTGAGTCCTGGATACGGGGGGATATCGTTTGTGTTAATTAGAGGAATGAGTACGACTTGGAATCTGGGTGGTTAGTGGGGCTTGGGTGATCTCCCTGGCATCTATTGTTGTGATTCAATATCTTTGTTCCCTGTTTATTTTTCAATCATTCCCCCACTCAATGCCGTGTTGTGCACGCTGTCATGACATTTGTTACATGAACAGACCATATTGTTGTCCACAAGAAGGTGCTAAGTGTATAACTTATGAAAGTATAGGGAAATACATTGCTCTAGGTATGTTATTTGTCACATGAGACTCGAGGGATGATGTTGAAAGAGACATTGCTATCTCCTTTGGATCTCTTTGTAGGTTAGGGATTGAGAGGAGAAGTCTGTCGTGTATCTATGCTAAGCTAGCTATGCTAATTTGACTTTGTCTACTTATACTAAGCTCTTGAATACCATCCGTTCTGCAAGTGAATCTATAGCTCTATTTTTAGTCTTCACAGATTCTTGTCTACCTTAACAAGAGCTTCAACTGCGTCCCAGTGACCTAAGGCTGACCATGACTATGCGAACTCGGCTAAATATTAGTTATCAGGTTGTGAAAATGCTCCCAGAAACTATTAATCATCAAGCAACTGGTTTTCAAGGATCTCATGTTTTGAAGAATTGAAGCTTTATCAGTAAGCTTTTGATGATAAATTTTGAAAAAAGCTGTATTGTTTGAATGCTCGTTTGTTCTATTTCAGGTTCCAGCAGCTCAGCGTGTACCAGCAGATTGGATCAAAGTTAATAGTACTAAGAAGACAACACGCTACCATCCCCCTGATGTACTGGAAATATTGGACAAATTGACACTTGCAAAGGAGGAGCTGAGTGCTGCATGTTCCAGAGCTTGGGATAGTTTTCTGGCGGAATTTTCTTTGCACTATGTGGATTTTCGAGCTGCAGTTCAAGCTTTGGCTGGACTGGACTGTCTCCATTCACTTGCAATAGTATCGCGAAATCAGGTGCTTTACAAGTTCTAGTTGGAACCTGGAATGTTACTGCAGTTTTCTCAATTCTCAAGTAGTATCAATTTTAACTTGCAATCATGAGTTTAACTGTTTGGAATGGTGAGTTAGGGCTATTGCCGTCCTGAGTTTTTTGAAGAAAGTCATGCCTCTCAGCTCACAATTGAAGCTGGTCGTCATCCGGTAAGTTTTAATATTGGCATTTCAATTTTTGTTTCAGCTTTTAGTTATTCTGCTGAATAAATCAAAAAATGTCAAAATTTTGGTGATAATCAAGGAGCGTTTTAGTTATTTTATTCAGAAATTGAGATTCTTTAGTGAGCGTAATTGCAATGATGGACCGTATGGTTGTTGGGAGTCAAGGTCATTCATGAACTTTACATGCGATTTCTCCCAACAAAACATGCTTTGTGAAACGAGCAGCTAAGATTAGTTCTATAATCTTATAGATATTGTCCATTCATATCATGAAATAGTTTTAGGAGTCTCGAATTCAAGATAGATTGGTTTCCAGCAATACTCTATATTGAGAAGCCGAATATGGTCAGATTATTCTAATTTTATCTCTCACCAAACATGCCTTGGTACACAAGTACCTAGGATTAGTTTTACCGATCCATTGATTCTGTCTTTTTGTACCTTGAAATAGGTTTTAGAGTCTGTAATGCAAGATGGATTTGTTTCAAATGATACTACTTTGCATGGAGAAGCAGAACATTGCCAAATTATTACTGGTCCCAACATGGGTGGAAAGAGCTGCTATATGCGGCAGGTGGCTTTGATAGTTATCATGGCCCAGGTTAGTTTTCTTTTCTACTCGACTTTTTTTTCTGCCGAGATTGTAAATAGCAGACTTACTTTTTGAATCCTTCTCTCTGTTGGACATCATGTTATGATTTATCCTTCGTCTTTGTAATTCCACAATAATCAGAGTAATTCCAAGTTTTACCCTTCATAGGTTATTGCTATAAGATGCAATAGGTGCCACAAATTTCCTTTTTCAATGTCATGGCTTTTCTCTCAAAGATTCATTTGGTGGATTTGGTGGTTTGAGTGTGATTGGTTCCAAGAGTCAAACTGAGCAATGTTTTCAATGTTTGTACATTGATCAAGTTGCCATCTCATGTTTTCTTCTCGAATTGCGTTTTCAGAAATCTTATTTTGTGTGGCAAAAAACTCTCTTTTTGTCGTATCTTTTGCAGGCCTCACCTTTATTTCCAGATTTGTCTCCAATGTCGTCTGTCCACTTTAAGTGCTAAATTAGTATTTGAATTTGGCTTGATTCATCTTACCTTAGAATCTGCTAGAACACATATTTTGTTCTCGCTCTGTTTTGTGACTGGTCTTGTTCCAACAATTTTATAGCTGATTTGTATGCTTATAGATTCATACAAATAGGCTTGCTTACTCACAACTACATTAACATTATAGTCAATGTTGTCCACTTGTGAAAGGCATTCACCGTTCTTCATTTGTCGATTGTTCCATGCAAGAAACAAATCCTATTCCCTTTGAGAAGTCTCTCTTTTGTGGACTTCTTTGTAGTTCCTTCTAAGAGAGTTTTGTTCTTCACTTCTTTGACATGTACCCCATACACATGGACCACTTTGTATCCCTGGACCACAGGCGATAGCCATTGTATATGATTTAGATTGATGAACTCATTACTATTATTCTAGAGTATTCCATTATCACTTTGTATTATATTGATGGATCTTAAATCTATCTAAAACTCTCCACATTTGATGTTCCCTATATATTGAGGAACTCCATGTTTCTTATCTATGCTTTTGAAATACTCTCCCCATTTATAGGCTCAACTTTGTTTTCGCCATGGGTTTTTGGCCTCTAGATCCATTCCATTAGTAGGATAGTTGATCTTTGAGCATTGGCCTATGTAAGCTTGAGATTGTGATACTTTACATGAGATTACAATGTTGCTATTATTGAGGAGGCAAGCATTGTGGGAGAGAGGAGGAAATAATTGTGTACAAGCATGTAATGAGTGTAGAATAAGTCTTTGAAGTTCAAGCACGTACTTCAAAACATGCAAGCGACTAGTGGGAGCATGCGAGATTTTTGGAAACAGTTTGTTCTAGGATAGTACATGTCTATGAGTAAAAGCAGAACTTATCTGGGTAATCAAGATGATTATTACTACTGTTGAGTAGTAATGTGTAGATACATGTAGTACACATATAATGTACGCAAACTCCTCAAAGACCAAAGAAGTGTGCATCGAAGGCCATGATCAATGAGGCCTTCGTCTAGTAATTTGCATTTGTGGCTTTAGTGTTACCAACACACATGCTTATGTGGCCACTCACTTAGGGTCTACGTGAGGGTTTTCTGGGCGTGATCATAGAGTCACTACACTTAATGTCTAGTGAAGTGGTTGGGATGCTTTCTACTCTTGTTACTTTCTAACTTGTCTTCAGATTCCATGTCCTGTCATGATTGTTGTCTTCTTGTACAACTAGAGGTGATATAAGTATGTACATTTGAGTTATTTTTCTTCTATGTACCACAAGGTGCTATTAGTACTAGTACTTGTAATATACTGAACATCAAAATCTGTACTTCTCCTTCATCTCCACCCACCCCAAACATAATGCATAGGTGATAGAGCATCTCCTCTTGCATGTCTTTAACAATTTACTTGTCTCGATAGATAGTATGAAGATACTCTAAGCTGGCCCATCAAAAATTTTAAGCTATGTGACACATGAATTTTAGAGTTAGTTCGGTAGAACGAGGTAACCTCAATTGTACCTTCTAGAAAGTGCACTTGATGAAAGCATGAATCGAGCTCCAACAAGCCATCCTACACTTTCTTGATGTATGAGGTACATTGTTGGAGTGCATTATGATCCCCTTGTAATTGATTTGTCCTTGGGGTTTGAGCCATGTAGTTTAATAACAAATAACAATGTGCACCACCCTAATATTGATGTAAGGGTCCAAGGGTATCCATAAGGACTCCTAACCTATAATCATGATGTTCCCTCAATTTTTGAGTGATAAACGCTGATTATAGTTGCCCGTTCCGGAATGGAACACGTTCTAGGACGTGTTCCATAACGGAATGGGACCCCAAAAAAAATTAAAAAAATACGTAGTTTTTTACAAAGAAAAAAAAACCCTGCTTTGTGAAGTTCCTTCTTCTTTTTCATAGTTGCTTTGATGCACATACATTGCAGTTGTTGGTCCAGTTTCTTGCCCGTATCTAAGACTCTGAGTATGAGAGCATTAGGAAACTCTATTTTTTAGGTTTAACACATAGCCTTTTCAACATGTGGGTGCTCTTCAAGACACATTTTAAGCCTCAGATGTAGAGACACTAATAGAACTTTGATATTGTTATACATATACAAATACCCTATCAGCCACAACATTTATTTGTGAAGAAGGTTTCACTAAATCAAGATTCTTTCCTGAAAGAATAGCAATTCCCTTTGGGAAAGTTTTGATCTATCTCAAACGTTAAAGAATCAGAACCATTTGCTTATGGACCCGGTTAGTCACAAGTGCTGCTGCAGGCCACCAATGTAGAATGAATTCCTTCAAACGTTCTATTTACACACAGTGTGTAGGACTACATAACCATGGAAGAGTCTTCTCCTTCAATGACTTGTACTATTCCTGGCCAGTGTCCTCAAACATAGTAGATGAACTGGTGACGTTGACATCCAAACTTAAGAGTAAGACTGGCAGTTCAGCCATTTATTGATAATAAGTACAGCTGACCACTTTAAACATGTTTTGATTTTGAAGAGCTAAGCTTCTTGCTGTTTAGAATAACTGTATCTAGAGCTGATTTAGGTCTTGTTGGTATTCTATTTCAAGGATACCGTGGATAGCTGTCCCAGTGTGCATGTTTTTGCAGTAGAACAAAAATGGTGAGACAAGCACTGTTTTGTTATATGTTCTCTGATAGGATGCTCAAGTTTAATTCTCAGTTAATATAGGATGCATAATTGGTTGTAGATTTGAACAATTCCTATATGTATGAAGTTTGTAATGTTAAGTTTTCTACTGCATCATTTATTGCATTGCCTCTTATAGATACCGTCTTTCTTTTTAATCATTACACAAGCGAAGTTGGTGTGTTTTCTTGTCTTTTTTCTGAAAAAGCTTCTTGGACCACCGGCATTTTGCAGTCAAATGGATATTTAACCTGCTTCTATGCCTATTGACAGTAGTGTAGGTTACCAAAAGGTACGTCGAGATAAAATAAGATTTTATCTAAACATAGCGACTCTCCTTTTTCTATGGACAAATTCAAAGGCATATGAGTTACTGTGCCGGAAAAAGTTGCTCCATTTACTAGTGAATGAGGTTATTTCTCTGGTTACATTCACCGAGAATGAGAGCCTCCTGCAATTTCAGGGCCTATGTGAACTCTCTCCAACCACTCTTCTTGTGTGGTGCATCACAACGGTTGTCTATACCTTTCCAACATAGTTTTCTAGATTTTGAACCATACAAACCTTTTGCCTGGTATATAAGGTCTCTACATTTAGCATTGCCTAGTATCTCTGCTTAATGGGGAGGTTATATGCCAGCTGGTTTGTAGCCAGTATAAGAAGTGACATGTAGACTAAGCATTTCTGTTTGCATACCAGCCAATGTGTCTTTGGGCAAATCCTTCCACCAGCTTAATCTTTATTGTATTACTAAAATCTGTTTATGAAACTAAAGGCTGCTTTGGTTTGCCTCATCCAATAGCTTCCTATTTTTGGCTCACTATTCTCCATGGGGAATTTTGAAAAGCAGGTGGGTTCTTTTGTTCCAGCTGGATCAGCAAAAATGCATGTCTTTGACTCTATTTATACCAGAATGGGAGCATCGGATGGCATTCAACATGGTTCAAGTACCTTTCTTGAGGAGCTCAGTGAAACTTCTAGCATTTTACAGAATGCAACCCCTCGTTCACTGGTAATTATTGATGAACTTGGTAGAGGTACGAGCACACATGATGGTGTTGCCATTGCATATGCAACATTAAAGCATCTACTGGTTGAAAAGAAATGCCTAACATTATTTGTAACACATTATCCAAAGATTGCGCAGTTGGTACAGGAGTTTCCTGGGCATATTCAAGCTTACCATGTCTCATATTTAGCAGAAGAGCCATCAGAAGTGGTTGAGAAAGTTGCAAAAGATGGACTAGTTTTGGGTAATGTTGCTGCTCATCAGGAACATATAGAAGATGCAATGAAAAAGATCACTTTCTTATACAAAATTGTACCCGGAGTAGCAAGCAGAAGTTTTGGACTTCATGTTGCTCGGCTTGCTCAGGTTTGTCGTGAGTTCACCGGAAATACAACGTAACAAGGATAACCTTATAAAGATGAAATGACTTTTTTATGTGTCAAGACTTAAAAGTGAGGTATTAAATGTGTCCCTCTAGGACAAAAGTGGGTAGTCTATTCTTGAATCATCTTTCTGTGCCATTTGACTCTTGCAATGCCAACATGTAGGCAACTCAATAGCAACTCCCTTGTATTTTTGTGGACAATGTTTCAGATTTCAGAGGCTTGTGTGCTCCGTGCTGCTGTCATGGCTGCCAAGTTTGAGAAGGATGTGAGTGCTCGAGAGCATGCATATTTGGAGGCAAGGCTTCATGAAATCAGTGTCAACCATGCCAAGTTGGATGACTTGAACTGCAACATAACAGCACTAGGCAACTACCATGGTGATACCTTGGAGGGGTGTAGTTTAGATTTTTCTAGCAGGAAAATGTCTATTGGTGCAAAATGTGAACCTGGGCCGGAGAGGGTACAAGAAGATGACCTGGTTCACAAAAGTGCTGCTTTTAAACAGTTGACTGAAATGCTTGCGTCGATAAGAGGAGCACTAGAACTTCCGACCTCAGAAGAGAAAGTGAACACTCTCAAGCGTGTTCAGCAATTTTTATCATTGAATTTGACTTATTCTTGAATTCAGAGGCCTTGAAGAAATATAATGTAAATGGCTTGTGTCTATTGAATTTCATTATCTATCCATGTATTAATATAATCAGAGCTCTGATGGTGACGTATGGGGCTTCTGGAAGAATGTGATTGCTCCACAATGTTGTTCTGTGGTGATCGGCTATTTGAAAAGGGACATGCATTGTACCCAGTTATATGCCATCATTTCAATTACAGTAAGAAAATTTTTGATAGTCAAACAGCAGGCACGTGAGGGGGGACCATAGTATCTAGATCGGAACAGGTCTAGAAAGTTTCATTATGATTCTGGGAGCAATCTTTGTCACTTTTTGCACTGCACATTTTGTGAAAGTTTTTAGATTATTCATGTTTCCTATGTAAAGATTACCTTCGGGATAGAGCCAAGCTCACTGTGTCCTTACCGGCGGTTATTTGAAATTAAAGATGTTGTAAATAGTAGACAAATCTGTCAGCTTTCAGAGTAATAACCAGCATGGACATTGTTTAGTTGGAGAAGCAAACAAAGTTTTTCAACTCTAATGTCACCCATGTCAGGTGGTTAGATTCTTTATTTGGCTTGGGGTTGGTGAGACTGGTATATGATGCCAAATCTTTCATGGTGATATAATGTGCAAAATCAAGGCACATTTTTATTGTCCGTTTTCTGCAGCATCCTGTTTTCATGTGATCATTAATTTCAGTAATCAGGAGTCTTTAGTTTTCCTCTAGCATTCCCGGAAGTTAGACCCTGATTGGTACTTTTCTTGAAGTTGCTTGTATGCTATTTGAGCTTCATGTGGGGTTGGGTCCCCTGGGATGATTGAAAACTGTGGCAACCTTGCTCCGCTGTCTTGAAGCTTGTACACAAACAAGTTGAACTAATTATAAGAGGTGCAATTTAAAGGATATAAATCAAGAATAGATGTTTTGACGGTTTAACGAACTACAGTTCTCATATATATTTATACAGGTTTTGCAATTGATATGAAACACATCATGATAATCCCTTGTATCTGATTGATTTACAATCATTTTAAAACTGTAGGGCTTTCTAATATAAGCAAGCAATAAAGCATTGCTGGAGCAAGGAATTTTGTTTTGTTGGAAGTGACAAATTTTGAAGAACCTTCAAACGGAAGATTGTTAGGATTTGAATAGATGTTTTTCATAATGCTATCGCTATCATGAAACTTTATAGCTTGACACTTGCACTTGAATCGTTATTTTCTTAAAGAGGTAATTGCAAACACCTTTCAACTTGATCCTTTATAGAATCAAGGCTTAAGAGTTTTGTACAATTTAATTTACCATGTCAATACGTGTGAGTTGTGTACATTCTGCATTTAGCACGGAGATTGATGGTCAATAACAAAATCTTGATATTTGAGGGGTTTTTTTTCATAAATTCGATCATTGGGGATGATAAATTTTTAAGATCAAAAGCCTAGAAACTTCTGAAAAAGATTGAACTAGTCTATAGACAAATTCACTTCGCATTTACTTGTCAGCATTCATTAGCATTTCAACAATTCTTTCAAGTAATTGGTAGTACATGTTGCAGTTCTGGTCATCAAAGAGGAGGAAATGCTTTTAAACCATGTCTCACAAACCTTTATTTTGTGGTGTTCCACAAGGATGTTTGAACGTTCAGCAACTTTATGCCAAAATCCTAAAGCTTTCTTAAAGTTGAAAGTTGTTCACAAGGATACATCATTTCTCACCCATTCATGTTGCTTTTCATATGATCAAGTAGGCATGTAAAATAATAATGATTTTTAACTTAGATATGCGTCCTTGGAGGCGAGTTTATTTAGAAGTATGTGGATAAGATGAATCAATGATTCAAAATTTTATTCTATTTTTTGTGAAGTAATTTGTGCTTTGTTTTTGAATGATTATCGAAGTTGAAAGCACTTTTCAATCCGACGATGAGACATCCCTTCCAATAATTAGGGTGGAGATTTGTTGGTTTTGCACCATTAAAGCATGAGCTTGAGTCTTAGATGTGAGAAATGACTTTGGGAGTTTGCTCATTTGCCTACATGCTAGGTAAGGTAGGTTGTACAAAATGTAAGATATGCTAATCCATTGCAAAACAATGTTGTCTCTTTTGTTCATGTTAATTTTGAAATCTCATTTTTATTGCATATGAAAAAGTAGTTGAACTGGTAAAATTTCACTAAATTTATTGGAAAAATAGTACAGAGGGCACATATGGCTTTGACTAGGTAAGCTCCTATATGTATTTGGAATTTTAGTCTTTTCTTATGGCATGTAGTAACCATTGCATTATGATTTCAAATTGCTTCATTGAATGCCACACAACTAGTTGAGTTGGATAAGAGTTTTATTGTGGTCACAGGAAAGTAATTTTGGTTGCTTGGTTGTTGACATTTGGAGCATTGAGCTCCTTTTTGCCTTGATGTATAGTGTGGTACATGAATTGATGCAAAAAGAAAACATTGCTTAGTCGCATTAACATTGTATATTTATTTTGATGGAGTCAAAAACAACACCAAGCTTACTATTGTCAAGGCTTTTGGTTTTTAGCTTATTATGTTTTTGGTGATGTCCAAAATTGCTTACAAAAATGCAAAAAATAGAAAAGGGGTAGTAATAGTATGCTCATGTGGATTTAGTGGCTCTCATGTAGTCAAAACTTATATACTTATATGTTTTGAAAATAATTTCTAACCCATTCACAATTTTAAAGATGTGCTTTGATGTATATTATGTCATATTACTAGCACAATACAATAAGATACAAGGCTCTTGAAGCATATTTTGTCAACAGTGGTAAAATAATTTCACACAACCAGCCATTGTTTCTTTTGTGAAATCTTTAACATTCCATTTCACTATGGCAATTTGTGTGGTGATGATGTTGAATTCAATCATGTATGATCATAGGAAAAAAGCTTTCCATGTTGCTTAGCTCAAGTACATGTGCATTAGCTTTAGTAATGGTCTTAGCTCAATACTTGATTGATTGTCAAGGCTCTCTTTTAGTTGATGAAGTTGACAACTCGTCTTCTTCATCCGATAGATTTTCATTTGAGTCAACATCCCAATGTTGCCAAAAATTGTGCCTTGCAACTTTCCTCTATTGATGTCGAGTTGAAGATGATGGTTGTGCACACAACATTATTGTAAAATGGATACTGTTGACTTTTGTAAGAGATTCATTATTGTCAACTCAAAATTGAAAGCAAGCACATCCACGTCTTGGAGATTGTGAAAATTTAAGATCCAATGATGATTCTAAATGTAGATCTAGGCCAAGAATAGTTGCATCAACAATAACTTTTTTTGTGTGAGGCGATTTTTACAATAGTGTAGAAGAGAACCAAAGATGATATAATAGTATTGCTCCAAAATCTTTAGAAAATGGTTCTACTTTCTCCACACCCCACCTACTATTTATAGCTAAGAGTGATGACTTTGTCTCCTATTTCTAGAGTCATTTTCCCTAACTTAGCCACCACTTTCCAAAAACTAGCTATATTGGACAAAATTTCCAATTAGTTTTAAACATGAACTATTGATTTGCATGTACAAGTGACCACATGAACTTGGACCCAACTGTAACCTTTTGTAGAAAATTTTACACCTTTTTGCAGGAATATCAATTCTTGGAAGGGAACTTTCACCTGAGTCACAGTAAGTCCATCTTGCTATTTTTGGTAATCAGTAAGTTGGGCGAACATTAAGTCAAGGTTATCTGTTATAATGAGCTATTTTTGTCAAAAAAATCTATTATTTTTTCTGCAAAACTAATCCTTGAGAGTTTGCTTGTGTGAGAGAGAGTGGAGTGATAGATGTTTTCAATATGGATTGATTTTTACCAGATCTCATACTTACTTGAAGTGTACTCACCAAGATCATTTGCTTATGGGTGCTTATCATTCATCATTTGAGAGAATAGGTTTGGATCTTTTCCCATGTGTGCTTGTGACTTTCTCTTGTCATGAGTAAGATATAGTTTTGGATCGAATGACCATATCTTATGCCATTCCACCTTAAGAAAGCTTGCAAGGGCTGAAGACTTTTCCTTGATTGAAAATTTATTTGAGACGAGGCTTATCTAGTATTTGAGTGCTGGGCCATAAAACCATGATTAGTGAAAATGAATGGTTGAAGTCTACTCCAGATCTTTGTATTCTTCTTAGGAATCGGCCATGCATTTATGTCATATGGGCTAACTTTTGGGCCATGGTTGTATGAGTTCTGACTGCACTCTTTGTAGTCTCTTACATTCTAGTGATAACTGTCATTCTGGATCTCAAAATCATTACTATTAAGGACTCATCAGATAGCCTTTGTTGCTTGTTGAATCTTTGGGGAAAAAATCATAGAACTTTTTTACAATAGATGAAACCTCACAAACATTCACATCTGAGACAGGCAATAATTATTGCCAAGCGGGGTTCTGACGGCAATTTCTAAGGCATTTGAACTGTTTTCAGACTGACAGTTCATCACAGCTCAAGGCTCTTTTGATTGTACCATTAGTTGCCAGTTCTCAATTCACCATATCTACTGAGCTATTGGTCCATTGTTGTTCTGTCCAGAGAAATATGGAAGCATTGCAAACAGCTCTTGATTGTTCACATTGAGAGAAACATGTGTTTATACCTCCATTGCACCTTCCGAGGCAGTAGGGAGTGGTTGACTGTCGCACCTCTGATAGTACTTTATCTATGAATACGTTGTTGACAGTAGATCTTATCGCATTTTTAGAGGCAAAACACATCTGCTATCTCGACCTGAATTGAGTGCCCTCCAAGAGCCAATCAAGCGCACTCCTTGTGGTAGAATTCAAGCACTGCTTTTGCAGCATTCAATGCTGATCTCTGTGGGAAAGGAATCATCGTTTTTGAGGAGCCTTCACTCGCAATTCTGTAGCTCTCAAGTGTTGTTTCCTATGGTACTAAATCGCACTTCCAGTTAGCAAAAAATTCGCACCTCTGCAACACTAATCAATGGGCTCTACCTGACGCATCTATGGCTGACCTCCATCGCTGCATGTAGAGTTATTTCTTGAGAAGAAATACTATAAAAAATTTTAGACGGGAACTTGCTGTCCATCGCTGCTATTAAGAGAGTTGACAGCTGTTCTTCTGCTGCAAAGATCTAACACACTTCTACCGAGGACCTGAGCTAGCACTACTACATGAGGAACCTGCTATAAAAACCTTCTATCACGTTCAGGAGAGGCAATTAACGTACTGAGATTGCTACTCCAACTATCAATGCAGCTCTGATCATCACTAATCTTTTCGCCCGGGATCACTGGTTCTACAAGTTGTCAATTGCATTTGTGAACACAATCTTCCGTCCAGTCTCGCGTGGTGCCCAGTTGGCTTCCAGCGCTCGTGACGAAGCTTTCAGTTGGTTAAGTCTGAGGGAAAATTTGTTGTGCCGTCCTTGCAAACTAATGTTCATGACTAGACAACTCTGACATGATTAGAGCTGTGATGTTCATGACTAGACAACTCTGACGACAAGCCCCGATTACCTCGCTCATCACTAAGGTGCTTTTCAAACTCATTTCAATATCGCTACGTGTTATGGTGATGATCTTTATTACTTGTGATGACATAACAAACTACATGCATAGGAGCTATTAAATCTTGCTACCTATGGTGAAGGGTACTTTAACGAGTTTTGAATGCATGAGAATTTGCTAACTACAAGTAATGTAGTAACTATCGTTTGATTGTTCTACTATCACTTGTATGGGTCTTTGATGTTTAGAAACACGTACTTGTTATTTCATATTCACTTGAGTTAACAAACGTGTAGCTTTGTCGAAGTATGTAGAACGTGATGATATGCATGTTGGAAGTTTGAATCGTATCATTATTAACATGTTAGCTATATCATTGATATCATTGAACGTGACATGATTTGAAGAGATTGTTTCCCTGTTGAACGGAAGATGAATAGTCATTTGATACTACTCAATTCTCATGTGTTATTGATGGTTATTATTGAGCAACCACGTCCTTGCTCTGTTATATAAGAAGTCGAAGGTAAGTGTTGCAATTTTTGGGAAAGTGTGAAAAATGCAAATTGTGCGACACTTAGCGTATTTCTGCAGACTGTTCAAAAAGTAATGTAAATATGCAGACTTGTTCTAAATGCAAGTTTGTCGAAGTCCTTGAAGATGGCCAAGTCTTCAATGACTTCAAGTTATTAAACTTAACATCTGAACTCAAATTTATAATGGGATTGGTTACCCTTTGCTGGCGATCAGCCGGAAGTCCGTTGTAGATGTTCTTCAAGTAATTGGCTGTCTAAGTTATGATTCACCAAGGAGGCAACTGTAGGCTTAATTTCACGGTTGGTGCCTTGGTATCTTCGTCAGGTTCAGCATGTTGAAGAACTTCTGATGCTTGATCCTGGGAAGCGCTTTGGTGAAGATGTCTGCGACCATTTCCGTTGTGGAGCAGTATTGAAGAATTACTTGCTCTAAGAAAACTTTTTCCCAAATAAAATGATACTGGATTCCTATGTGTTTGGATTTGCCATGAAATCTGGGATTCAATGACAGTGAAATACAGCTCATGTTGTCACACAGAATGGTGGTAGCATTAAACTGAGTGTGATGTAAGTCATGAAGTAACAACCTGATCCATATAGTTTTTTTTGAAGCTTGACATGCTGCGATGATGTACTCTGCCTTTGTTGAAGAAAGCGCGACTAATTTTTGCTTCCTTGAATTCCACGAAATCGGTCCCCCTAACAGATAGAAACAGAACCTGGAGGTAGATTTTCTGGTAGAAACTGTTCCTGTCCAATCTGAGTCGGAATAGCCTCGCAGGACAAGTGATAGAGTGATTATCAATGAGTGCCATAAAATAAAATCATCTTCCATTAGACATCATCTTCATGGGACCACACAAGTTAGATTGAATGAGATGTAGCTTGCCCTTTACCCTTTGAGCACCACCCTTTGTAAACTTTTCGTTGTGTTTCTTGCCAAATATGCATACTTCACATAATTGATGCTCTCGATCATCATTACCAATGGCTAGCTTGATGGGAATGACTCGAATGCCTTTGATTTGACACTCCTCTCTGTGCAATCTTATCACCTCCTTCAATCATGGTTAACTGATAAAACCAATCCGGGTTGCCAATCATGTGTCTAGTTGGCCCTAAATCTATATATCAATAAGATTCATCATTGTATTGATTTGACAATATAGAGAAAATTGCATTTGAAGTCTCACCATCTCCATCTTTGAGAAGATTGGCCGAGTCGTTCAATGTCCTTTGCTTGATATAAGCCATTTTCTTCCTTCCTACACTCCTTGGCCCAATGTATAGGTTTATGACAATCGGACGCACATGACAGTCGCAAGTTTTCAACATGGCAAGGCTAGGTGGTGTTTATATTTCGGTGACATATCTATATGTTTTACAACAAAAAAATTCTGATGTATTTTACAAAAACTTTTAATATAGGTGGCAACATTATAAAACACTGCAAATACAAAATTACTTAGAAGGAAATTACAAATGGAAATAAACACAAAAGGAGGTCAACTGTAATTTGAATTACAATAAGACTTTGCTGCACAAGAAGAAGGAAAAAAGACGGTGTGATTTGAAATATTGCAATAAGCTTTGCAAGACGGGCTTAGTTAAAGAATCTAAAAATACGATTTCAATCTTAAAAAATAAAAGTAAAAACTCATTTTAATACCCAAAGTGACCTAAGAGTGACAACTCAACTTCAGCAAATTGTCATGATAGCTTACCGCAATCGCAACAAAGCTCAGAAGAACTAAAGTGAGAAGTTATGCCTTCACATTAAGGGCTATATCATGCTTCATGCTTGACAAGTTCTAATTCTAATTGGAGCAATTGATTCATAGGTTTAAAAAGAGCCACAAAAGGTTTCACATTAAAATTGAGGTAACAAATGTCATTTTGTGTTGCGCACCATTTCATGGCAAGTTTATTTTCCAAAACTCCAATGGGGACAAATATGGAAGAGACTTTTCATGATAATGAGCCAAATTGGAGAGAAGTGATTGCCATAGCTGGTGAAGAAAAAGCTAGAGATGGAGATTTTAAGAATCTTTAGCAACTCATATTTTTAATTTGAGATGTGTTGTGCGTCTACACTTGCTAGGCACACTAATCATTTGTCTAAATACTTGGCCAAATGAGATTAACACAACTTTGTACATAGATTGTGGAAATGTGTTTGTGGATGCAAATGCGCACACTTTTTTTTACAACTGGTTATTTTCTTGTAATTTATCAACATAGCTAGTTTTTGCTCTTCCCAACCTTCAACTTGCATCAGTTTCTTATGAGAATTTGCTTTGAAAAGCCCAGGGTGTGTTCACACTAATAGCAACTTCATTTGCTCATGCCGTTCTCTTGCCAGCCATTTTTCAAGTGTCGACAAATGAGATGGGGTTTAAATAAAATACTACAAGTCGATCGACCAGTTCAAGTTCCTCTCATGCTATGCATCCGATTCTTTTAAGTTGCCCCTAACAACTCAACATCCCCTGCAAGGTCCAGAAGTTCAAGAATAGTGGCAACGGGCCCATGCCACCTCACCTCATGTGTAACATGACGTCAACTTAAGATAATCGTGGAAAGGTAAAACACGCTTATTTTCTTAAATGGACCGATGGGAAAACTTCATTATAAATCAAGGACATGATGAGCACTCAATGTGAAATCACCCTAAATCTTCCTCGATTTTCGACAATCAATTTCATGCTACTTAACAAATTCCCTGATTGGATCATAAAATGAACGTGTCGGTTCATGGAGTTTGTAAGCATGCATTGGGTCTTTGGGTGGAAGAGACAAATGCTAAAAAGAAGAGAGGAAAAAGAAAAGAATAGATTGGGGGGGGGGGGGGGGGTTTGTTGGCCTTTATTAGGGACCTAGACACGTGGCAGAACGAGATTGATGCAGGTTTGCACATAGATCGAGGAGCTCAGCGGCTGGAAAGGACCGTACACCCGTACAGTACACGCGGCGAAATGCAAATGCTCTTTCGTACAGATACACAGGCGTCCTTATCCTCACACCGCCTGGCGTCGATCATTTTCTTCGCCTTTCTTCGATCCATCTGCTGCCCTGCAGCGATCGGTTGTGGCAGTGTAGCCTCCTCCTGTTCTCGTTGGATCAGTATTCAGCAACCTCATCAGATGAGGAGATGAGGAGGTGGTGAGGGAATTTGAATTTCACACTCACATTGGTGAAAACTTGAAGCGATTCATTGCCGCTGTTCCATTACAGGTCAGATTTTCTTCTGCTATCCTCTAATTCCTTCCCATAAAGCTTGCATTTGTAAAATCCGGGTTTACGAAATGAAATGGCGCAAATATACTGGAAACTTGAGAACTAGAATTGAGGTCAGCTTGTAGCTGTGTGCTGCTTCAGCCATGGGATTTACGTAAATATGATGTTTTGGGGATTTCTTATAAGCCTTTGGGATTAGTGGGTTCCACTTTTTTACAGCCTACAAGGGTCTTAGCTGGCACCGTAGCTCGACTCTGGGGTTTTGTCTGAGCTTAAATTTCTGCTTCGGGCGCAGACGCAAATGATATAGTGATGGGTATTTGGCTGTGTACAATTCATGCGGATCCTCAGGGGTTGATGGATAGAAACTTTCACTCTGTCCCTTTTACCCTTTCACTCTGCATGTAATAAACTCTGCTCATAATTTTGGCATGAAGCTTACAAAATGTTTGATCGATCCATCAATCGCCCACGTAAAATTGAACAAAACTCAATGTGTGTGAGTCAATTGTATATTCAAGGTCTCGTGTTGTGGGCTCTCTACTGATGGCTAATTCAACAATTTCAACCACGTCCTTTCTTGAATTGAGTCATCGCATGCACTAGAGAGGGTGAGACATCAAGGAAGGCCATAGTTTTGTTGGAAGGTAAGCAGCTTTTAGATTTCAATTTATCAAACATCAGAATTTTCTCAATGAAATGTCATTCAAAAGCACCCTGTATCTTTCACATGAATGTAGGTCATAAATTACATGATTTTAGAAATTTTTATCTGGATACGCTTGCCTTCTGATGTCCAAGTTCTTCATCCTAATATTCTGCCCCGAGTGCACAAGCAGCAGGAAGTTTGTTGAGATGCTTGGAATAGGATGATATTTACAACATATTTTATGTAGGAACTTCACAATTAAAGGTGAGGATAGCTTGTTTTGAAAGATATCTCTGTATGTGAATGCTAATTTTTAGGTGTGTTCTCTCTCAGGTGGAGTTAATGGTTGGAGAGTTCTCTTTTCAAGTGGGTCAAGAGGTGGAGGCAAAATCCTTCCTCAAGGGGTACAGAGGAGCATGGTTTCGATGCAAGGTAATATCCAGTTGATAAGTTGCTGCGTTAGACATGTAAATATTTTTTAGTTGGTTGTCAAATCTGGAGTTATAATCCTCTATTGACTTTCAGCTCCACCAGCTGTCAAGTGTGAGAGCATTCTGAGTTCACTGGCAGTGTGTGCTCATTGGCAGTTGTTTGCATGTAGTTTATAATACATATATATCTTCAAACTTCAGGGTAGATTTGCGTCTAAAAGTTGAAACATAGCCTGGTAGTTCGGGACTGATTATAAGGTGTTTAATTCCTGATAAATGGCATGAGTCTCAGCTATGCCAGCCAACAAAGCATACACGTGATTGCTTTCTAGTATATGCTAACTTAACAAATTTTGGGGAGAATTTCAGGACTAGTTGTCGTGTGCCTAATCTCAAAACATAGAAAATCACACATGTAATTATGCTAAGAAATGAATAGAAACATAATCACTCATGACACAATATTCAAACACAACATTCGTCAAATTGGCATTGAATCTTAATGGTAAACACTATTACATCACAAATCATGTGGATTGGGCACATGAGATTGGTTTTTTTGCATGCATTAGATCTACAAGTGAATCTTGATGCTATGGTGAGAATGCTGGTCAGATTTTGTATGCTTTGTGATGGTATGAATTTGCCATGCCAATATTTTTGGAGTTTGTGATATTTTGATGTACCTACATGCCACAAAAATGCGATAAAGGCAACATTGAGATTTTTATGTTGTCGTGTGAGAGGATTTGAATTGCAAGCCTATGCAACCTGGTAACATCATTGCCATACTTGGCTCACCATGACATGTGATGCAACATAGTAGTCTGCAATGGCATTGTTTGATATCTAAACTTGAAAGTCTCATTCCTAAACGCAAGCAGGTCATCCATGAGTGCATTCCGCCTGGCATTGTTAGGAAAGGCCTAACTAATGCAAGAATACATTTCTCCTTGAGCTCTTTTTCGTGGGATTGACCCCTTCATAGTGGGTGAAGTATGCAAGCCTTAGCATGTAGTTGTCGTTCGCTTTGTCACCTCTTGGTTATTTCTTCAAGCTTTTGGAATTTGAGATTTCAAAATGAATATTAAAGCATGAAGATAGAGAATGAGAAATTGGGGACCAATTACAATTCACCATAATTAATTATGCAAGACTCAAGTTTCAAGTTTAACATACCTCTCCAAACCAGCCATAGGGCAAGTGCGTAGCTACTACAACTTGTCCATGAACTCATACACAAGAGAATGTACACAGGTTGCAACCCTATGATGATAGCTCTAGCATGGCACTCTCAAATCTCTTGGACTTCAGCTCTAATGCCTCAAGGCTTCCTCAAGCTTTCAAGAGTCGCTCCAAAATCATGAGCATTAAACATAGTTATTGTAAGATGCATTTCCATTACTTTTTTCCATGGGGAAACATGTTTCGCCCAATTCTACGTTTCCAAACTGGAGAATTCTCTATGAAACATTTCTTTATATTAAGTTTTGACATAGCAATTTAAAAGTGAATATGAGTAGATACTAGAAACATTACCATTCAAGTTGATGACACAAGATTCAAAACACGTCGTGACATTCATAGAATTGACATTGAATATCAAAAGGGAATATCATTTCATCACAATTCGTATGGATTGGGCACATAAGCCCTAGTTTGGATTATCCCAAAGCTCACATGCACAAGGAAGAGTGGAGCACCAAACCTCTCACAAATCAAATGAGTGCTGAGATTTAAAGATGATGTCAAAAGCCAACTGTTAACAACCTACTAAATAGCTAAGTATCTGTTTGCTTCTAAAGGGCTAGTATAGCCACTTCCAAGCTTCCATGAGCAATGGGCCCTTTACATTGAAAATGGCTAATTCTAGCACTTTGTCACCACCCTTGGATTTTTTAGAAGGCAAATATTTGACTAGGGAGCTCTAGTTGGTTTTGGCCAGAGAAGTTTTCAGATAACAAAACATCAAAAACTTTGATCTAGTCGTTGTTTAATGACTCCCTTGACTTTTGGTGATGTTTTGGTGCAACAATTTTATCATGTGCAGGTGGAGGAAACTGCAATTTTGTATGGTCGAACGCGCTATCGATTGAATTACGTTGACTTCCCTGATGAAAGTAAACTTTAACAATCCATTTCTCAAATTATGGAGAGTTTATTTCTTCTTAAAAAATATGCGTTTGAAATGAATGCAACTTTATGAATAGTTGTAGACCTCCTCTACTATTTATTTGAGATATGCGCTTGATTATTCTCGTTGTTTGATATTTTGCAAATGAGACATTGGTGTAAAGCCCGAAGCTTTACTACTACTGCTTGTCTATGTTCTTGGGATCATTTGGGAGGTTGATTTGACAATGGAAAAGCTAGGATTGTGTTCAATGTTGGATGCAATGGGAGAGTGGGGATAATAATTTGTATCCACCTTTACAGTTTTATTTTTTTCGCAATTGTGCATGCTAAGCTTCTTCAATATTTCTTGCATTGTGTTGGTCATATAGTTTTTCTCTTTCCACACTTTTATGCCCCATAATATTGTAAAAAGCCCAAATATTCCATATCAATTTCTTTGAAAGTTTCTTTTCATATTTATACTCCCATTGATTCATGTTAGGAACAAATCATTAACGTATAGCATATATTTTGATCCTTTCAAACTGCATCTTCTTGAGATATTCATTACCATGTTATACTAGGTTTGGGCTACTTGTAATAGGCCATATGAAGCTTTTCTAAGTTCACATACCAAATACTTTCTAATTTTTTTCTTCAAACTTTTTGGCTTGACGACCCTCTTTGTTTACTTGACTCATATTCGTCCTATATTTGACCTTCTGAATGGTTTGCTAGTAATGACTTTGGCAACTTTTTAGTTGATGATCTTGATGGTGCCCACATATCCATCATAGCCATTGTTTGCCTCTTTCTTGACTGCTCACTCTCTTGTGGTTCTTGCCACTCTCCTTATTTATCCCACTTGCAATACTAGATAAATTCATTAAATCATATATTCACCTCCTCTATCTATTGCAAAGAGTTTTTATCCTTTTCACACTTTCAGTTTCAACACTAGCCTTGCTTAAAGTTCTATGATGTGTCTGTTTTTTGCTTAAGAAATTTCTTTTCTTATTTGTGCAAATAATCATCAATGAAGGTAATAAAGTATCTACAACCATTAAGTTGTTGTGTTTGCATAAGACCAACAATGTCACTATGTACTATACCCAAATAAGCTTTTTTCCTAATTGCTTCTTTCTTAGGGAAATTCTTCCTCTAGGATTTTCCATATAGACATCCTTCACATGCACATCAGGAAGCCCGTCAAGCATGTACAACTTTTGTGTATATCTCCATACCTTTCATGCCATGGTTATGAGACGTCCTTGTCTTTTCTTTGCAACATAAATTGTTATGATGATGAGGAAGCTTCCAACCTGTATAAACCCCTTGCTTCTCTTGTTCTTATGCAACTTGATGAACATATAGGTCTATATATGAAGTATCTTAACCTCAATAATAGACACAGCAAATGAACGCTTGAAGGAAACTAGCTATGGAAACATCAACAATTCAAGGAAAGCTTAAGCACCACAAGAAATCAATCCAAATGCTTGATTAGGGAGAGAAAGGAGCGCGTGGGCCTCCTCAACCTCCCTTACATATTCAGAAACTATTGAGGTGTGATCACCAACTTGATTCTTTTGCGACATGGCATGCACACTTGGCCACTTGGACCCAACTTGCACTTACTCATCTAACTACAAAGAGGGGTACTGCTCCCTCCATCTAAAACATTGCCCTCAATGTGGGCTAAAAAATATCTTAACTACCAGAGCTACTCTAGTCGCACTGTATTGCCGTTTTCTTTCCTGGGTTATACATTTCGTGCTAGTGGTGTTAGTCCAATAGCCCAATCCCATACAGTGTCGGAAAATCGCTTTTAGTACAATGAAGGTAAGATATTTTTATCTCAATTCCAGTAGTTGCTAAGGCTAAACCAGTATGTAAGCAACGGCGGTCATCAGGCAACTGAGGTATCATCATCAACAAATGGAGAATCAATAGTTGGAGCAGCAAGAACATCGAAGCCATCAATATCAAGCAAATTAGCAGGAGGTACAACAACAACAACATGTGAATCAGGAACTGCATCAATAGCATACATTATCAAGATGTGGATCAGCAATTGCAACAGCAGGGGCATAAAGTGGTGCACCATCAAGTGTAGAAGCCGTAGTGTCGCGTACTAAGGCATGGAGAGAGCAAGCCTGTTCTTAAAGATGAGTGTGCAAAAACATCGAAAGACTCCCAAGTAGCCTCATCAACTGGACGACCGTCCCATTGGACTAAGAATTGGACAATACAACGACGGCGACACAAAATGACTCGAACTTGTAAAATAGCAGCAGGTAAAAACGGAAAAAGTTCTGGGTCACTAGGAAATGAAGAATCACATGGCTCACCAAGAAAAAGAGACGAACGTGGTAGACTAACCTGAAAAATATCACAAGCACATGTAGTGACAAGTAATTTGTAAACGGTAAGTAACGGGGCTAAGCTTCTCGACAATCACAAAAGGACCATAATAACGAGCAGACAATTTTTCATTAAGAGAACGACCCTGAACAAACTTAACGTGCAAATGAAAGGCGAACATAAACAGACTGGTCCTCAGTAAACTTTATAAAAGACCTATGCCGATCAGTCAAGGACTTATAATGATGTTGAGCTCGCGCCAAATGTTGTTGTGCCTGTACAATAGAATTATGAGAATTGATAAGAAAGAAGACAAAGTAACAAGAATGTCATCAAGAGAGGGTGGAATACCTTGAAGCAACGGAGAATATCCATTAGCCAGCAGAAATGGAGACACACCTGTATTGGTACTGACATAATTGTTATAGCTGTATTCTGTAAAACACAAATGCTGATCCCAATCTCGACCAGAAGGTGAGACAAAGTTAACTAAGATCTCCAAAATAGTACAACTCCCCTACAAGAAGCCCAAGACTCAAAATGATCAAAGCTACTAAATGACCAGCCTTAGTGGCTATTTATAGTGGACAAAACTACCTCCCTTCATATAGAATTGGAGGGAAGGTGAAATCAGGGCCAAAATTAGAAATCCATGTAAATGGTGTTTCTAGACCTGTCACATGTAATATAACTGCGTGTCCAAAATTATTGTCAAGCATAGAGAAGGATGGACTATAATGTATTCCATAGCAGGTACAATGTATTTACATTTGAATTCTCCCCATGGAAAATGTATAACATAAAACCATGTAAGTGCCTAGCCGCTAGGGGTAAAATAGGCATTATGTTTCAAGACTCCCCTTTAATGGCTACTTTGTTTATTTTAACACCTAAAGACTATCTAAGACTTTTCAAAATTCTCTTTACTAACCTGCTTAGTGAAGATGTCTTCAGTTTGATCTTCGATGCCACAAAACTCAAGTTATAGACTTTCTCCCGTATGAAGTGATGGTTGAATATATGGGATTCATGACAAGTTGAATGCAACTTTGGCTATCTCAATACATCATTGTAGGACTCACTTGAGCAATCTACATATCACCCTCAACCATATAGCAACGCAGGTGGCCCTCGTAGTTGCCCTATATTCAACTTCTGTTGAAGACAATGCTATCGTAGCCAAGATGTTTTAGAAACTAGTTGAATTTAATCATCCTTGTCTCCTGCCCAATTTGCATCAGATAACCTTCCAACTAAAGGTTTCCATCATCCATGTAACCAATGCCATATGTAGAAGCTCGGTTTACATACCTCAAAATCTGCTCGGCTGATTTCTAGTGTGCCTTTGTAGTGCTTGTGCAATGTCTAGTCTGGTAGTCGTAAGATACATCAAGTTGGCCACCAATTGATGACATTGTTTCGTCCACAAAGGGTGTCCCATCAGCCATGGATGCATATCGAATCCTCAAAGCAGGTCATTTGCATGTTTTGCCTGTGGTATAAAAAGAGTATAATGTTTCCTCCAAACTTTTAATCCTAGGCAATAATGTATTAAGCCCAAATCTTTCATGTGAAATTCTCAAGAAAGATTTTTTTTAACCTTAGCAATAAGCAACCTATTGCTACCTGTGATGATTAGATGATCAACATAGAGAAAAATAATCACTATGTTCTCTTTCTCCCTCAAAACATACAAGTCACAGTTAGATTTAGTTCTCTCAAGTTATGCTTTGTGAAGTAATCATCAATGTGACTATACCATGTCCTAGGCACTTGCATCTTTCACTGTTTTCCAATACCACCTTGGTAGACTCTTTGAAGCAGGAGGTGATGCAGATGGTGACCATGCATCCCAATGTGTGTCTCTAGCCCTCTTAGCCCTTTCTTCGCTCCCAAACCTTGGAACCCTTGTTCTCTCTCATTTACATAGTAAATCAATCTCTAACTCTTGAGTCAAGAGACTGGCTTCATCCTTATGTCGAGTTTGCATTTGATGAATCTTCTTTTTGCCAAACCTCCAAGAACAATCCTTGCAGAAGTGCTTACCTAAGCAGAAATAACAAAGACCTTTCTTGGCACACTTCTTCTGCTCAAGTTTCAGGGTAGATTGTTAGAAAACCTTGCGAAATCTAGAGACTACCGTGGTGTTTCAGGGTAGATTGTTAGAAAACCTTGCGGAATCTAGATACTACCATGGTGCATTAGGATCTTCCGTGGCTGCAGCTTGCGATCTATTGCTGTTCTTTCTCTTTGTATAGATATTAAGGTAAACGTCTCCTTGAGGTGGAAAGCTTACATGCATATTTCGCATAGCTCCTTGGGCCTTATGCTATTGGACAATGCACCATATGATTTGGGCACTATCCATTTGGAAATTGGCATTGATCAAAGTTATATATTAGTGATATGCTTATTATTAGGCGTCAAACAGTGAGGCGTAGAACCATCCCTAATTTGGGGCCCAAACAGAATATATAGGCCTTTAGTTCCTTAATATGCTTAGTCAATTAGAGTGGAGTAAGCTTTCATTCCTATTCCTAGAGAGTTAGATGTGAGTTTTTACAGTTGATTTGCTTAGAGGACGTCATTATACTGCCAAATGATCTTTGCTGAACATACTGGGTAAGTGACAAATGTAGCATATGTTTTTTTTGTGGGTTAGCACCTCTTTGAGCTTACACCTAATCTAAGATCATATTTAAGTAGTTGCTTTGATGATTTCTAGACTGATGAATGTTTTTGTTGTGGAGATGCTAGTACATTCCACCATATGGCTGTACTCATTATGTTGTGTGGTATAATGCTCACAATACATAACAGATTTTCCTTGTGTTACCTTGTGATGCTTCTTAAAAAGGACACATGTTCATGTTTTAGGCATTATTTTTTGGTTTTATAACCTTGTTCACATATGGGAGGTTTGAGAATGTTTTTGCAAAGTTAGAAATGTTGTTTTAGCATTAATGTTTGAATTTTGACAATATTTCTGTAGCCTTATTTGAGAATGTTTTTGCAAAGTTAGAAATGTAGTTGTAGCATTTATGTTTGAATTTTGACAATTTTTCTGTAGCCTTAAACCCCTTGCAAGATTTCAGTATTGTATTGTGTGTACCCATGCTTGTAGACATGCATTGGACTCAGGAGTTTCAAGTCAATCCACAGACTCGTAGATCTGCTGAGAAAATTTTGGAGAGAATGATACGCCCTTTGCCACCTGCCGTGGTTCGAAAGCATACTTTCGATAGTGGTGACTACAAAAAGTCTACTGATATTGTAGTTGTCACTGATACGTGGAAGGTTGGTGACCTAGTTGATTGGTGGTGTAATGATTGTTGGTGGATAGCTACAATAACGAAGATGATTGACAGTCAAACTGTAGAGGTGCAGCCTTATAACCCTTATGTGTAGAATTTTTGGTGATGCATTTAAATTTTGGTTATCTTAATTGCTCTTTTCAATCGATATATGAATCAGATTACTCATAAAGCTTGAGTATTAAAGCTGTTTTGTCAATAAGAGTGTTAGTATTCAATATTGTTGTTCCTCTGGAAGCTCATGTGATCAGTTTATGCTTGGATATTTAGAGGTTTTGATAAATTCAATAACTGTAATAATATAGCAAAAAAAGTTTGTTACAAGTAAAGTTTTGGCTTTTCTTCTACAAAAAGCAATGTTCATACTTATTTAATCGATGTGTAATTGAAAATTTGATTAACCTCAATGCTGTGTATGGAAGTGCCAGATACAAAGCAATGCCATTTGTGCAATCATGTTTGCAGTTTTCAAACCATGAAGTGTTTCAAAGGTGTGTTTGTTATAGTCTTTCATAACTTATGGGTGATAGTTTAGCCATTTCCTTGCTAACTAAGAAACCTCACAATATGGCATTTTAACTTGGAATACTATATCCTACTTGGTGGCTCACACTCAATTCAAAGTGTGAAAAGTTTTTACAATTGGTGTGTGTGGTCGCGGGCTAGGGATTGAACCTAGGAACTCCCCCATTCCGGTGGGCTGCTCTACCACTGAGCTACCCGTCCATTTGTGTTCCTAGAGCGTTTTGCAAGGGCTATAGCCTTGACACTTTCTAACACTCCCCCTCAAGGCATAGCCCTTTTTAGCTATCGCCCGCCTAGACCACACCCACAACCATGGCTGTGAAACCATGTGAAAAGTTTTTACACTTGGTGTGTGTGGTCGGGCTAGGGATTGAACCTAGGACCTCCCCCATTCCGGTGGGGTGCTCTACCACTGAGTTACCCGTCCATTTGTGTTCCTAGAGTGTTGTGCAAGGGCTATAGCCTTGACACTTTCTAACACAAACTTCAATTTAATTGAAAAAGATTTGACCTGTTCATAAGTTTTCTACCCACAAAACAATAACAACCCCCCCCCCCCTCCAAAAAAAAAAAAAAAGGGGGGGGGGGGGGGGGGGGGAAGAAATGAGAAAGTGGGAAACTCCACATAGCCACATCGTGGTATAACACTGTCATAAATCTACTTGTTTATTAGCTATATGATTTGATAGAAATAATTAATAACATATAGGTATAAAAGGGGAGGAGATCTCAGTTACCATTCATGCTATCTACCTAGGAGCTGGTGGATGGTAGTGTGCATGTGCATAGCCAGGATGGTTGAAGCGAGGGCATGGAGGGTGGATCTGGATTGGATCCTACGGCGGGGTGGATCATGAGTGTTCGGTGAAAGGTGATACAAGGCAACATGAATGGTACTTCTAGACACCACAACTATGACTCGCTGGAAATGAGTAAATCAATCACTTTCACAAAAATAGTTTTGGCATAGATGCCAAATCAGGATTTTTTGAGACCTTGTGGCATCACATTCGGATGTTGGGTTGAAATGTTGCTACTTCAATCTGAGTTTTTTCTAAAGAAATGATGCACATGTTGTTTGATTCTGGGAACAACATGGAATATTCTAGAATAAGCTAAGATTGACAACCTTAGCAAACCTAGATTCCCACTCCTATCACCGTGTTTACTCTCTTCCCATTGGATCGAAGCCCGATACTACACGACTACTCACCCGGTTGGAGATCCAAAACCCATTCTTTGCCGTCTAGATCCGACCGATTAGGGAGGCTCATAAAGGGTTCAACAGCACATTTTAGAGATGATATACACCTGGTAATAGTAACTTAATAATTTTCATTCACGGTAATGCACTGTACAGAAATTGCAGAGCAGTAATTGTTTAGCCTTATTATTATTCTTGACTGCTATCAGTTATGCAGTATCTGGGCAAAGCGACTTGAGCAATATGATAAACTGGCACCATCATACACGAATATTTGCCTGACTCGGAACACCAGCTCCCTTTATTTCAGCAAATTCTGCCAGTGCATCACCTTTAATGTAGCATGCACCCCATGCTTGATAAGGTGTATAAGGAGCTTTACACTTACTATCCAAATGCTGTTTTGTCCTTTATTGACCAACCTTTATGTTGTATGAATGTGCTGAATTATGGGGATTTCATAAAAATAATCATTTACAGCTGTTGTTTGTGTTTCATAAAAGAAATATTTTTAACTTGCTGATTTTGATGATCATTTAGCATTTTAAACTTGTTGCCTTTGTACCATGTTTAGATCGCTGTACTTCTGGATTGCTGCATCAGAATGTGATCTTGTGTCTGCATTGGTGGTTCTTCTCTTTATTTGGGTTTAAGATACGAATTTCAAACAGACTTTGGACATTTAAGGGTGGTCTGTCCCTTGTGTAATAAGCCTTTGAATGGCAACCTGTCTTTAGTTTACATTTTGAAACTCCCATTATATTTCATTATAGTTTATGCACTCTCTATCAGGAACTATGTTCTGACGAGCATTTTCAGTGTATTGAAGTCATTCCAAAACTGTGATTCAGAACAGTTAAGGATTTCATATTAGGGGGCATGCTGAAGTATTTGAATTAAGTTGTTTGCTCTAGAATTATCAGATTGCCATAGCTGTATCATCATGTTTGCTGGTAGGAAAGGACTTCCCAATTTACAAGTTTAAGAATAATTTAGATTTGCTCACATCTTTGGGCAGGTTAGCCTTCCAAAGTCGCCCATGGGTGAAGAAGGAGTCTACCCAGCTCACTTGAATGCTCTCCGACCGTCATTTGTGTGGACTGAGAAGCACAACTGGTGCACTCCTACTTCTCAGGTTAGTTTCAATCCTTCTTGCCCGTATTTGCTTGGTTAGGGGTGAATGAAATGGCTGCTACATAGACTTAGCCTACCGCGAGTTTCATGTATGGGAATATTTTAGTAAGAATTTGGAATATCGTGGTAGTGAAAACTGTTTGTTGTCACTGGCAGATCACTTATTGATTTTTGTAGCTAGCTCATGTACTTGGAACTTAGGTAACCTTAATCTATTTAGCTATTCTTTTTACTCATGGTTCATCTGGCTACCATATAACCTCATTTTATTTGCTTTTGAGATCCTCTCAATATGGCCTCTATATGATGCGGTCCTGTTGTATCAGCAGAGTGCTACTTGGAGCAGAAAACACAAAACGGTAAATAGTTTAGTGAGAGAGCCAAATTGTTCACTGCCAAATCTAAAACTTTGCAATACAGAATTGTACCAACAGTGCCATTAACTTTCCAAATAGACACTATTCCTTTAGAACTTTTTGTATCAATTGTAATGCGTGTTTTATTCTTTGGTTTTGAGAAAAACAACAAATGAGGGATAAAGTGAATGCTGGTTCGACCCCATCAATCTAGGCAGCAACACTCAATGTGGTTACAAAATCAGGCGAGGTAAATTATCTTGAGATTTTCTTTGCAAAATGAGTTCACAGTCAAGACCTGCCATTTGAGACAAACCTATTCTTGAAACTTGCCTTGGGCTGTCAACAACACAGAAGAGTAACAATATGATTTTCATTACTCACCAAGATAAGGAGTAAACTAGGTTTTTCTGCTTCTAATTGCGATTTGCGTCTGGCACCTTAATCAACTAGAGACAAATGGCAGCAAGATGTAATTATGTACATCTGAGTATGTATTAATGTGGTGTGATTGCACCGTGTCTGCTGAAGATGCAAAAATGTAGAACATAAATATAACTCCAAAGGTTGCTACATTCTTAATGTGGTGGTGCTAATGATGTTCAGGGAGCATGATTTCAGTTAAAATTCATGACTTTTAAAAGAAGTGATCTATAACTCATTGTTAGAGTCCTGTGGACAAGACTCCAAGAATTTAATGATGCATTTTCTTAGAAACAGAAACAACAGCATGTGGATCATGGTCATTGTGTACAGATTGGATCCCAATAATGCACTGCAACCCTTTTTTGTGGGCAGAATCTTTCCCCTAAGCAGTGGTTGTGGCTAACAAGCTTTTGAGTAACCAATTTGCTCTCTTTGTGTGGTTTCCAGACTGTAAAATAGGGTTTGAAAATATATTTGCTATGTGGGCCGTGGCTTTAACAGCCAACTAGGTCTGAGTTTGGTGTAGCGTTTCAAGTATAGTTAAACAAAAATCTCCTGAATTTATGATACTGCCTGCGGCAGTAGCTATTGATTGGTCAGATTCGTTGAAAGGCTAACCTTTGCAAGTTTTTGTTACTTTATGCATAGTTGCCGTTCTCTCTCATATAGACATGTCTGCGTGTAACAAGAACTCATAAGAATTGTTCATCCAGGTGCTATCATCTGAAGGGTTACAACTAAGTTCAGCAAAAATAGAAGTACTAAATATCAAAAAGCAAATTGGGTCTTCCGCTATTGAGGAATCTAAAGTTGGGAATGGAGAGTGTCGTTTGACCACATTTGAAAAGGAATTCGAAACAATAGCAGGTTCTTATCTAAGCTCATCTTCTTGGTCTTAGTTCTTAAGCTATACAATATTTCTAGAAAGAACTATGTTTGTCCAAATTAAAACTTATCTTGTGCTGTTCATTGAAGTGTGAGGTGTTGGAATACTTGAGATATTTTAGGCTTTGTATAAGTGAATGGCCCAGTTTTTTTTTTCAAAGGTTAATTGAATTGCAATTTATGTACAACTTTTTTCACTAAGGTATTACTTCACGTCATGCCCATCTATTGATAATAGAAGTAATATCTCATGTTAAGGGGTGGTTCAAGTAGAAGCATGCTAAAACTCTCTTGATAGATGCTCGAAGGATTTGTTGATGGCATATTCTTTTCCATGTGTTGAGACAAAAAAGAAATAGTTTAAGACTACAAGTTTACCTCCGTTAAAGGTTATAGTGAGATGGAGATTACTTGGGCCCCACCTCTGAGGCTATGTATAGGTTTTTATACCATCCAACTGCAGAGAGAGAGAGAGAGAGAGAGAGAGAGAGAGAGAGAGAGAGAGAGAGAGAGAGAGAGAGAGAGAGAGAGAGACGTATGCTGATATTTCACCTTTAAGGGATAGAATCCACTATGCAAGATGCTAGTGTTTGTCCACCAATCAGTTGAAGAATGAATCTCATTCCTTATTTTCCCAAATTTGATGAGAGCTACAAAAGGAAGTTAGCCATATTTATGTATTCAATGTTCATATTATATTTTGTAATTCACTTGTCAAGAGCTCAATTCCTCCAACCTTAGTTGCGAGACACATCCTTCAGTCTGGTAGTTTTATATTGGTAGTTGAAAATTTTGTTCTTGCATTGTCATCCTTCAGTTTCTTACATGAGAAGCTTGATCTGTTCATCTAATATTGTGTAAAGTCTGATGACGATGACTGTATAAATAGCCTAATGGTATCACTAATACAATGAAAATGAACTGTCTGAAAACCATTTACTTTATCTACAACATTTTTCACATCAAAGCTTTGAAACTGCAGATGAGAAGAAGGCTGAGCAGAAAAGTCTTCCTGCTTGGAAAGAGTTGCGCTCATTTGTAAAAGGATATGTGTCCATTATTTGCGAGGAAACAAGTATGCCAGAATCAAGTGGAAAACTGCACAATGATGATGTATCTTCAGAGAAAAGATTGCAGAGGGAAATTGAAGGTTCACAAGAGTTGAGATTATCAAGTCAAAAGAAAAGAAAGGTTGAAATCTTGGATTCTTGAAGATGAATACATCTCCAATCTATCCTTGAGCCATATTTTGCATGTAGGATGATTTATCTATGTTCTTGTAACAACGATTTGGATGCTTGAAGATGAATACATCTCCGATACGCAACTATGTCCATAATTTGCATCTATGATGATGTATACACGGTCTTCTTGTTGTTAGCTCCTCCTTAGAGACAGCTTAAATGCTAACAAAGCAGCAATAGGCTATGGAATGTTAATTGACTTTGTGAAGTGTACTTGCTTGTGCTAGAAGCATGTGCAAAACAATGATTGTTACTGGAGAAAGAGAGAAATCCTCTAATATTTTTCAAGGTCTTTGTTTTCATTTTTTTGAGGAGAAGAATGTGAGATAAAGAGCAGAAGGAGAGCTCATTATCTTGGCATCGTACTCATTTTTCCAAAATCTACAATAAAATGCCATTTGTTCTTGTAACTTGTTATTGTATGTTCATGAATTATCAACTTGTTTCAATGGATCTAAATGTGGAGTAATTAAATCTACATTCTTGCCTAGTTATCAAGATGTTAAAAGTGTCTCAACTCCTCACTTCTTGATGCTCAAAGAACTTAGTTTCTATCTTATAATCTGATCAAGAAAGGAAAATGTTGGATGTATAGTTTAAGTGATTCAAATAGATTTCTTCCTAGTTGTCCTAAACTAGATGGAGCAATGCATTAACATGGCTTCCTAAACCATTTAAGCATGATATTGTTTAAGAATAATAAGCTTCAAAGGTGTAAGAGGGAATGCACTTCGTAACATGTTCTATATGTGGGACATTAGGGATTGAATTTTTTGTGTCATTTTCAGTTTGTCAATTATTAAGGGTAATATGAACCACACATCAATAATGAAAAAAAAAAAAAAAAAAAGCATATATGATTGCATAGTCATTGTAGGAATAAAAAAGACATCGTTCTTAGAAAAAGGTTTGAAGAGCATAATCTCAATTTCTCAAATTTTAAATTCCGTTATTTTTTCCATGCTTTTTTCCACAATCATCAAAAATCAAATTATCATAAATTACTTCATCCAATAAGTGAAGTGAGTGTCCTTTTAGTCTATAAGAGGAATGGTCATCTATCACCGTTTGTTCTTATACTTTTCAGTTTCATTGCGTGATTTGTATAAATTTTCTTTCCATAGGTGCAAGCTATAGTATGGCAAAAGATATCTCATCTTGTCATCTCGGTGAATGCTAGGATGGAAGACATCTCTCCTGATTTTTTATAGGAAATTGTTAGCTAAGCCAAGTACATATTGCACATTGCTTATCCGCTTTATCTTCCCGCTGGCTAACTTCACTGGTACCACTCCAACTCCTTTAACAAATAGCAATTTGTCATCGGCTTGTCCAACTTCATCACCATTGTGAGTTTCCTTGGGTTCTGAAAACCACTCTTTTCTTGAAGTCATGTACTTGGATGCACTACTATCAATATAACAGGTATCCTTGATTTCATCACTTGTCATTAATGTTGTAATGAACAATTTTGAGCTCTCACCTATATCATCTTCATATTGATCATCATCGTATTGATGTTGATCAGTATAATTATTTTCATAATAATAATTATCAAATTGATGTTGATTAGCATAATTTTCCACTTGCCCTTTGTCTTTTCTTTGTTCCATCTCCTTCTATTTCTTGAAGCATTCACGCTCCCAGTGGCCAGGTTTGTTGCAATACCTACAAATTCCAGGTTTATTTTGCCTAGAATAGTCGTGTCCTTGACCTCGGCCTTGATTCCAATTGCCTCGATTTGGTCCATCATTGGATTGTTCTTGAAATTGTTGGAATGATCCACGATTTGAGTTTCCACCTCTTGATTGGTGTCTTCCACGACCAAATCTACCACCACGTCCCTTGACTGCAAGAGCTTGATCAATCCCTTGTTGCGATGACTCAAGTTCTCTTGACGTTGTTCTTCCTCCAAAAGCAATCCACCTAACTCTTCATAGGTTGGAAGATTTTTCTCGAGAATTGGGTAAAATCTCAAAAAAAAAAGGTAGAAAATCCTTATCACAAACATGGCACTATATGAAATGAATAAGGAAACTATAATTTTTGAACAATTAACAATCCTCTTTATTAGATTACACAAGATCACTAATCACAATCATTATACAAGGCCTTAAAAGCAATGTAGTTGAGTTCTCATGCAAAGAGCCCAAGCATCTCAACAATCAAAAGCTATCAAATAAGTATTAGCAAGAAACACCGCATACATACTATCGACAGAAAATTAAGAAAGCAAATACATGAGTGCACCTCCCCAGGGCACCTGCAGTCCTGGCCGCACTCCATGCAATGCAATGGTGATGAATGGGGCTAAGCCTTCGGTAAGGGAGAGGAGAAATTTTTTTTATCTTCCATTGGATGGTGTGGGACCAGTGCGGGACCTGTGCAGCACCTCATCTGCGGTGCACTACCTAATGAGATAGCAGTGGCCTTAATTTGCACTTTTTGTCTTTGGGGAAACCTTAAATGAACCTTCTAAGAAACCCTAATGCATAATTTGAATAGTAATTTAGGCAACTCTTTTGGAGGGAATAGTGCACCTAATTGGTAGGTAAGCTTGAATGTATGGCCTTAACATTCCCACACTTAAAAGTGTTTCCCCCATTGTGTGCCATAGAAGAAACATATATTGAAATGAAATGAAGCTATGTAGTTAATGGACATTTTAGCACTCCTAAAAAGAATGGTGATCATTTTTCAAAATCTAATGGAAAGGATAGGTAGTTGGAGTTGTGTATGGATACTTGTGAAATGATATTGTTTGTATGAGCTCCACCACATGGCCTTCAAACTCACCAAATTATGCGAGTTATGAGAAATTCGCTTGAGTCAATTGGTGAGTTCATGGAATCCAAGCTCCATCCTCAATGAGAGCATACATAGATCCTTAGTTATGATCTAATACATGAGTTTGACTTTTCTTTCTCACAAGCACTAGTTCTAGTGTTTAGTTTAATAAAACCTATCACTATACATTGGAGAGTATGAAGCTTGGACGTGTCCTTTTCTTGCTTTTGACTTGATCAAGATGGAATCTCGACCGACATGATATTAAAAATACAACTATAAATTCATTTTGTTAAATACAAATTTTGCTTGCAAATGCACGAGCCAATTAGAATAATCATTGATCATGGACTTGTACGTACACATCTTGTACTTTTGTATCTTATGGATGTTAATAGACCTTGCAAAGCTGGTAATGGCTTGATAGACGGGCAAGAATAAACTTGGCAATACCAACTTGCAAATGTGTGTTATACTTTTCTTTAACTTATAGCAAACAACAAGTAGGGTTTGCATAAAATGGATAATCTCATTGCGATTTCATAGCATGTGAATAGAAACATAGAACCTTAGTAGCAAGATAAAAAAAGATTTTGCTTGTATAGAATTTTAAACATTCAGAGATAGGAAGCCAGTCTAAAAAGGAAAGAGGGATCCTTGACGGATGGTACCTATCAATGTGTGCTTGGTTAAGAGTAAGGTGAGCCTTATACCACCAGCCCCGATTTGGTTGTATTGGGCATTGAGAGCTTGTTGAAAGTCCATCCCTTAATAGATATGTTGATAGGAAAGTTGAATGTTGGGTAAATTATAAGACAACATGTGCTTGATGAGGTGATATGTTGGATCACACACAACCCATTAGGCATGTCTAAATATACTCCAATGCATAAGTGGATTTTAGTAGTATCTAGTTATACCAAACCAATTGGCTTAGAAACAAAATTCTTGCTATTGTGGTTGCAAAGCTTCTCAAATGTACATGGGCAATTATTATTAACAAGGAGTTTGGGTTGTGGATAGTTTTCAAGAAATTTGTGGATCAAGTCAGTCATTTAATGTCCCTTGGAGGCTCCTTTTCGTAGAATGAATTTTTATGCACAACCAGGGAATTGACTATATGCATGTCCCAACCTTAAGTTGCCATAGTTGGTATGGGGTCTTTTTGCAAGGAGGAGATTGATTATTTGGAACTTGGCTAGAGGGATCTGATTATTTGATGCCGAAAAATAGTTGGTCAATGGCTTAAGATTGATTGGTGTCTAGGTAGGACGTTCCTTACTAGTGTGAAAAATAGAAATGATTCTTGCAAAGCTGCAAGGTCAATTTTCTAGGAAGAATAAGGGTGAATGGGTATCAAAGTGTAATATCTGACAATTTTTTTTTGGTAATGGATATGACGACATCATAGCATTTTACAAGCAAGGGAGCATGGAAGGTTAAATTGTCGAATCTATTGACAAGCACCTTGTAGTAAGACGTGAAGTGTGGCTGCGAGAGCCCTCTATGTGCACAACCTGGGTGCGTGTGTCCACCCAAAATAAGATAAGCACACAATCAGTGATGAGCGCTCAATAGCCATTGTCATCTCAATCACAAGAAGTTATCATACCCTTTTTGACATAAGCTTTCGATTTCCAAAATACCCAACATTTTATCAATGGTTTTTTCTCAATTTTCCTGTATCATGATAAGGTACTAAAATACTCCACAAATATCCTAAGGGCAGTTACCAACTTCGTACAAATGCAAAACTGGAGTAAATGGCAGTTAAGGCATAAGATATTTTTCTCTCGACACTTGTAAATATATATACTAGCTGAATCAAGCTATGTAAGTGTTTATTGAATTTCTCTTTCAATCAGAGTTTTTTCGTAGCGAGCGTTATCACGCTCAACAAGCTGAAGTTATTACTTCAAGCCATTATACTCACTGTTGATATTAATCAGAGTGCAATTTTTGTCTCACTACTACATTGTTCATTTGCGCAATTTGTATGAATTCTTCTACTTGAATATTTCTGCTGCTAATTGTTGCGTTTCCATTCCTACATGCCACGCTCAATCCTCAAGCTTCCGCTGCCGCTCATGCCCCCACGGTTTTACGACAGCAGACACTAGACCCCCCATAGCCATTTCGGGATCAAATTTTTTGCACTTTTTCTCGCATTTTTTTTGCAAATATATTCTCGTAGAGACATAGGTTGTTTGATTATGGCCTTGTGGACATCTATGTGCTTTTTGAGGCACTATATGAATGAATGCTTTCCAAGGTACTGTATCAATGAATGCTTTTTATATATCATTTTGGAAAAAAGTGTTAAACATTTCATCCCGAAATGGCCTCCGAGGGTCTAGAGTGGGTGCTAGATCCCCAGTGGCCATTCCGGGAAGAAAATTTTTAGCACTTTTTTTTGTGTTTTCTTGCAAATATATTATCGTGGAGATTTGGTTGTTTGATTGCGGCCTTGTGGATGTCTATGTGCTTTTCGAGGCACTGTATTGGATGAATTTTTTGCAAGGTAATGTATGGATGAATGCTTTGGATCTATCATTCTGGAAAAATAATTGTTAAAAATTTCATCCTGAAATGGCGACATGGGGATACATTATTTGGGATGGTAACCATAGAGCTACAACTTGGATGAAGAAGATTAAAGAAGGTAAAATTTGAACTCCCATAGTTTGTTGTTGTTTCTCTCTTTTTATTGGACATGATCATGCACTAATTGTCATTTGTTTTGTTCAAATTTCTCATTGAATAAAGCAAGACACATAAGAGTGGATTTCATGTTCATTGAGGCTAGCAGATCCCAAGAAGATGAGCTCAGGAAGTTTTTTTCGAAGGCAAAGGCAATTGCATTTGAACGTTTCCTTTGGATACCTTGTAAAAGACATGAAGAATGCTACCTTGGCCTAGAAGCAGCCTCAGCTTTTGTTGTCTGTACGGAGGCTTGCTTACAGGTAATATCTTACATTTTGAGTAATACCATTTTTGGGGGTGTCAAAATAGTTTTCCTTTTGTCATGTGTATCCCATTCTAATTTAGTCATGAATGTTACAAGTATTTGTACCGCCTTAAGTAGGAAAAAATAATTGATAAACTGCTTGTGGAGGTGGCTGACTGGCACAACTTTGACAAACACATCTTCCATGTTCCCTCTAGTGAACAGCTTGGGAAGTGAACCGATGTCCTTGGTGGCTTGATTCCCCAAGGGTGAGAAACACAGTTGTGAAAATGACCTGTACCTAGAATGACAAACATCACAAAAGGGAAAAGTTGTTAGCCCTTCGCTTCTGCCTCGAAAACCAAAACAAAAAGACAAATAGCTCCAGTAGAGCTAAGAACCAAGAAGTGCTTGGACATCAATATTGAGAGAGATTATTGTATAGGCAGCCCTAATGCAACCACATTGCATCCCACACCACATGATGAAGGCATGTATAGTGATGAAGAAGTTTCTGGTGAGCGTCAATACACCTTCTTTTTTTCTTTTTCTCCAGGATACAATGTGTTTTTATCTTTAAGTTGTGAATAGGTTTTGCTCGTCATTGAATCAAATCTAACAAATTATCTTTCAAAATTTAAAGAGTGGCCCGTTCTACCATGTGGAAAAACTTGTGCCATATTAGAGGATGTTAGGAGGATGTGAAATTGAAGCATTGTAGGGCATCAAAGAGAATTGCATGATTCATGCTAGAGCACTTTGTGCCAGATTTGATATTGAACAAAGAGTCGTGAAGGACTGGCCAAACTTGTTTGGGCTGATTTTCCATCTTCTTTGGGTGTGAATTGGTAGATGTGACCACAGTGCCTGCATGGAATCATTTCAGCGAGGATCTATTCGTTGTAGGCTCCCAACTTGCTAGAAAGTACACCGCATGTCAAGGCTGATTTGTTACTTGCTCCATAACCGAGTATTTTCTCGCAATCTGTGCTACAGCCACTAGTGTAGGATTTTGTCTACATATAAGCCTCACGTTAATAATTGACAAAGGATATATGAGGACTGACTTACGTGTTAAGGTAAAAGAATGCACACACAAAAGTTTCAAATGCCTTAAAACAATTTTTTTATCGAGTTTTAGTCCAAGGTCGAGTGGAAAGTAGTCCGGCTTGCAGTTGGCCATTCCAGACTTTTCCAGCACGTTTGTGAGATATCTTTGTTGGTTGATATAAATTAGCCTGTTGGGTCAAATTTAGAAAATTTCGATTTTGAGACGATAGTGGCTTGGATCCATATCAGTCATTTTGTACTCTTGGGCCAGGATGGATTTTGTGTCCTTCATCAGATTCAGGTTGTTACTGAATAATAGTGTATCATCCACATAAAGAGTGATGATGAAGAAGAATCTCGATACAGACTTGAGGTAGACATTCGAGTCTGTTCAGTTTGGAATGAAACCATTCTCAATAAAAAAAAATACATTGATTTTTTGGAACCAAGCCAGCCCATAGACATTAGAGGAGTTCTCAATATCAAAAAGACCCTTTAAGGAATACCATGTAGGATATACAAAAATATCAAAAAAAAAAAAAAACAATATTGTTTATTTTCTTGCCCACACCACTCCCAAGGCCTCCCCAACTTCCAATGATCTAACCATAGTGTCTATAGTCACAGTTAAGAACTGTTAACAGTTCGCAGTATAACTTGACTAAATTCAAATTCCCTCCATTGGCTACGAAAAGGGCAATATTCTCACTGGATCTAGAATATGACCGCCATCCCCAAATTCGAATCAAGAAAAATTGCAAAATGTTTACATATGCATTCCTTCCACGAGATTGGAAATATGAGCGCCAACTACCTATTGGAATGAAAAAATGAGCGGCATTTCCAAATTTGAATCAAGCATACAAGCATGGAGATTGGATTGATCGTACATAGTATATAATATAATCAAATATGAGTATTTTGTTTTGCTTCATAGAATCTGGTCATAGTACTTTGATGCAACTGATTACTCTATTATTTTTTTGATGATGACATTATATCATCTACATGTGGATATCCCTATTGATTTGGCATCTTTGCAGAGAAGAGGAGGCAAAGGAGTTCAAATATCTGCTGAAGATCGTTCTCGTTACAGGGCAGGAGGAAAGAAAAACTTGGATTTGTGGACAGATGGAACATTATATCCACAAGATCCAAGCACTTTGACACATCCCACATTCTCTTCAATAACTCATTTAGTTACATGGATATGCAATGGGCATAGTGGATTACTAGGATATTGTGAAAGATTGCAAAACCATGGAAAACATCCCTAGGACATATCACTTGAAGAAAGAGAGGGATACATTAAACATAGGTATGCATAAGATCACTAGAACTCCATTTCATATTGAGGAGGTCTATGAAACTGATGGAAGATCGATATTCTATAATTCATCAAACAATTTATTTTTTGATCTAAATTACTTGCTGAGATACATCGTCACATTCTATGATATAACCTATGAAAAGGTGAATGGCAAAATAATCATAGTACTTAAGTTAAATGAGTCAGAAATTGTGAAAGGGCAGAAGATGGAAAGGGTTAGTATAACTCTCATGAATGGTGCTCTATCACAAACAGAGAACCAAGAATATTTCAAATTCAGTGTCCAGTCAAAAAATGATATATGGTGGTTGGCAGTGTTTCAGGTAACTAGCCTCATTATTACATTACATTCATTGAATAGTATTAATACGTTGTAAACTAAGTCTGATTAATTCTTTGGACAGGTGCTGAAAGAGGATCATGATATATTATCATGGATATTCTCAAGGACATCTTATCCTAGGATCACCAAGGACCATATGGATGGAGGACTTCTCAATGTTCCAGGAGTTGGAGACTTCAATGTTGAATGGCAGTTAGCAGGTAATTTGAAAACATTGAAATGTATGTATAATGTCTCTCACAGTGCTACATCAAAACACCCTTGTTTGTACTGCATGAAAATGGCAAAAGATGTAACTAGGAGTACAGGAATTACTAGAGAATATGCAGGTCCAAACTGGAAGCCTGTGCTGCCTATCCCCTTAAAAAATGTGCATGTTTGCACTCTTCATGCAGAAGTTAGATTTATAGAAAAGATCATTTGTCTTCATATAGTTTTTGCTTGGAATACTAAGCCAGCATCATTAGCAAAGGAAACTATCTCTCGATTAGAAGATGTTTTATCAAAAGCAGGACTCCATAAAGGACATGTCAAAATTCAAAAAGATGAAAAGCTTTCAGGAAAGAATGGGAACATGCCAACTAAGCCAAGCATTGGAGGAGCAAAAGCACGTCGTTTTCTATCAAATCATATTGGTAAGGCTTCTAATATTCAACACTCAGTCTGGACAGATATTATTGCTGCCACTCAGGACTTCGAGAAAGATGGCAAAACCAGAGTACTAAAAGTTGATGTATGAAAAAAGCTTGATAGTATGATTGCTATTTTATGAAAAGAAAAATACTCTGATATTGATAAGAAAGTTGTCCAAAGGACTTGTGTCGAGTTTGTTAATGCAATATCAAAAGCATGGGGACAAAATCACATCACTCATTACATGGTTAGTATAAAATTTTCAAAATGCTTTCAAATTTTCATATATATTTAGATCCAAATATAAGACTAATGCAGCACATACTAAGAGATCATACAACATTTTTTGCAAATACATATGGAAGCTTGAGTGTATGGTCATCACAAGGGATGGAGAAGTCACACTGGCAAGAATAGTACTTATTTTTCAATATCTCCAAGCATTATCCCCTTAATCACTTTCCCAATCCTCCCCTTTTGCACTGGTACAATTTACTTCACAACTTACAAAGAATTTTATCTCCAACCACGTACGTGCCCAACCACCTTCATAATTCACATGATACATTTAATTATAAATAATGCATTTAGCATTAACATGTCACACAACTTTTCTTTTCAATTCTAAATGTTAAATTCTAGGAATTCAATTTTTTAACTAATCATATATCCACTTTATAAACAAAATATTAATCACCATAAACACCTCAACTAGTGGCCATAGAAACCCCAACAAGTTTAAACTTTGTGTGAGCATTGTGAAAAATAGTAAAAGCTATCTGTGTTGAGTTAGGAGGTATGTTGACTTTTTTTGTCTCAATCCACATGTTAGTAGGTGATTAGGCCAATTTTGGCATTAGTATGCATGTTTCATTGTGCTCTTGCCTTTGATTTGTGAGATAGATCTTGGAATTCAATCTATAGCTTGATCTTTGTGCAATCACCCACATCTTAGGAGATCAATCACACTTTTGGGTTGTCCCACATGTGTGTGAAATTTAACAAGCATCGTGCCATTAGGGATGACAAAGCTCTTTCACTCCTCCCCATGTGCATTAAATGACTTGTGAAAAAAAATTAGTAATTTTAAAAGGTTTCAAAACATATAATTAGTTAATAGTTCATAACCATTAGCAAACTATACATGATGTTGATTGAATACACATTGAGCAATGGTTGACTATATTGAAGGTTATCGGCTCCATGCCCTTGCTACAAAGTAAAAGCAATTAGTCCCACCAAAAAGATTGAGATAAATCATATTATTTACACCCCTATCACATGTCAATTGAGTCAACTATGGGAGAAGGTTTGGTCATTAAGGAATCAACATGATCCATACATATGAGCAAAGCATTGCAAGAAAATTTAGTTTTGGAATACCAACTTTGAGATTCATGGAAATATCTTGTGACTTCTCATGGGAATTTTTAGATTCTCACTTAGATGGGGCAAGATACCTTCACAAGCACACACAAAGCCTCTGTTTTTGTACTTAGACGTGTACATCATTATGTAAGGAGGTCCAAAAGCATTGGGGATTCTTTTCTGTTCAAGGAAAAACTCAAATTGCCCATTTCACAAGCGCATCCAAAGCCTCCTTTTAAGACTTGCAGAAGTTAAAAAGAGGTCCAAGAGCATTGGGAGTTATTTTCTTTTTAAAAAAAGACTCAAACTACTCTTTCAATGTAGATAGATTTTATTTTAATGTCCAAGTGCCCGTTGTGGGAGTTGGACTGCTCAAACGTTACATGTCAAAATGCTGTAGATTTACATGTCAAAATCCCTACCCCTTCCAACCTAGAGGTTGTGAAACATCAATGGGTTACATATAGCAATGTTAACAATGATCCCCCTATTTACATATTGGAATGCCTTTCATGAAAAGGATAGAGAAAAAAAAAATCAAGTGCAACTACAAAGAAAGGGAAGAACTTCAACAAAATTTTAGCAAGAAACATCACTATAGTCACTTTGATCCAGGTGCTCATTATTTAAGCACTTTTCTTATAGGCATAAAATGTTTCATTGTGATTGATGCCTAGGGGCACAAAGGGAATGAAGTGCCACATAGTACATTTTTTGCAAAACCTCTACTTGGAATAAAAAGCACTACATAGGTGTAATATAGGCTTTTGAGTTATATCATACCATGTAGGTAAGTTTTTTCAATGGCCTCCACAAGGATTGGAGATTAACTAATAATTACCTATGGCAAACACAATCATCCAAGGATGACCTTAACAACAAGTTACTTTGTATAACCCCAATCACCAATCTACAAATGCGAGAATCTCTCCAAAGGTGACCCTTCACTCCTCTTTTGAAAAGATAAAGTGTAGATTTTCCAGCACGGAAGAATCAAATAGACATAAAAGCATGGTGTTCCTTCTAATCTTATCACCCTCCAGCTTTCCATCTTTTCACATAAAACTCCCTTGATCTATTATTGCAGGAATAGTATTATTGCAGGAATAGTGTACGACTAGTTATCTATTCTTGTTCAAGTACCAGTAACAAAAAGTAAAACTAGAATCTGCCAATCCCTTTTTGCCCCTAAGACTCCTATTTGTACCAAGTTTGGTCATATGTTTATCCAACATCTTTAGCAAACATTCTTACGAACGAACAGATTGACACAATATTGTAGAAATCCAAGAAAGAAACTCTAAAAAAGTTGTATAATGGATCTCACTCATCAAAACACAAAGATGATATATTCAATCTTGAATCTTTGACCAACTTCAATGTTGAAGAGTCTAAAAGCAAAATTCTAACTTTTACAATAAAAGCACAAGTAACTATGAATTGAATAGATAAGTGGAATTTGTCTCGTCATTTGACATGACAGTTTACTATTCTAGTTCTGTGGAGTTCTTATTCTTATTGGTCTATAAAATTGTCCATGACAGCTGGCAAAAACAGCAAATTGTTCATCTTATTCACATGGTTTGTTGGAGATTGATGATCGATTTGTATAGATTTGATGTCCATGCTTATGAATTTAATAAAAGTTTGCAAATTAGCCAAGAAGGGCTCATCTTACACACCAGATGAAATCTAGATAGTATTATCCCTATTATCCCAAAAAAAAAGCGAAATTGGCGTACATATAGAATCTACAACCTTAATTAGAACTCAAACACTTTGTTCATGACGAAAGGCTAAGGAAGAATTTAACCTGCAGCTAGAAGTTGATTGCAATTTGCGTTAAAAAATTACCAACAATCCTTAAGATGCCCTACATTTTACTACAATAAGTGATGAGGTACACTTAACCATCTTCATAGGCCTCTAGCAATATCCTTTAGGACAGCCAGCAACACAGCATATTGCATCATGATTCGTAGTGACATCCTTTGTTAGAAGATAGGCATCAATTTGTATACGTGTTTGTGATAACAAACTTCATGCCAAGCAGTTCAAGAGTAGCCAAGGAAAGCTCTCTTGCATAAGAAGTTAAAGAATTTTAAGACAAATGTGGTGTACAACTTTCAAAATTGAAATAAAAACACTTGTTTCTGACAAAAGGTTTAGGACAATAGTTTAAACCGCTGCTATAAAATAGGCTGCTTGAATTTTTTTTACCAACTATGATGCCCTCTATTTGAATACAATGAATGAGACTGAAGAGATGAGCATAGATGAAACAAATATCAACCAAGGATAACTGAACAGAGCACGAAGAACAAAAATTCTGTCGTGCAATCAAGCAACCACATATGTCAATCCTCCCAGCAATATTTTCTAGATACAGAATAGAAAACAAAGATGTAGAGGGAGCAGAATCCACAACGAACTAACTCATTCAAAGGCATCCCCTTCAACAACTCTTGAACCAATGGCATGGCTATCAACTCACCATATTCTTTAAAACTACAAGATGTTTTACCACTTGCAAGAATATATGCATAGATCCATGAGCCACCAAACTTACTTTGATCTCACATCTAAGGTCGCTATTGTTTGCTTGCAAAGCTTAGCGCATTCGGACATGTCAACTCAAAACATTGATGACCTGAATGTTGGTCTTTCACCAGCCATTGCTACTTTCAAAGGCCTTCCCTCATAATCCTGTAACAAAAAATAAAGACAATTAGCAGCCTTGAACTGCAGAAACAATCAAAAGAACACCAAAAATATGGCAATACCTTGAAAATTGACAGATAAACGAATAAATTAGAGGACAGGACATACTGATTCATTTAAGGAAGTAAGAGCGTTGTTGACTTCATCGGCTGAAGACAAAGTTACAAAACCAAAACCCTTGGATCTTCCTGTTTCACGATCATATACAACCCTTGCTTGAACAACTGTTCCATAGTCGCTGAACAAGCTCCTGAGGATGTCATCATCTACGCTCCAAGGTAGGTTGGCTACAAACAACTTGTTAACATTGCTGTTGCCTTCACCAAAACCACCAACTCTTGCAAGTCTCTGAGACCTCTCTTCTGCTGACTCTTGGTAACTGACTCTGATAGGCCTACCCCCTATAAGCTGCAAGAACAAAATTAAGATATTAGAAGCCCTTGTATTAAGAAAACCAGGTTACGAACAAGTGTGTGCTAGCAATTTTCATTGATTACTACAAGATCACAAAACAAGACACACATACCTTGCCATCCAAGTTTCTGATTGCCACTTCTGCATCTTCAGGAGAGTTCATATAGACAAATCCAAATCCCCGACTTCTCCCTGTGGCTTTGTCCAGAACCACCTGCAAAAGAATAAAATTCATCTCAATAGGTTTCATGTAGCTTAGGTTAACTTCTTAGCCTTCTGTTTTTCAAGATGCTCATTACTTTAACGATTTTTAAGGTTGAGCATAAGAAATCTAGCACTAGTGACTCTTGAAGGAGATGGCTTCTGGATAGATTATTAGTCATCCTATCATCTGGTTCAGAACAGAAAACACCAAACCGTTTGCTCATATCTTGAGCAGGTATACTAAATCTCATAACTTGTCCTTATCAGCATTAAAACAGGAAATGTGCATAAAGAAGCATATTGCACACTCACTCACGTGCGGTCAGATTACATAAATACCCTTGTGGGGTTATTTCAAGGCTAATTAGAAATTTAGAGGAGTAAACAAGTAATGCATCCATCAAATGAACCACAAGTTGACACGGATCTATATGTGACCAAAATTAAATATGACAAACCAGAACTAAACTTCGAGCACCTCGCAAAATAGACATGAATTAGTCATGGATTGATTGGAAAGTGAATGTTCACAGACAAAAGGAAGCAATACTTTAAAATGAAGAATGAGGATGAAGAACTGGTGATGGAAGAAACAGTTAGGACAGTTCAAATAAACGATAAAGAAGCAGTGAAAGCAACAGGTGGACAAAAGGTGAAAATGTAGTTGGTCCCAGATGCTGCAGCATAGCTCTCATGTATTCCTCGTAAAGTGAGGCTGTAGAAAAGAGGAGAACAAGTCAGCAAAATACCAACTTCTGCTGTTCATCTAAAGGTTTGTCCCAGCTAAAGCAGAGACAGAATATAATCTGCACACCAACACAGAAAACAACGAACCTCCCACTAATAGTGATAGACGCTCAATATTAACATGAGGCAGAAAGTTTAGATAAATCATTGACATAAGTTTGTATTTTACACCTTTGCCAAGTGCTGACCGTGAGCTGAATCAAACTCTGCCCAAAAAGGCTGTGCAAGAATGCTGAGGAGGATAACATCTGCTTCACACAATATCAACATGAACAGGCTCATGTAAACTGCCCAACTCCATACAAACTAATACCAGATGTAGGGCAGCAGTCAACACTCGGTAAAAGCAGTGGACTGAAATGTGGAGTGTGTAGACAAATGACACCAAATGCAAGCCGCAAGAAGGGACCTACTAGATATGCAACCAACTTTGACACATTCTGGCAAACTGCCCAAATAGAGCAGACATACCAAGCTGTACAGGGTGTCAAGGAGTCACGAGTGGGACAGGCAATGGGAGCTTGTGGACTGACGAGTGGACCATGTGAACAAATGAGACACTGAAGTGATGAATATGGGGTACATTTGCATCTTAAGCAGGCCCTGGTCGAAGCGCTTATTGATGGGCATGCCCAGTAACTCTACAAGGAAAGAACGATGGGCTAAAGAGATTCTGTGAAGATCACAAGTTTTTAAATGAAATCATATGCCAGACTTTCAACCAGTATTGGACAACCTACTGCAAAGCAAGATGGATTTTGGCAAGTAAGAGTAAGGAAAGAAACGGACAGAATGTCACCACCGAAGCACAGAAGGGACTATGAAAAGTTACTTGAGCCCTTCGGCTTAAGAAATGCCACAGCAAAATGTCGGTAAATGGTCAATAGATTGTGGGAGGGAGAGCTGAGGAAAAAAACTGTAAAGTTATTTATGAACAACCGACATTTTTCCTCAATAACATAGAGAATGCTGTTAGGCACATTATGAATTTGTTAGATAAGGTTCCGCAGAAATACTCAGATAGATGGAGAATACTTTGCACAGATTAGGGCCAGAGTGTTTCTGTGAGAACAAATCACCAACTCCTAAAATGGTAAAAGGAGTGAGAGATGTTTAGACATTGAAGTTCACTAACGTCGCTTTGGGACTCAAATTTACTAAAATTCATACGAGCTACCCCTGTTTCTTTCACGTCAAGACAAAGAAGTTGAAACAAAATGTAGTGGCAGCAACATGAAAGCCCAATGCTGCTGTATGATTGACAATAACATTAGCTCGTTCCTGTTTCTGGGCCTGGGGATAAGTATAGGCCATCAAACATCAAAATCTAGAGCACACCAAATTTTCAAATTAGAACTTAAGGCAGCAGGCAGCATTCTCAAGCTGAAGTACTGAGACCAACAAATATCTGCAGACCAGTATCTTCTACCATATCTAATTAGTGATTGTATACAGTATTGCACGTGGACCAAGCAGCTACACATTTCAAAGTCACCTAGCGGAAAGGACCATATTGCAAAAGAAAGCATGTTAGTATTCTGATGCAGAGCAAACAGTGCTCCTGTCACCAGATAGAGTTTTGGTCCCAATCTAAATAACTTTACAACATATTTTGTGATGAGCTACTGCGTCCCCGCCAGATTATGAAGGGGCTAATGAGATAACTAAAAACCAACCAGCAGTCAACTAACCTTCAAAAAAGTATATATGCCTAATACCTACAGTAAAATTACAATCATCCTAACAAATTTTGGCAAAACTAATCTCATTTGACAAGGATCAAAGTGTGATGGGTTCAAATGCTTAAAATACAAATTTAATAGCTCAATAGTAACAATAATGAAAGCTAGCTTTATTAAGTTTCTGAGCCAATACCAACAAGTCCACTAGGCAATAAAGTCTGGTGTCAGCAATTCAACAAAGCTACCGGCAGAGTGTGTTCAAAAGTTACTGACAGCGAGTGTCCTAACTGCAAGGAGTTGATCGATATCAATGCCTTATTGAATAATGTATGTCCTCACTCTTAAATGAGGCCATCACATTAATTAACGCCAGATGTATATATTAGGATGATACAACAACAGGAGCCATATAATTCAAACAGAAAAATGAGAATAGCACGAACTAGTTACTAGAAATGGTGAGCTAAAAAATGCAAATTCTGGTGTTGTTATTAAACCTCCACGCGTATAGAATGAATTAGCAAGAAGAAGCAGCAGTATTTTTGTGACAAGGGAAAGGAGGAAATGTAACATGGTTAAGCACCTCGGCCACAAAAACACTGCCGTGCTGCTTGAATAGCTCATCCAGGTCTTGATTACTGTAATTCCACGGAATGTTGCCAACGTACAATTTTGTTAGTCTCGGCGGCTCCACTTCAGAGAAGACTGACTCAGAAGAGATATTAGACTCCTCCGACGATGAAGAGGGCTCGATGCTAGGAGACTGGCTAGCCCCTTCACTCTCAAATGAACTGAAACTACTGCCTTTGGTCGATTGCTCAAGCTCTTCACCAGTGAAGGGCTTATAGCTCGAATCCACGGGCTTGAACTCAGTTGAAGCAGGTGTGTTCCCTTGGCTGGAAAAGGATTTGTGAGAGCTTTCCCCAATCTTCTGCTCAAGCTCTGCCACAGTAAAAGGCTTGTAGTCCGAGCCCAAGGGCTGTGCTGCCGTCGATGAGAATGGCTTACTATCCTGTTTGGGAGAAGGCTTGGAATTGCTTTCAGCAATCTTTTGCTCAAGCTCTTCTACTGTAAAGGGCTTGTACTCTGACCCCAAAGGCTTGCTGCTGGTTGCATCGGGCTTGCTCTCAAACCTAGAAAACGGCTTGTAGTTGCTTGCTGCGATCTTCGCCTCCAGCTCCTCTAAAGTAATGGGGGGATACTCGGGGCCAAGAGGTTGAAACGTGCTTGAAACAGTCTTATGCTTGTGCCTAGGAGACCTGTAACTGCTGCTCTGACTCACTTTCTGTTCGAGTTCTTCCACGGTGAAAGGCTTATATTCTGAAGTCTGTTCTTGAGAGGAGGGCTTGGGGTCTGAAGAATCCGCCGAAAACGGCTTGTAGTTGCTCTCGGCAATCTTTGCCTCAAGCTCTTCCACTGTAAAGGGCTTGTAATCCGAAGGGTTAAATGCAAACGAAGGATGGCCGAGGATCTTCCGGGTATACAGAGATGGAAAATTTATCTTCGAGAATGATGGCGAGGCTGCAGGAAGACGACGGCCCGAAGCAAGGACAGCCATTGGTGTGCATACGGCCTGCTTCACTGCAAAACGGCAATCCGGCACACCAGCCACGGCAGCTGGCGACCCCGCTCTCACATAAGAAAGCGACATACAGGCAGAAGCCATAGCTGAGGTAAATCTTTGCCACCAAACTACTGCAAACCTGCACAGAAAATCAAAACGGCAAAAACCTTGAAAACCCCAAAGCTTGTCAAACCTGCCAAGGGTTTTGCAAATCCTAGCCAAATCGGCTCGTATCCAAGAGCAAGAACAGGAACAATTTGTGAGAACTCCGCTCTAAGATCTTGTGATCACGTTCGAAGCTTTCTTCTCTCTCGATCGATCGATCGATCGATCACCATCTCCCTTTCTCTGCTATCTCCGTCTCTCTCTTCGCCATAAATCTCAATGCAAAGGAAAATGAAATGAAAGGAAAGGAAAGGAAAAGGAAGGGGATAAGGGAGGGAGGGAGGGGAGGGGCAAAGGATCTTATTACCCAATGGATGGGGTATGAGATTTATGGTGAGCTACCTCCTCCACATTGCTAGGGGATAAGGATCTGACTTGACCCAGTGCTAGTAGCCCACTTCACTCTGAGCTACCTAGCTCACTTCACTCTGAGCTACCTAGCTGTGTGGTGTTGTGAAGAGGGTGGTTTCAAACTCGATGCTCGGCAAGTGCAACGATGTCGACGTCGTTTACTAGCATGGGAGGCAACCCAGTGGCTGGGTGGCACGTGGATCGACTACCCCTGATTGGGCTATCGAAGGGTCAGTGGGAATGGCGGCCTGGCTAGGGCTACAAATATATAGTGGCCACAAAAGGTGCAAGAATCCAATTGCAAGGAGTTGTTGAATTCCAACTGCCAAAAGCGGGCTTCTTGGTTTTTCAGGCTCACGGAGGTGACTCGGTCTCTCCATAACGCACTGTTGAGAATTTGGCATTGCCGCCTGATTAGGATTTGGTATTGCTATTGGCTGGGTGCCTGATTTGCGCTTCTCAAAACTTTTGGCTTTGCACAGAGGGAATTTGATATTGTTGTTGGTTGCTCATAATCAATGTTTGGAGGCTTGGAATGGGTGAGCATTTTTCCTCGAGCTTCTATTGTTGAGATTTTCTCGACGAGCTGTTTTTAGCCAATTTGAAAAAAGGTGAGCTTTCTAAGATTTTACTTTGATTTAATTATGAATTGCACATTTGTTGAGTTCAAGATGTAGCGTACTTTGAAAGGAAGTATACCTCAACTCATGTGTTACAAAAAATGCAACCTAGAAAAGGCTGTTCAAAACATATAGTGGTAAGTTTGGTGCAATGCATAAAACTTACTACCAACCACGTGCAAATCAGATCCAGTCTCATTCTTTTACTGAATCAATGCATGTGTTGAAAGCCCGGTCACACCAAGAAGTACAAATAAGAAGGTCTAGCTTTCACATAAAAAATGATATTGCTATGTTCACAATGTGAAATCAGAAGTAAGCTCTAGCTTAAAGCAATGCTTGGAACACTTTTACATCATTTAGTGTGGGCTTGTAGATGAACATTTTCTTGTTCTGGTCAAGGCCAACCCATCACTTTGAGACATATGAAATATAGATGTTTGCAAGCTAAATAGGATTTTTCAGACTTGTTGTTTTTGTAAATCAGGACATGAGCACATCGGGCTATTGGCTATGAGCACATCATTACAAAGCTTGGGTGAAGGACTTTTTGTCCGGACCTCAAACACATCATGTTTTCTTCTTCCATGACTTTTTCTAGCATGATCTCCGCCTTCATGGATAATCCTCTATTTATGTGAGCCTGTACATCTTGAAATGAGCTAAGTTTATACTTCAAGCATGTGCCGTTTTGTCCAATTATTGTAGTTGGTGCCTTGAAAGAAAGTACAATTAGGACCATAAATGGATTCAATCAATCCACAACATTGAGGTGAATTACTATCAACAATTCTATCCCCAAATGCAAGCTAGAATTGATCCTATCTTGGTATGTAAGCAAGAGCAATCTAAAGTAAAATGTAAATGATCAAATAGGCTTCACACGTGTGATTTCCAAAGATTTAGAAACCAACTCCTTGCACACATCATCCATGAATTGGTGATTGGAAAGATCCAATGCCTTTTGACATGACTCCAGTTGTGCTATCTCCTCCTCGGCCATCAATCCATCATGATTAGCTTTCACACAAACATCAAAGCCAAAAAATCCTTCCAAACCTTATCCCTCTTGTAATGATTTTATCACTTTTCATCATTAAGCAATCATCTCCAACAAATCTAATAGAGAAGTCTTTTTCCCAATGTTGCAGAACACTCAACAAATTCCTTGTTATGCTAGGAACATAAAGAACACCCTCAAGCTTGGCTTTCTTGGTAGATCCAAGACGCATATGGAATAACCCTTGTCCCTCAATCTTAAATTCACAATCATTTGCATCAAGAATAAATTTCTTAGACCCAACAAAATGTAAAAGTTTAGAGAAATATTCTTTGTGACTTGTCATGTGAGAGGTAGCCCCACTATTTATCCACCAAGGCTCATCTTCACCTTTGAAGCTTATTGAAAGAAAATTGGACACCATAAGTGACTCCTCAAGGTCACTACTACCACCTTGTTGAACTTGATTTGCTTGCTTGCCTTGTGTCTCTTTCCTCTTAAAGCACTCCTTTGCCAAAGTGCCCTCTTTTACCACAAAAATAGCACTTGAATCTTTCATTTGCCTCAAATAGGTAGCCTCCTATTGATGCCATGGTGAGGAATTATTGTACACAAAGAACACACTTGTGAAATGACTCTACAAATTGATTTTGTGACCCTCAAGAAACTAGATTTGTGAAAAATGACAATTTAGTTTGGATTGTAATTAATTTTTTGTTGTTGTTGGAGATGGTGAACTCATGCAACCCTTCTCCTGCATTCCCCGAAGGGCGGCGGCCGACATATCGAAAGTCATCGACACCGAATAGTCAGACCCCAACCAAGTGCTAAAGCCAGACATGAGCAGAATGACTCGTCAGGCAAGTCGAACTATCGGCCTCTAGCTTGTCGGGCGTAAAGCCGCCAAATGTCACGCTCAGCCGTAAAAAAATAACGTTACCAGAGAGTTAGTTAACCAATGATTTAGCGTAAACCTCTCTTGTAGTGATTGTTAATCTATCTTGTAACTCACCTGGTGGGACATAAGTATAGGTTAGAAATCAAAAGATGATATGATGTAGAATACACATATAGAGATCTACAAAGAAGCGGATACATCATTGTAAGAGGAGCGTCATGCCGCCAACGAGCGAGACATTGTCGGAGCTCAATTTCAAACAAATCAAATACAAAATACATTTTGTTCTTTCACTTACTGATTATTGCACTACATCTGTTTGTCTGATTGATTGCTGCACATAAATCATTTTCATAAAATAAAAATTACAAATCACATGGCAAGGCCTTTGTGGTATAATACCACATCTTGCTTGTTCTTTATGTGATCTTGATTTTTGGCTAACAATCGAAGAAATCTCGGTCACGGTCAAGTACATAAAGGTCCCTGATAGCCGAGTATATAGGTCCTACAAGTTGAATGCATAGTGTAGGGCACTTCTGCCAAAAATAGGCGCACCCATTGTAGACGAGAGTTTTCGAACATGGTATCAGAGCAGATTCATTAGATACACAATATGGCTACTACGATTCAAACTAGGATTGCAATCAATCTTGATATGAAAAAATCCCCATGCAAATTGAAGATTGTGAAAGTAGCCATGAAGCGTGGGAGAAACTAAAGCAGAAGCACGAAGTGAGGACAGCAACATCAGTGATGCACCTACACAATCAGCTACAAAGTCTACGATGGGATGGCAACGAGCTGGATCAGCATGTTGACAAGATCAAAACAATCTTCGCTTAGCTCTCTGCATCTAGACAGGAGCACCAAGTCCCAGTATTGCAACAGTTGATGTACTTCAAAAAAATCTCTACCTTCATCCTACCAACCACTGAGAATGCTCAATCTAAGCTTACCTGAGATGACATTCGAAAGGGCTGTCAGTCTTGTTGCAGATAAAAGACTGATGAGAGATGAAGGAGAAGCAAATGGTGATCAGGAGAAGGCCCTCTTTACAAGAGGAAATAAGAAAAACAAAAGCAAGTCCGGGATCGACAAGACAGAAATGAGGTGGCAACTACAGCAAAGAAACCTGTACCTGTGAAAACTGTCACAAATCGGGACACATAGCAGATAGATGCTGGTGCAAATGCTGATGAACCCGATAATACCTTGCACACATTGCAAGAAGAAAGGGCATTCAGCATATGAATGTTGGTACAACCCAAAAGGGAAGCACAAAATAGAAAAAGCAAATGTTGCAGAATCGTCAAAGGATGCTGAGAAGAGTGACAATGGCTTCACGATTATCGATGAGGCGTCAACCAACTACACAAGGCACGACTACGATATAGTCATCGACTCTGGAGCTACGTCCCACATAACCTACAACAAAAATATCTTGATCAACTACAAGACACTCAACAATGCAAGAACAGTGATACTAGGCGATGGAAGCAGACACGATGTCGAAGGCATCGGAATATACATTGTCGGGACATGTAGAGCTTCAAGGAGCACTGTATGTGCCTACACTAAAAAGAGACCTACTCTCTATGTCAAGGATAGCAGATCTTGGTATACAAGTCCTATTCGACAGGAACGTATGTCGAATAATCGAGCAAAAATCAAACAAGTTGCTGACTGTCAGGTCCAAACAAGGTAACCTGTACCAAGCCAAAATTATCAACAACTATGATAGCATACTCATAAAATGAAAATCATCTCTGGCACAGAAGAATGTATCATCAGAATATGAAGAGTCTCTACGACATGAGCAGAAAAGAGATTGTAACTAGTTTGAAAGTTACAAGTCCAGAGTTCGACTTTTGTGAAGTCTGCCAAAAAGGCAAGCAGCATCGAAGTCCATTTGCACATGAAGGAAGAAGAGCCAAGGATATCCTTGAGCTTGTCCACTCAGATGTCTGTGGACCAATAAAAGTCGACTCTCTCTTTGGATCGCGATATTTTCCTCACTTTCATTGATGATTATAACAGGATGATGATGATCTAATACCTAAAAAAAAACCAGAAGAGTTCGATGCTTTCAAAAGGTTTGTGGCATTCGCAGAAAGACACGCCTCCAAGAAATTGTAAACGATCAGGTCTAACAATGGAGGTGAGTATTCGAGCAAGGAGTTTTCAAGCTTCTACCAAGACAAAGGAATTGAGCATCAGTTTACACCTGCCTATACACTGCAGTACAATGGTGTAGCAGAAAAAAAAAAATAGGATGCTTGTCGAAGGAGCTAAATGCATGATGGCGCAAGCACAGTTGCTGAGTCAATTTTGGGTTGAAGCAATTGCAGCCGCTGTACATCTGTAAAACAAATCGACAACGACAACCCTAAAAGAAAAAATGTCGTACGAAATGTGGACAGGTGAGAAGCCTGGTCTATCGTATGTACGAGTGTTTGGATGTGAAGCATACATGCACATACCAAAAGAGAAAAGAAGTAAGCTTGACAAAAAGTTGATGCCAACAGTCATGGTCGGATATTCGAATGGCTCGCAGATCTACCGACTCTACAATCCAACCTCGAAGAAGGTGATAATGAGCAGAGACGTGAAGTTCAACGAATCAACATTTCCTGGAATGAAGGAAGCAAAGGGCCATGAAATCTTCACAATATTGTCGATTGAAGAGGGGGTTTAAGGCCAGACATCGAATTAGAATGTCAAACCACATGCTCCAGAGCAGGAAGCGGAAACATGTCGAAGATATCGAAGGAGACACAAACCAACAACGACAAATTGGACCAAGAAGATCAACAAGAACAAGAAGACTCCATGACCAATACATCAAAAATCTTAAATGGAGTGAAGACATAGATGTTGAATATTGCAGCTACATTGAAGAATCGACGACATATTGAGAAGCTATCCAAAGTTCAGAGTCCAGAGGGAGAATTTTGGAAGCAAGCAATGTCGGAGGAGGTTGAATCGATGAAGCAGAATCATGCGTGGACACTAGAGCCACTACCCGAAAGAAAGAAAAAAGTCAACTACAAATGGGTATACAAAAGAAAGCTAAAATAAGATGGGACTGTCGGATGATATAAAGCTCGACTTGTCATCGAGGGCTACACGTAGAGGTATGGTGTCGATTACTTCAACACATACTCACCGATGGTCAAAATGTCAAGCATCTGACTAGTCCTCGCCTATGCAACAAAATATGATCTGGAAGTACACCAGATAGATGTAAAGGCAATCTTTCTCCACAGAGACTTAGATAAAAAAATCTTCATGAAGTAGCCTGAAGGATACGAGGACTGAACAATCTGACTACGCTTGTCGACTGCATCGATGTATGTTGCTGGAATTCTATCCTCAACCCCAATTCCATTAGGTAATAAGCATCTTGAAAAATCTGTATATACTTATTCTTGGAAAACACAAAAAATTATGAAGGCTCGAATTTCCATCAAAGGATCAAAAAATTCAGGATCGAATTTTTTCTGACCCAATCTTGTCAAAGAGAGATTTTTCGATCCTGGGTCAGGTCAGATTGGTTCCAATTTTTTTGGGCACCTTCGACCTTGGATCAGATCGGATCGGGTCTAATAAATCCGACCCTTTGTAATTAGAAATCTAACCCACATACAGTTAAAATAATGACTACTTTATAAGATGATCTACTTAGGCCGTCAATGACATCCAATCATCAATGATGGAGTCAACGCCGTAACAGACATCTTTGTAACAATGTACAGACATTATTCTACAACAAATGAATAGTGGTTAAGATAGGTTTAGTCATTTAGTTAGTATTCTAGTTTTTGATCATCAATGATTTTTAGCTGAAGCGGTTTTTGAGCACCTATTGTATTGCGCCCAGCTTCAAGCATTGTGCTTAGTTTTCTGTAATCTAATCAGAGTACATCATTCTATTATTTTGTTCTATTATTTTGTTCCATTATGCATTGTAGTATTAGATTCATCTTGAATTGTCTTGCTGGTAACTGCCGCACTACCGATTCCTCACCACTTCCGCTGCTCACCACATTTCCACCAAAATTCTACATGGTATCAGAGCGGGTGGCTCGGTAATCTATATTTTCATTGTAGATTCAGTCTTGTTTCTACCAAGACTTCATCTCAGCAAGTGCGCAGCCAACAATATTCTGTTATTGTTGTTTCTACCAACAATATTGCTACTACACCAGAATGGATTCTACTTCTAGTTCCTCTCTTATTGACAAGCTCGATGGAGAGAACTACCATTTCTGAAAGTTCAAGATGAAGGTCGTTCTACTGGCCAAGGAACTGTGGGACATAGTTGATGGTACTGAAATCAAGCCAGAGGCTGATGCAGCTAGCATCACCAAATGGAGATTCTGAATATCAGAGACTCTCAAATCAATCATATCTGATCTGCATAGACAGCCAAGGATGCTTGGGACATCCTAGCTATACTCTATGACATCGAGGATGTCACTTCCAAACTACATCTGAGGAAGAAATTCTTCACACTCAGAATGTCTAATGAAGACACTATTTCCAGCCATCTCAACACATTCAAAAACCTCATGGAGCAAATGACTACAACAGGATCGAACATTGAAAATTCAGATGCAGTAATGACTCTTTTATCGAGTCTCTCTGAAGCTTATGAAACGTGGGTCATGGCTATTTCGACCCAATAGCAACTTACTCTATCAAGAGTCATTTCTATGCTACTACAAGAGGAGATCAGAAGGAATGCATACTCCTCAGGCTGATGATCGGATTCCATTTCTCTATACACAAACAAAAATCAGAAAACTCAGAAGAGATCTCCGAAGTCAAATTCTCCTGACAAAAAGAGCAACTTGCAGTCTAGGTCAAATTTTGACTTTGGGTCAAATTTTTACTCATGGTCGAATTCTAGCTCAAGGTCGAATTCGAATTTTCCTTCATCATTCCAACAAAAGCAGAAATTGTTCTACAAATACTGTAAGAGGACTGGTCATCTCATCAAGGACTACAAAACACTCAAGTACAACAATGAAAAGAAGATGCAGTCCCCACAATAAGCAAATGTTGTCTCAACTAGTTACTCGATCCATCATGAAGAGGAAGATGAAGCTGCCTTCTTGACCACGGTCAAAATCTGCAAGATATCGATTCTTGGTACTTGGACTCCGGAGCAACACAACACATGACTCACCATCGGGACTGGTTCCAGATTTACAAGCCCTTCACTCATTCTAGAGTTGTGCAACTTGGAGACAACTCACTCCACTCCATTGAAGGTGAAGAAACAGTGAGGGTCGAATTCCAGAAAGGTGATGTTAGATTGTTGTCCAATGTTTTATATATTCCAAACTTGACAAAAAAATATGCTCTCGGTTAGCAGAATCATAGATTTGGGTCGGAAGGTTGAATTTGACACAAATGGCTGCACCATTTTTGACAAGTCCCGAAAAATTTTAGCTTTCAGGAGAAGAAGTGGCAACCTCTACAAACTCAGCCACTACAATTCTTCTAGTTGTTAAGCTCTATATACAACTACTTCTGAACCATCTAATATGCTTGGCATTTCAGATTAGGCCATTTAAATTCCAATTGTATTCAGCAAATGTCAAATCAAAATTTAGTGCAAGATTTTCCTTCCATTAGCAAATCTGATTTTCCATGTACAAGCTATATTAGTAACAAGCATGTTAGAAGTTCAATCACTTAAGATTCAGTATGTTCTTCTAAAGCTTTGCTAGATCTTGTACACATAGACATTTGTAGTCCTATGCAAACTATTTCCACAAGGGGGAGCTGTCTATTTGTTGACTATTATTGATGACTTCTCTCAGAGGACTGCAACATATTTCTTGAAGAACAAATCCAATACTTTGAAGTTCTTCATGCAGTTCAAGGCATCATCAGAAAAATCGACCCAGAGAAGAATCAAAGTTCTATGCTCTGATGTAGGGGGAGTATATATCTCCAACAAATTCAAAGACTTTTGCAAGGCACCAGAATACAACAACATTCCCGACCCTTTGTAATTAGAAATCCGACCCAGATACAGCTAAAATAATGGCTACTTTTTGTGGGACTGTAAGAAGATCTACTTCGGTCGTCAATGCACTGATCGACTGACATCCAATCATCGATGATGGAGTCAACGACCTGAAAGGCATCTTTGGAACAATGTACAGGCATTATTCTGTAACAATGATCAGTGGTAAGATAGGTTTAGAATCAGTTAGTTAGTATTCCAACTTCTGATCATCAACGATTTTCAGTTGAAGCGGTTTTTGAGCGCCTACTGTTTTGTGCCCAACTTCAAGCATTGTACTCATTCTTCTGTAATCTAATCAGAGTGCATCGTTTTACTATTTTGTTCCATTGCGCATTGTAGTATCATATTCATCTTGAAATGTCTTGTTGGTAATTGCTGCACTACCAATTCATCACCATCTGCTCACCAGTTCCGCTGGGTTCACCGCATTTCCACCAAATCCTACATATCTATGGTCTCAAGCAGGCATCATGAGCATGGTATAAAAAGCTCAACAGTCTTATGAAATCTTTGGGCTTCACTCCTACACAGCCAGAATGTAATGTCCATATTAAAAGAATAAAAAAGAAGTTTGTGATTCTTACAATATTTGTAGATGACTCTCTGATGATAGGAGATTGCCTGATATTGATTAATGAAACAAAGATTCAAACAGATCATGAGATCATATATTTAGGAGAAGCGACAAAATGTCTGGGGCTGCAAATCAAAAGAGACCGAATAAGAGGAGCCATGCATTTGAATCAATCAGAATATGCAAAAAAAGTATTGAAGCAGTATAGAATGATCGAAGACAAAGAAAAAGCAACACCAATAATATCGGAGCTAGATTATTGAAGCAGGATTGCCCAGATACATATGAAGAGAGGTAGAAGATGGAGCAGATACCATATCAAAATCTGATCGGTAGTTTGATGTACCTTACAATTTGTACAAGGCCCAATCTAGCATTCTCTGTCTACTCACTCAGTCAGTTCTCTTCCAATCCTGGCATGCAACATTGGCTGATGGCAAAATGAATATTGTAATATCTAAAAGACAGCCAGAATTTGGAATTGATCCACAAAGCAGAAGATGAATTTATGCTGGAACACTACCGTGACGCAAGCTAGGCGAGCTGCAAAGATGACATCAAGTCCGTAACATGTGGATGTTTGATAATATGCAGAGCAGCGATCAATTGGACCTGCAAGAAGCAGACGCTCGTAGCTCAGTCCTCATGTGAAGTCGAATGTGTGGCAGCATCGAAGGTGGTGAATGAGGTGATCTGGTTAAAGATGATGTATGCAGCACATGACATCACACATGTGAGAGTGTTCCCACTTGTGTAGATCAGGCTTAGGTAGGTTAAATCTTGATCATCGGGGTAGGAAAATCAATTTGGTCATAATTCCTTAAATCCAAACTCCATGAATCTAGGAAGTTGGTGAGTCAATCTAACCACCATGGTTAGTAGACCTAATGGTTAGGTCAAGATGATTGAGTGTACCTGATAGTGATGTGGCACCAAGAATTTGATTTTTAATCAAAACACAATCCAAATTTAGCAAGTTTGTTGCTAGAAAACTAGTTTTATGAGGGCGAGTTCAATCCAAGTGATTCTTAAAGTTTTGAGATCTAATTTTGGTAGCCTGATCAACAACCGTACTTTCCACACATGTGGGAGTCTCTGTACCTACGTTTTACTGCCATTGTTCATTAGATCCCAATAATTTCATTTCACATCATCTTGATGAGTTTTTTTTATGCAAATCATAGAGAAAGCATCAAAGATCATTAGCCATTATTGAAATTTGACTTTGGGTCATTAAATAAAACTAATAGATGCTGAGAACAAGTCCTTAAAAGTGGTTTTATAGGTCTTGTTGGATCATCAAGGAGGAGGAGTGAGCTAGGATCATTTTAAGTCCAAAATCATTGATTTTTTGATGAAATTTGATAGGAATTTGATGCAAACTCATTATATCTCCATTCAATCTTTGAAATAGAGTGAGAGGGCTGAGACTAGAAGTCTATATTGAGCTGATTAAATCAAGTGAAACCTTTGTGAATTCCAAGAGGCAAATCAATGTCAATTTTCTTGAGTATTGTTTTGTAGAATCCTTCTAGAGAACTCTTTTGAATCAAGATCAATAGGATCTTGCTAGTGGAACCTTTGTGAGCTTCAAGTGAATTGAAAGTGATCATATTTTGAGAAAGAATTTAGAGAGGGCCGAGAAGTACAATCTTGTACAAGTCATTAGGAAGATGGGGTCCATTGGTACATTCCTTCTTGAACCTAGTGAGAGGTTGAATTCTACAGATTATTCCATATGGAAAGTGAGAATGGAGTCACTATTAGTGCTCCAAGATCTCTTTGACATTGTCCTAGATGAAGAGGATGAGCCTATTGGAGAACAAGAGTTGGTGATAAACAAGAAAAAGGAAACACTAGCATTACATTGTATAAAGATGAATGTTAGTGTTGACCTCTTGAAGGAGGTAGCCACTTGTATTTTGGCCAAAGATGCATGGGATTCACTAAAAGCCATTTATGAATCCAATAGCACTTCTAGAGTTCTCATGCTTAGAAATCAAATATTGCAAAGCATGAGAAATAGTAGTGAAAGTGCAAAAAGTATGTGCTAAGGATCAAGTCTCTCAACAAAGAACTAGCTTCTATTGGAGACAAGATACTTGAAAATTAGCTAGTACAAAGTTATCCTTAATGGCCTAGGAGATGAGCTCTCAAATTTGGTTCAAAGCTTTGCCATCCAAGACACTTTGCCATCTATTTATAAGCTCCATAGTGTGCTAGTGGTCGAGGATTGTAGGATGCTTCATGCAAAAAGTAGGATGAGTTCCTTGTCATTGCATGATGGAGATCTAAACACAAAGACAAAAAGGACAAGACCAAGCTCAAATGCTTATTTGTGGAAAGAAGGGGTAGTTTGCATCTGAATGCTACAAAAAGAAGAATGCACACAAGAACAAACAAGACAACATCAAGGAGGAGGAGGAGGATGAAGATTCATCCTTGATGGCATCTACTTCATCACCATCATCCAAATCCAACTCAAGTGAAACATGGTGGATTGATAGTGGGGCAAGCTCCCACATTACTTTCCAAAATGACTATTTCTATAGTCTACTCTCTTTCAATGGTGCTAAATGTTGGAAGAAGAAAAGAGGATACAATAGTAACAAACTCAAAGTAGAAAGACAAACTATCGGGCTCTGTGAAATAATCCTTCTTCTAATGTATGACTATGTCTATCAAAAACTAACAAAGCTATCGTGACAGTTGTCATGTTCGTACTTTTAGTAACTAGGTTTGAAATCATTACTATTATAATTACATCGTGTAATTGATTGATAGAGAATATTGAAGTATCGAAACATTCGACAATTCACATTGATCGATAAGAGATTGAACAGATAAAAACAACTTTAGAGAAGCTTGCACATATTTCGACATAATATTGAACGCAATAAAAAAGTATGAGATTTAGTAAGAGCTCTCGGGTATTGAGGTGGATCCTCAAGATCTTGGTCACTTGGATGCTCCTCCTCCATCCTAGCAAGGTCTTTGACAACAAGATGACTAGTAGCACTTTGATTTACTTTTCAAACAGTGTCCTTCATAAAAAAATAACATCCTTACTCACTATATTTTTTCTTAGTGATGGGATTGAAGACTCTATATCCTTTGCTATTTTCACTATATTCCACAAATATACCTTTTATAGAAGTGGCATCGTCCTTCTTCCTTGTCTCCAAGGATTGGTGAACATAGCAAGTTGATCCAAAGATTTTCAAATCTTTGAGATTCGGCCTCTTACCATATAGAGCTTCATAAGGTGTGATTTCTCCAATGGCATTGTTAGGCAATCTATTGCATAAAAAAGATCAAACCCTATTTCCATTAGTTTATTCGATTACACCATCGTTGTTTCAATTCAGTTTGGTTGGCTTGTTTGATGGTTTCCAAGGTAATAGTACCCATTCTCCTAACCAATGGGTGTAGTGGTCAATTAATTTGCTAGTTACAATAAGATTGATCACTAGTCTTGCTACTGCATTCAATTAGATGATCTTACAACTTGATGTTACAAATGCCTTTCTCAATGGTTATTTGTAGGAAGAAATCTACACGAGGCAACCCAAGGGCTTCATCAAAAGCGACTTACAGGAAAAGTATGCTTTTTGAAGAGAAGTCTATATGAACTCAAACAAGCACCTAGAGCTTGGTACTCTGCTTGCAATACTTGCAAAACATCTTCTTCTTCGACTGTGAATTCGATGATTGTTCTTGACCTTGAGTCTGTTTCTGATTCGTTGCAGCCTTCTTGGAGCTTTTTTGCTTTTGTCGCTTCGAGCCTTTGTTGACAAATAGAGCCTAAGAGGAGGAAGTAGACAAAGTGTCTTGACTTCTTCTATTGTCTTCTTGCAGCAACATAGTGATAACTCTAGTAAGAGTTAAATCTTGTCAGAAATGGTGAACTTCTGCAACTTTGTTGCAACATGAAAAAGAAACGAAGGTTGAACGGGAACGATTCGCGAAAGTCAACGTGTCTTTGACTCGAAGCATGAATGATTCGCGAATCATTTGTGAATCGTAAACACACCTCTAGGACCGCAAACCGCAAAGGGACGCAAAACGAAAAACTATGAAAGAGACGAAAAGAACGAAAGCAAACGGGAGATTACGAAACAAACGAAGAAGAATCTTTCGCGCTGCTAGCTGGCAGCTCAACGAGCTTCACGCCCAGCTGAAACAAATGGCAACGACGGAGACTAACTAACTAGTTGATTAGCGTTAAGTAGTCTTGTGATTCTACGTTTAGCTATCTTGTAAAGTCCACACAGTGGAGGTATAAACGATTGTTAGGGGTTTTTTCGGACGAGGGGTTGGTTCCTGAGAAAGCCCTAAAAGGGGAAGGGCCCACAATGCCCTTACGGTAGGGACCAAAGATAGCCGCTTCCAACCCTGGTGGCTCTCGACCACTCCATGCTTTTCCAGCCAATGGAAGTTTCCAGGCTTCCAGAAATATGGTAGAAAGAGGATAAGCTCAGCTTCAATAAGCTTGGTCTTGGCACGATACTACGGTCATCCTCTATCAAGACTGAACCTCCTAGAACAATACTAAGACTATGACATCCCACGTTCTTGCAAGATCCACTATTGGTAGGATGCAGGGCTCTGGCGCTCTAAGGATTTCATCCAACCGCTCTATCCCGAGCATGGATATAATTCTCTGACGATGGTGTATCTTCAGCCCTAGCAAGATAGTAATGGTTAGATGCGAAGTACCGATGTATGGCATGTTAGGTCCTAGAGGGAGATTGGGACGCATCCCTGCCATTGTGGTGTTCGGACCATACACGAATTTCAAGGACCCTTATTATTGAAAATATTCTGGACCTTTAGAAATATGACTACCTAGATGTTTGGTGGTATCTTAGACCTGCTAGACCTAATTTCTTCTTTCAAACCTCTAAATTGTTCTCATCTCTAACAGTGAGCTCGTGGCGGTGCAATCACATAGGTCTACCGTGTACCTAGGATCTTCTCCTGGTCTCAATTGGTACTACTATCTGATCCAGACGACCGTATCGCTGGTTCTCTAAGTAGAAGGGGGTGGGCTATATCTGCGTACGTGACAGAGGTGGCTTCTGTCAGATGCCAAAATCTGTCTTCTGTGAGTACATATGCTTCGAAGTAATTGTACTCCCCACAATGTTGTGTTCTACGTAGAGTGTCTCCAGGGCATAGATATTGGTAGAGTTCTGGGGTGAGTAAATAGTAGCATGGAGGTCCTCTCTGTCGTAGCTGATAGATGTCACTACGCGCAGGTTGGAACTGACCCTCTTCCCCCATCATATGGGGTCCAACTCATTATTTCTATTATCTCACTTCTAGACCCTTACTTTGACATTAGGTTATGTTTCTGCTAAAGTTCTAGGATTGTTAAGGGTATATCCATTGAAATTGTTCAGTTTTTATTGGACACCCTAGACACTGTTCTTTTAAGTGGGGTAGGTCAAGTGAAATGTGGTGAGTACATTACGCGTGCCATCTTGTTCATTGGACGGTAGCGTTTCCTAGATTTCGGGTCTAGGTGTTTCGCTAGACAGTACCGGAAATGGAGTGCATACTTTGCAACTTGACCATGACAGCGTGTTTCAGCTGTTTCCGGCGGATACCCGCTCTGGTGTTTCACAGAGGTTGGGCCCAGTTAATACTCTCCATAAACGAAAAGCGCTTCAAACTTTGACGCTCAACTAACACTTCCATACTATTGAAGCATAAAGTGTAAAAATGTTTTTGGACTAACTTCCAAACTTCTCTTGGATTCGGCTAGTGATTAGCAGGTCGAAAACACAGTGTGAAGCAATTCGTTCTCTACACAACTCATATGAACTGTATTTTTTCACACCATTACTATGATTTAAACACTTCCCTACTTGAGGTAGCACAAAAATGATTCACTACCATAAATGATTCACGTAACCAAGCCTTACCACCATACATTTGAAAGTAAGAACAAAACCCTTCATACAATCGAGATGAATATAAACGAGAAATTAAGTAATTTAGATTATCACACCAAGTCCACAAATAACAATGAAAGTCGAATCATACCTTAGAATGTCGTTAGGTAGCCGCTATGTGTGGGTAGTCTAGTCATGAATGCCACATTCCATACCGCATTTCGCATTTCCTTTGCCTTTATGCATGTGAACTCATCTAACACTTGCAGTTTGCCTTGGCTTTCAAAAAGCTTACTGGTTAGCAAGGTAGAACCTTCCAGAATACTACTGGTACAGAGGCCGCAAACAGGCAAAAGGAGGCCACAAGCAGACAGTAGCCCACAGTTCCACAGACAACAAATCAATTATCTCATAGATAGTGATGAAGAGCATTGTTTTCTACAGTTGGGTCCATCGATGGAAGTAGTAGGCAAGTGTAGATAGCAATGTATTGGCTCTTTTCATACAAAGAAATGAATGGCAACAACAGAGACTAACTAACTAGTTGATTAGCGTTAAGTAGCTATCTTGTAAACTCCACACAGTGGAGGTATAAACGATCCTCTCTTGATCATAACTAAAGAATCTGAATTGAGAGTGATCTGTAAGAGACAGAGAGAGGCGTAGCGAGTAGAGCGAAAAAGAAAAATACTAGAAACAATAGAGCTGTGCATGAAAGTCTGCCAAACGAGCAGAACACAACGAAAGAGTAGAGGGTCATTCCGCCAACGAGCGAGACACTGACGATCTCGCTCTAAAAACCAAACTGATAATACAGTCGCTCTATTTTTTGTGCATCTCTTTTGTCTTGTGCCGCCATTTTGTCTTGATTGCTACAATAGAATGTGTTCTATGATGTGTAATCGCATGTCTGGGATCCTGTAAACAACTTCAGTGACAAATCTGAGTGTGTCGATATGATCATCACCCAGTTCTCATATGTAGAGGGCAAGCTTGAAAGCAATGTCATAATTGCGTCTTGATCGTCTATGACTGATCTGATAGCGGCCATCTGTTGCAAAATATTCTTAAACTAGTTAATGTGACTCTGAAGAGAATCACCAGTAGACATTTTGAATGTGAAAAATTTCCTTCGTAGATGTAACTTAGTATTTACGTCCCTCACGTCATATAGTGAGTCCAAAATGTCCCGAACGTCTCTTAACATTTTAGCTTCAGCTGTGTGTCCAATTTGTGTATCTGATATATTGAGGATAATAAGCGCGAAAGCTTTTCCGTCCTTTGATTTCCACTTTGAGTCGTCGTCTTCAGGTTTTACTTATGTACCTATAACAACATCCCATAATTAGTTGGCGATTAGCAAGGTCTTCATCTTAAATTTCCACAAATAATAATTGGATCCATTCAGCTTGTCTGTGATAAAACCGACTTTACTTTGAGAATCCACCTGGAACTTAGTTTGTCGATTGTATCGATGACGCTAAGATATGGTAATGCCAACAATAAGAAATCAATTCTCTGATGCTGAAAGGTTGAAAAGAACTGAAGAGTATGATATTAAATTTGATATCGCGAAAGATATGAAGTATTAGATGTTACATACCTATGTAACTAGCAGTACTTCAGACCCCTAATAGTCCACTTAGTGTTGGGGACTGAATGGCAAGGTACCCTTAGAATTAAGGGTATGTTCCCTTGGATAAGGACAGACAAGTGACTATACCTTAGTTGGAGGTACGGAGTCACGTGACCCTTGGATAAGGGGTATCCTTAGTATTAAGGGTAGGTGCCTTAGATTAAGGTACTAGTGTCCTTAGTTAAGGACAGGTAGGTGTCTATGCCTTGGATGGAGGTATGGAACCTAGTGAGGTGTTAGAAAGTCATTGGATGACTATTTTTCTAAACCTTGGGCCTCAACCTTGAACCATATCACTTTATTGGTCTAGGAACAAAGTATACTTGCACAACTTAGGCAATGGGACCTAGTAGGAGGGCGCCCTTCTAAAGTGTCCATTGAGTTCCCAACTCCCACAAGAAAGGCATTCCAAGACTCATAGGTTATGGAAGGAGTCTCTTGACATTCCATAAGCCTATGGAGGCTCTTGGAGATTCTTTAACTCCCCTAGGCTTCTCTCTCTCTCATTGGATGAGCATGGAACTCCATAGTGCATTGGAGGGGTTCATGGGCCATCTATATGAGGGTAGTAGGGCACCCATTGGGGGGGGAGAGATCTCTCGTGTTTGCTTGGCTTATGCTCTAGTGTTGCTACTAGTGTGTAGAGTGCTTTCTTGTGGTAGTATGCTTGAGGTTTGGATCTTGCTTATGGTATGGGACATAAGTAGGGTTTGGATCTTGAGTATGCTATGGAGTGTTGTGGTATGCTTGTGATTTGTTTAGGGTTAGAAAGGGGGAGCTAGATAGGTCTTGCTTGGAGCTTGGATCTAGCTATGGTTGGGTGGTGAATACTTGAGGCCAACTTGTTATCTATCTTTGTGTTTAAAGAGTAGGGACACAGGTGGAGGAGAGATTCTTGGAGGCTTGCAGATCCTTACTTGCAGGTGGAGGCATCCTAGCTTGGAGTTGGGGAGCATCTTGAAGCTTGCAGGTTGTTTGGAGGACATTTGGAGGCTCTACCTCGGATTTGGAGGACTTCCTCACCTCTACTTGTAAAATTAGAGCTTTCACTCTGATATCATATTGGAATCAGATAAAGAAGTAGTGAAACAACTTTGATACCATGTCAAAAAGTGGTATGCAGAAGATAGGTCTAGCTCGAAAAGAAATGAATAAAAATAATTCGTGTGTCTAGAAAAAAAAACCTTTCGTGCATGGCGGAATAAACTATCTTCATCTTTCCAATGCATGACTACGCCTATCAATTTCAAACAAGACAATAGTAATAGAAATCACGTTTGAACTTATAGTAACTAACTTTGAAATAGTCAGTACTACAGTGATTATGTAGCCAAACAATTAAGCATTGAAGATTATCAGACAAATAATTAGTCGCAAAAGATATACAGAAATGCATACAGTCTGAGACGAAACTGAACACAATAAAAAATAGTATTGATTCAAAACGAAACAGAAGTAAATGAGTACAATAACTTGCGGATTGAAGTCGTGTACTCTATGCTATCTCTGAGCAGCTAAAATGAAAGTATGAATTAATGTGCAATGCTGATGAGCAGTAGTGCAATAGCAATCTCTAAAACAACTCTAAGAAGTGAGCTAGAATGCTCAGGAGTGTTCAAGCTCGCAGGCTCGAGAGAGAGAGCTAACTCTTCAAACGCTTCTGATAATTCTGATTTTCAATGAATTAATCTATATGAATATGAACAACCATTTATACTAAGAAATTAGGTCGTCAATTGCGATCGCCAGTTGGCTGGTGATCCGGTGGCATCCATCCGGTCCTTGTCATTGATTGATGATAAGCGGTGAAATTGGTCGTAAACGTTCTGTTTGCATAAATGAACCAAAACTGTAGCTCTGCAAAAATAAACTAAAACAACCACAGGTGACACTGTCGGATTTTTCGCAAAAAAGCGAAAAAGGCGAAAAATGCGAAGCTGCCCTTAAATCTCATTTAGGGTTGCCCAACACTTTGCTAGAGTCATTTCCTTAACATTTGAGGCTCTTTGGAAAAAGCGAAAAATGCGACTCTGCATATTTGCACGAGATTTCTGACAGGCGAAAAATGCAAAAAAGGCGACACTGTATTTTTCCACGAGATTTCTGTCAGGCAAAAAATGCGACACTATCGTAAACTCTGTGTAATTCTGCAGACTGTGTAAAAACGCTTGTAATTATGCAGACTGTGTAAACACACGGAAACATCGGCAGAACTGGATAAACAATGGATGAAGATTAAAAACCGATAAGACGATTGGTAAGAAGGAGAATAATCCAACATTTTGAAGGTACATTGTGTAATAAAAAGAGGCGGTACATAAATAGTCCAAGAGTACCCCATTCAAAAATGACATTAAGTACTTCATTGGGTTGGTAACTAAGGGGGAAAATGATGGTTTTTTCTTCAAATCAAGTCATGATCCTTGGTGTTTCATTAAGGTAATGATGGCTTTTTCGATAGTCGTAGTAAATCAAATGCCAATTCTTTGCCATTTTTAGTCAATGTCAAGATGTGGGGTCCTTGGGATGTTTTTACATATTGGCATGTGAATAGTTCTCCCCCAAATGTTTACATATAGAGTGGCTTTGCCCTCTAGCTTGTTCATTGATACCTTTACAATCTTTGTCTCCACACACTAATACCTTCTCGTTGGTCAGCTGGTGCTTCATCATTGGGCATGGGCTTGTATTGGTGTCGATGGTCTTACTTGAAAATCAAGCTGGATGTTATATGCTAATACCCTTATAAATTTTGCGTTCATTAAAAGTGTAGACATTGTCAATAATAATCTTAAAAGTCCTATTAATTATGAAGGCCATTTAACCAAGTCTAGCCTCTTCTTAGGTGACACTGGGCTGGGACCTCTTGATTGTTGACTATTGGCAATATTTTCTTCGCCATTTTAACCGTATAATGACGTTTAACAATAATGACAATACATCACCTTTAGGCATCCTATTCTAACTTGATTTTTGTATGTCATAAAATAGATAACAAATAGTTTTAACATTTTTTTTAGGAATATATCATGCCATCTTAGTTCACACACTATCCCAACAAAAACGAACCTATCTGAAAGAAACCAAAAGTAGTATATGTATACATGGATATCTTTTTTGATGTACAAATATTTTGTCTAGATAATCTATATAAAGAATTTCAATGTCATTCTATGTTCTTCATTAAAATAAAAAAAATTATAATTTGATTATAAACAAAGAAATAATGCTTTTTCCAAGAAAAAAGAAAAAAGCTCATGTAGGTCGTGTTCCATATGCTCCATAGTCATGTAGCAATAGATAAGAATCTCACAACAATCACATTTAGCTCCTCTGAGTGATGATGTATAATACATTCATTTCGTCATTTGATAGAGATGGTCTCAAGTTCGAGCCTCCCCTTGGAAACCAAGAAGCATTTGATAGAGATACAATACATGATGTCAAAAGCATATATTTTCTAGCTTGATCGACCTTTTATCCTCCCATGCTGATATGATGCTCATAAGTTATACCATTGATTTACTCCCTTGCAAAATTTCCTAATCTTCAGTTGCAATACTTGCAAAATTTTGTGTCCCAACACCAACCAAGTCCACATTTACACATTTGAGTCCAAAATTTTGTGTCCCAACACCAACCAAGTCCACATTTACACATCTTTGAGGATTCTTTGATCTCATGCTCAATTGAGAGAAGTATTGCAACACAAGCATTATAGACAAGGGCTCACACTTCTCAGACATTTCACCAGCTCTAAGGGGCAAAATTGTTCCCATGGAAATGTATGTTTTTCCAATTGTTAGAATTGACTAGACTCTCACGCAAGCTCGTCTGGTGTATCAGTCCAACAAGATTTAAGAAGTGGGTCTCCAGAAATGTTGTTGCCCAGCTTGTCTTTGATCAAAGTTTCAGTGTCTTGTGAGAAAGTTTCGAGCTTCTGTTGCTGTCCTTGGCCCCAATTCACCAAATACAGTCCAGACATAATGAGGAGTCCTCCAGCAACACTGGCATAAGCTGGGTTAGTACATTGACAACAAATGCATATCCACAAAATGTGCAAAACAGATCTTTTCCAATTCAATGCATCTGTTCAGGTATAGGGGATTTGTGCCCTCATCACTAAACTAATCCATTGATTAAAAACTAAAGTATGCTTGAATTCAGCCCAATACTGACCTTCCCACTGACAAACCATCTCCAAACAGTGGAACAGCAAGTACGGCAACAACCACTGTTTGAAGGGGTTGGTAGACTGCCACTAACACAGGTCCTCCATTCTGAACGCACCAGCTTTGAAGGCTGTACGTGATTCCAGAATAGATCAGTCCCTGCAGCACAAATAAATTTTTGACTTAAAGTTGCACACAAAGGCAAGATAGAATCAGAGCAGTAAAGAGATTCAAAGCCTTCAGAGAAAGCTGAACATTATTACAGAATGTGGATTCCCCTGTAATCAACATTTATTGCAAGTTTGCACTTAGTCCTGTATGATTGTCAATGTCTGTACTTTGATCATGTGTATGAGTTTATTAAAATAAGCAAAAGATCAGATGCATATTGCAAACTCCAATAAAGATTCAATGCATTTGAGACTGGAATGTACGATATAGTGGAAAGAGTGCATACCGCATAGAGGATAACCAGAATATCAGACCTTGATGTGATTTTCCATTTGGAAGGCTCTGAAATTTGTGTAAATCCAAACAAAGCAAGCAGGACAAAACCCCAACAAGTTGAAAAAAAGGTAACATGCAGTCTTGCTGGATACTTTTTTAATATTGGAGTCTGCACACACAAAGGAAACAATGCCATTAGCATGATTATTCCACTAAAGTCAGATTAGTGCAAAATATAGATAAAGATCTTTCTTCAATGAACTATCTGTTTAGCACTTGTAGCAACATATTAACCTGTATGACGATCCAGAGAGCACACGCTATAGAGTTGCCAATGATACAAAGTACACCCAGTTGCCAGCATTCAGTAGGATACCCAAAAAGTTGAAGTCCAGTTTCTGATGGAAACCTTGCTGAGGCTTGTGCAGTAAGTAGATGAGGAGATCTGATTGTTGTACTGTCCAATAATAAGACAGGACCTTTGTAAAGTGACATCATGACAGCACCAATAACACCAATTGTTGCTCCAAGGGTTTTGGCCTGGCCATCTCTTCTGCTCAATTTCACCTCCTCGATTCTACAAGTACAATCAAAGACACTGATCAATTCCAAATTGCTTGCCGTAAGATGTTGGAGTTAGTATGCATGATATTTCTATACCTGAAGAGTGCAGCCATGACAAACACCAAGCCAGGGAGGAGGTTCGCCATTGTTGAAGCAAAGGTTGCATTGGTGCACATAAGCCCCTTCAAATACAGCGACTGGCTCAGAAAAATCCTGTGTGAAATTCAAATAGCCAAAGATTTCTAATGTCTGTTTTTGAAACTAAGAGACAGAAGAAGAAAATTGATCATCGGAAGGCTATATGAAATTGTTTCATTTTTCAGCAGTCAAATAACATTGAGAGCAAGAAAAAAAAATTTACCCTGTAAAGCCAAGTAGGAAGAACTGAAACACAAGAGTCCATGTGAGGGGTGGCCTCTCCTGCCTGATAGAAGCACCAAATAGAAAGAAGTAAATAGCTGTGCTTCATAGATTGTGGGTTTTCTTCCATTCAACAAATTTGTTAATCTTCTTGACAGGAGAAAAGTAGCCCTTGTGTACAGAAGAAATGTGGCTCTTACATACAAGATAAAAAGAAAGTTTTGAATTAGAATTATACCTTTCCAGAAAGAATGACATAAATGCAAGGAGGAGGCAGGCAATGGCACTTCGGTAAACTGGGTAGGCAAATTCATTCATGCCATTGTCCAGCAGACCCAGTCTGGAGAGAAGCTGGAAACCTGCTGACAAAATTTGAACTGAAATCAAAGCTGAATGCAGCCTCAATTTTGCAGCATATTTCATGGTTTTGGAAGCAGATCCTGCCATTGAGTCCAGTGCCCTTTCAGCTCCAATTGCAGGCCTGCTTCCAAGGTTCCTCAGCTCTCATACCATCACACCCCTCACAAAGAATGCACCAAACATTGAATCTTCAAACAATATACAAGCCCAAAACGAAAAAACTAATGCTGTATACAATTCTGCATTGACTTGGTGCCAGGTCTCACATGCAAGCCTGAAACAGGAGGAATTTGGGGTGTGCATACTACAAACGTGTAGAGGTCATGCAGAGGGGGAATGAGAATTGCTCAAACTACCATTCGTGTGCTTTATTTGAATACGAATTGGAGCCCACAACGTGTACATAATCAGAGCCAGCTCCCCTCTCCAGATGGGGGAGGTCCATTGCAATGCCCTTTCCCCAGGTGTCATTTTGTCATATAAAACTTTTTTTTCAGAAGTATTGGTGGGCTGTTTAGCCGATCAGCCCTTTCACTTCCCCATTACACAACCTACTTTTGCATAATCCACCAAAGGGTATGTAGGATGTCAAGGCATGTCCAAAATGGCATCAACCTCTTGATGGGAAGCTACCATGAACTCCTGTTCATGATATTCTGCAAATGCAATCTTAGTTTCTCAATCAAAAGAAAGATCAAAGCATATGTTTTACATCAAATTCTAGAATGATAGGCTCTAAGATTGGGAATATTGAGACTAGAATATGTTGTTGCAACTTTAAGCTTTTCAAATGCATCTTGCTCATTATTCCAATCAATTGGATCCCTTTCTCGGTGAGTTCATACAATACAATGGTGCAAAGCAAATATGAGCAAAATTAAGTATAATTCTTCTATTGTAAGACAACCCAAGAAAAGATCGAACTTCATAGACATTTTAGGGATAGGCCATTCTTGGGTTGCTCTAATTTTTGAGGAATCTACCTTGGCGAATTCTTTGGGAATATCATCTCTAGGAAATGAATTTCTTAAAAAAAGGATTTCTCACTTTCGAAAGAGAGAGAGAGAGTTCTTGTGCCGAATGTAAAAAATCAATGTGTAGCAATTTTCTCTCACTACCCAGGTACACTATGTACTTTTTTAACCTTTTTAAGCTACATTAATCTTTGTTAGTAGGTTAATTAAATTTTGTAAATTGTGTACACACACACACACACACACACACACACACACACACACACACACACACACACAAAATAAGTGGACAAATGGAGTACGAGATGCAAAGAGGGTGAGGAAGAGAGATTGATTGAGTGCATATCAGTAGATCATGCATGACACATCTAATTTCAGAGCTTAGTAAGCTACCATAGTAGATGATCACTACATCAGCATTTTGTTAGAGCTCACTCGACTCATATTTGATCTAGTTTGATGGGTTCTCTCTCACTTGGCTATTATGCATTCTGGTTAATGACAAGTTTACAGAATTCTGGTTTATGACAAGTTTACAAAATTTTGTTGCCAACTTCAAAGATTTGTAACTTGCTTTTTATTGGACTAAATCCATAAAAAAGTTATATCTCCAAAAAGCCCTTTCAATGCTCTACAACTCTTCCTATTCAGATCGAATTATAGAGAACAAAAGGTCAGGCGAAAAATGAATCAAACAGCAAAAAAATATTTAAAAATATCTGGAAATTTTTGGTTTATGACAAGTTTACAGAATTTTGTTGCCAACTTAAAAAATCTGTAACTTAGTCAATACTTAAGTAAATGAAAAAAAAAAATTATATCTCCAAAAAGTTATTTCAATGCTCTACAATCCTACCTATTCAGATTGAATTATAGAGAACATAAGGGCATGCAAAAAATGAATCAAAGAGGGCATAAAAACTAAAAAGTAGAAAATGTAGTCCCCACTCATTTTTTTGAACATTTTTGGACATAACTCTCACATATCATAACCATAATGCAAAGCTAACCCTAGCATGCCAAAACCAAGATGACTAAATGCATTCTAACCACAAAATATGAAAGAAAATGCTAACAAGCAAGATGAAAGTGCATTAGTCCCCAGCAACGGTGCCAAAATTGTAGTGGGTTTTCCTACCTAAGCACCTGCAAAGCATCAAGCGATGAAGAGGATTCTAACATGTCACGTGGAAGTTCGTTCCCATGAGAGCATGACTTCACCTTCAACCTGTTAGCAAGATGTATGGAGAGTGAACTTGTGTGAGAGACAAGAGAAACACCAAGAAAGATGGAGGTTAGAGAGAAACATGAGAGAGAGAGAGAGAGAGAGAGAGAGAGAGAGAGAGAGAGAGAGAGAGAGAGAGAGAGAGAGAGAGAGAGAGAGAGAGAGAGAGAGACCCAATTGGGCGAAATGCTTTAGATCAGCAAGATTGGCTCTTCAAGAATGAATCTTTAATACAAAGGAAATGGGCTCCTAATTTTTCCTACCCCCCTTTACTTCCAAATTCAAATATTTGGTGGGAAAGGACCCTCCAATAGCTAACTTGACTTTTAGGCCTCTAAACTTATTTACTCGCATAAATAGCCTTGGATTTGCAACTTGTTGATGTTTGTGATGACTCTTCATCACTCTCCTCCTTTGACTTGTCCTTCATGAAATGTTGATGTTGCTCTTTGAACCATCCTCTTGGCTTGTCCTTTGTGAAATATGCTTTCACCTTTCCACCATAGATGGATTCCAGTGTGTCCCAAGCCTCCTTGGATGTGGTACATGAGCCAATATCACACAACAATTCATTTAAAACATTTATTTTTATGATATGTAGAGCCATCCTAGCTCTCTTTTTATACTTTTGGACCTCTTGGAACTCTTGAGGCTCCTCCTCAAGTCCTAGCACAATCTTCATCATATCTTCGAGCACCAAAATAGACTCCATTCTAGCCTTCCAAATAGAATACTTAGAGGTAGATAGTCTCTCACTAGATTTCAATAGAAAGGAATCCATAGATGCCATGTAATAGTGAAGACTCCTTGTGATTTAGCCAATAAAATGTTGCTTCTCTCTCACCATAGGATCCTTGAAAGGTGTACTACCAACTCCTATGCAAGATCTTGCAACAAGATGTGAGATGGATCTCACTAGCTCTACCAATCTCTCTTAAACTAGATCAACCTCTCATCAATTGATGGAGTATAGGCAAAGTTTGAGTCAAAATATCTTTGGCACACGTGAAACACTCCAAGACACAAATCACTCAAATACAAGCCAATTGCATGAAAGACTATGACTCAAAATGATGACTAGATCTCAAATAGATGACATTGGCAAGCCTCCTCTTGAATTTTTTGGTCAAACTAACCAAATGTGTCCACACAGGTCTAGGTGCCCTACCTAAACCTCTTCAAAAGCTTATAACTTTTGATTGGCTCTACCAAATGGATTGAAACAAATTGCTACATAAACTAGACAAAACTAGTTTCAAACAAGCTATCTAGCACCAAATTTGGATCTAATTTGGAAGAGAACTTTTCAAATGAACTTGGATGTACTTCACACGTGCATGAGCACTAAATTCCATATAGTACCTGAAATGATTCAATCATTATGATAATGAACCCTCTTGATCCAAATTTCCTTGAGATAGAATGGGAGATGCAACCACCACTCTCTAGATCTTGATTTTCATGAAATTTTTGAAACTATGGATGATAGATGCATCAAAAGCTTAGGTAGGCTCTGATACCATGTGAAAATTCACACATGTGGGAATGCCTAAAGTGTGAATATGATCTCCTAAGCTTGGCTCATGCACTATAGATCACCTATTGATTGAAATCCAAGATCAATGACAAGATCTAAGGCAAAAAGACCATTCTACATGCATTCATTCAATACCAAAAGGTGTTTACACATGTGGAAGACTTCATGAAATAAAATAAGTCCCAACAAGCCCGTCTCCTCGGGCAGAGAGAGAAAATACCACTTTTGGGCTCATCTAGAGAGAGAAGGTAATACAAGCAAAATTGGAAAATCTTTAAATTGACTCAATAAACTCATAGATCTCTCATACATTAATGAAGGGAATGAAAGTACATATAGAAACTCATGGAGATCCATTCTTGATTCTTATTGGACCCCTTAAACATAGCCTCTCTAATGCTATTGGATGTGTGATGCAACATCCCTCCTCTCTTAGGATTGGACCCTTTGACTTTTGCCACCAAATAGGGTGCATCACTCATCAAACCTAAACTTGACATGTGTAAGTAACCTAACTAGCTTGAGTTACATCACAATTGAATTTTGGCCTAATCATGACAAAGCATGTGTACTTGACCATTTGACCTCTAAAGCCAAAATTGGCCCTATCACCTAGTGACACCAAGATGCTTGACTAGCAATCTTTATGATACCCCTAAAGTCAACATTATAAACTATTTCTAACTATTTTACACATGTGGGAACATGCTCCACACATGTGAAATGTACTCACAAACATAAAATCATAAAATAACCAAGATAGATTTTGACAATTTTTCACAAGAATTTAGCATACCACCAAGTCCATGAAAGATAAGATTAATGACATGAGGGAATAAAAAAAGCTATGAATCCATCAACGATATCCAAACCTTCTCTACATCTAATGAGAATATAGTTTGTGAGCCTGAAAACAGATTTAGACCTACACTACCTCCATCAAACATTGTTTTCTAAGATTATGGCTAGAATTTTATCTTTTAGGATTTTGATTAGAGCAAAATCCTATAGCCTTGAGTAAAATGCTCTCTTTTGAGTTAGAGAGTTATCTAGATCATCATGATAAATCCCTAATAATTTTGAACCATATATAGAAATGAGTGCAAGATATTGAGTATTGTTGAACATTTATGGTGTCTATTGAGTCGTTAATGTGTATGGGAAATGCTAGGAAATGAGTTAAGTCAATCAAAATTTAAACTAGAGATACACTCTTTGCAAGGCATGTATCTAAAGACGTGAAAGACCTTTATTGGTCAAGGAGTATGGTTTGGTTGGTAGAACATCACACAATTACTCTTAGGTATTGGAAATATCTAGCCATCTTCGTAACGACATGTCTTGGTAGCTCAATGGTGTTGTATTCCCATTGTGGTATTTGTTCGGACTCAATCCTTTGTGGAAGACTACTAATAAAAGAGCACCATGTTAGAATCATCTGTCACAACAGAACCAATCGATTAATCGATGAGTCAGTAGGTGTCTTAGACAATCATAATTACATAATTTGAAGGTGTCAAGGACAGTCGTGATTCTGCACTCTGACTCTGTCGATAAGACACACAAGGAGAATAAAGAGTATTCGATTCACAATCAAAAGTAGAAACAACAATAATTGTTCACACAATTATACAATGACTTGAAAAACATAGACTATATATAGAGTATATTAGATTGTGCGAATGTATATGAGATTGATGTAAGGAAATCTACTTATCAGTATACAAGCCTAGAAGAATAGTTTGAATTGGATGATAGTGCTAGGCATCTCGGTAAATACATTACTAATGCGATACATCTGATCTGATAAATCAATACATCTAAGCTGATTGTATATGTATTTATGCATCTAACTCCATATATACACAATGCAAATACTCTATTACACGTCAGCCTTTAGGTTGATTGTATAGTGAAGCAGGTGTGAAGTCTTGTTTGATAGTAGTAATGATAGTCCTTGAAAAGTGAAGGTTAGTCGTTAGGTTTGAACGTCTTACGATGATTGTCGAGTCGATGGTGTTGATAGTTTTGTCGAAGGATTGTCGAGTCGAGGGATAGTCAATTATCAAATGATTGTTGACTATCGAATGGATTCGACTCGCTCAAGTGGCGACTCTTTGGCATTCCTTGACTTATTCGGTTGACTTTGTGTAGTGTTGTGAACATGTCTCAAACTTGCATGTATTTTTGCAGGTTCTTCATCTGCAGTAGGTTCTTGAGTAAATAACTAGGTCTAGGACTCTATTGTGGATACCTAAAAGGAATACCTGGTAATGCATACAGAGGCAACTGATCAAATAGGGTTTGAAGTGGAATTAAAATTCCAACAGTAATGACCTCTAGAAAATATACAACCACGTCCTTTATCTCAGTGTATTTGAAGGGTCTCTCATCATTTAAAGACTCTCTAAGCTTGAACTCATATTGAATGTTTGTAAAGCAAAGGGTGTAAGCTCTTCTTTTGATAAACTTAGTAATATCCTTTGATCACCTTGCTAAAGTGTAATGGTCATTAACAAATTTGGCAATATAGGTCACTTTTGAATCATCCTCAACAATCACCTCCACTCTATTGAAGCTCCTTCTATATCTTCTCTGCCTTGGCCTTTTGCAAATGGATTCTAAACTGCTCATGAAGTTGGTAACTCTTCCTATTCTCATTAGTTTGTGAGGAGTAAACATTAAGAATGTTTAGCAATCACTTAGGCTCAGCATGGTCGACATCAATTAGCGATTAAAATTTTCAAATTATGAACGAATAAAAAAAAATGAGTTAAATATTCAAAGAATAAATGGTCATCTATGCTTGCCATAGAGGAGATTCATTAGAATAAAGAAAAGTGAGAAAAAAAAAAAACAAATGATTGTAAGGGAGGTGTGATGCTCAGCATAAACTAGTACAGGACAAAAATTCTAAAAGAATAAAGGTGTAGTTATTATGTCTCTAAATCATATAAAAAATCATTGAAGCTCATAATCTCTAGTGTTATTTGGGCACAAAGATTGGTACTTCTTCTAATTTTGACAGTTTAGGCCTTTTCAACTTTTTTGAATAACTTGTGCCTGAAAAAAAAAATGTTCAGAAAAAATAATATAGCAACAAAAAGAATCATAAAAAAAACCTAAAATTATCTTTGAAACTACTTTCCCATCTCCACTAAACTCACTTGTCCATCTGCAATCCTAGACAAGACACTGACCATGATCTCCTAGGAAAGGATTTTCTTCATGTTCTTCTTCCGATATTCCCATGTCTGTAGGGCAAAAATGATGATGGCTTAGGTGAATTATGCCTTGGGTGATTTTAAGTGCCCAACGTGTAGCCCGGTCAGCGATGTCTATGCTTCCTCAATGAGGCCCATGCCTATCTCAGTCATTGAGGCCTAAGGTTACCCCTGGGTGAGGCCCTAAAGATAGAACAAGGCGGTGGGGCACGAGGTAGGTCAAGATGTGAGGCTTGTATAGAGCAGGCCAATTGCTTTTGAGACCGAGGGAGAAGGGGCAAGCCAAAGTAAGCCGGGGTGAGACCAACATGGGACAAGGACAAGATGTGTCGAGGCCCGATAGGGGGGATATGGCATTGCAGGATTGTCCTAACCCTAGCCTCAAAGAAAAGTCCTAATCCTAAATACTAGCATTCATAGAATACATGTAAATTTCAATGTTACTTTTTATTGTGTCTCTGCTTGCTTGTTCCACTACTTTTTAGTACATTTTTTATGCATACCTCTGAGACTTGAATCTTATGATGAGCATAGCCTTTCATGACCACATAGCTTTCTATGATCGGCATAGCTTTCTATCATTTTTTATTTTCGGTTTCTTCTTTTCATGCTGAGCACTTTACTAAAAGACATCGCACGTTTTAGCTTTGCATTTTTTGTCCATCCTATTTATTTTCAAATATGGAGAGCTCCTCATCCTTGCTTCCTCCTCCTCCAATTTACTGCAATGAAGCTAACAGCAGTTTTTCTTCAAAGACTAGAGTTTCTACTACATATCATGAAATCACTCTAGGTTCTCAATAGGTTGGTCAACATTGTACTGCATCATCATCATCTTTAATTCTTGTACCTCTCCAACTAAGGTATCATTCTCCTTTGGCTGAAATTTTTAGTGGCTCAAATTCAAGCAAGCACTCAATTAGTAATTCTAGTTATTCTATGGTTCCCTGTCAAGGGAGTGCTTCTTTGACCAACTTTAAGGCATGCATAGATGTCCAATAGATATACGCTTGTAAAATCAAGAAGATCCATATTTTCTAACATAGAAGAGATTTCTACAAGCTCAAAACCTTTCAATGAAATTCAAGAACAAGAGAAAGAAGAAATGCAAGATGAATAGGTAGCTAGTACAAGTTCACTACTAGTATTAGGTGCGACGTATGTAAGTTCTTCCTACAAGCAAAATCCAAGGCCAGTGAAAAACTTAGAAGGCATTTGCAAGCAAGTCGTGCAATGAAAAAATGCAAAAAAACAATTACTTGAACCACGTGAAATCCGTAAAGTGCGGAACATAGTTTGTTATGTCTCCACTTCTTTACAAAAGTCTGAAATCAAACTTTTTTTCAAGGACAAAAGATTATCAAAATAATCCTATGTGTTCAGCTATAGTTTGATTTGAAAAGTTATTCTTCTTTTTTGGAACAACTGAAGTATGTCATAAAGCTTTCAAAGGTGTTCATGCAATTGGAAATTCAAGACTTCCTCGTATCCACATGAAATTACAAAAAGATCCAAGTTTACAAGATTCAGTTCAGAGAAATAGTTTCTTTGAACACCTTAACTACAAAAGCGTGGTTAACACATTTCATTAATGTGCATGCTAAAAGGCTTCCAAATTCTTTATATTTTAACCTTCCAAACAATTTTAGGAAACCAAACATTTTTTTAGATATACAAAGATTTCATGTCCAAGAATGTTCCACATTTGAGTTATTCATATCATGTGAAGGCTTGGAAAAGGGACTTCAATCTGGTGAAAATTTCTAAAAAATCAAGAATGTTCATTTGTACTACTTGTGAGCAATTGATCAAACAATGGAAACGCAAAAGCTTGCAAAACACATACAAAAGTACTTGAAGTTTTCTCGTCATCAATGAGATGGATTACAGAAAAACACAATTGCCACATCTTGTGAGGGTGCCAAAGAAGTTAAATGAAGCAGATTTCATTCAAGTTCATTTGGTTAAGGCTCTTATATTCAATGGCACTTGTCATAGTCTTCCAAGATTCTCTACTTGCAACTTGATAATAGTTCTCAGGAAAATAAAAATCAAATAGTATTATCATATGTGTCGATGCCAGGTTGCTTTGAAAATTTTCAAGAAAATTAAAAATGGATTTTTATTAGTGGGTCACACTCACAATCAGATCGACCAGATGTTTAGCTACTTTTTAAAAAGTTGAGATGCAAAAAGGCTTTTTCTATACGAGTGCTATGGACTATTATCAAGGAGTCCTACACCCTTAAACCAAATGTGTTCTTATTATGATGCACATTTGATTTTAGAGATTACGTCAAAATATTTGAACAATGCCGCATAGCACAAATCAATAGTATCAATTTTCAGCACAATTTAAAATTGCAAATGATGATGATGGCATCACATTATTGTGGGAAAAGTAATTTTTTAACTCCATGATGTTACCTTATGAAGGGATTCATTTATTACATAATGTGCCTTCTATTTGGGTTAAGCTTGAGCCTTTGTATCATCTAACATCCATTCTAAAAGAGGAGAAGGCTCAAAGAGAACATTGTTTAGTTGATCCAATTGCAGCAACATTGAATTTTTTGAAATCAATCATTCAATGTACCAATCTTTTTATGAGTTTTGATAGACATTGGTGGATGGATTTTTTTGAGGAACATAACTCAAAAAGTGTAAGTACAAGTGATCCTCATCAAAATAATAATGGATGAGCTCGGATCTTGATCATTTGGATTTTCTCTCATTAGGTCTTGACCTAATTCTAACATTTTGAACCCCGAATCAAAGAATTCCGCCTACTTGCTAGTTGGATTTAAACGAGCCATGTGCATTTGTCACCAATTCCCTCAAATTTGGCCTACGATTTAGGACCTCGAGTTTGAGGCTCAACTTGGCCACCACATACACATGCAAATGAATTCCAATCACCCTTTTAATCATCATTTATGTACAAGAAAGTGGGGCATATGGTAAACCACAATGGATGCCATGTGGCACATAGCAAATAAGCTATATTTTAACAATTTTCACATCTCGTTGTCCAACAAGTGTGGTCCAAACGTAACAACAAAAGACTAATATTCTTTTGGAAGGATGTATATGATCAACCTAGAAAGAAATATATTTTTTGTTTCTTGGAAGTGGATGACTAATCGTAGCTTTTACTTTTATGTGTACCTCTAGAAAGTTGCACCCAAAGTAGTGCTTCCAAGTTAAGTGTAGTTTTTTACCTTTCAATATCAAAATGTTTTGTAATTCAAATGTGCTTTCCCTCTCATCAAAGTCCAATGTGTGTCATGTGATTTACAAAAGATCGATCATGGTCTCTTCCAACTCCTTTGCACTTTTCTCATAGTATTCTTGTTATCAATCAATGCACAATCTCAAATTTAAATAAAGCTTCTTGCTTTCCAAAGTGTGCAGTCTCAACGTAATAGCAAAAGATTGATCTCATTGTGCCAGCCAAGGTAGTGTTTCTAAATTGAATGTGGTTTCCCACACTAAAGAGGAAAGTACCCTACGCAACTTATAAAAGACTTTCTACACATAGTTTTCTTCGAGCATTTCAGAATTGCATAACCAACAATCTTTTTGGCACTCCTATTAATCTTAGTTTATAATTTGAATGTGGTTTTCCACTTCAAAAATGCCAGGGCCCTCACATGGCATTCCTATTGCATTTCACCATTTGCATGATCCATGTAGTGTTTCTATTCATAATATATAGTTCCTCATTTTAGAGAGTGCAATGTGCTTATGCATCTAGGTTGATCTATTGGCACTCAGAGTGAAATTAGCTATAATTCAAACAGGGCTCTCCGCTCCTCAAACTGCAAGGGCCTTGAACTTCTTTTCTTCTTGTGTCTCAATATTTGTATCGCTAATACACTTTTGATGTTCATCAAGTCATATGTTGCACATTAATGCTAATTCCTTCATTCATAGCATATCTTCACACATTTTGCAAGTCAATTACTAGTAGTTTTTTTAATGCTAAACTAGACTAGTATTCTTCTTGATGCTAAACTCTATTGCTGATCTGAAGTCCCAGCTCCAGAGCAGAGGAAAAAAAGACAATCGTATCTTGATGCTGCCTACAAGCAGATATTCTGCATAGCAGATCAAAGCAAACCAGAGACCCCTACTGTGCTGCATATTTAGATTTTCATCCTGAACAAGCTAGAAATAAGACCACAATCATAGAATCTATTTAACACAAGTAGACTTCAGCAAAGCACCTTCATGTGTTGCAAGTCATTGGTAACATAACAAAATTGTTATTTTCCATGATGAGCATTGAGCTTATAATTAAGAGGTGCAAAAAATTTTAGTTGACTATCTCTTTTGAGGGTATCTGAACTTCTTCACCTGACAACACCATACGTTGAGATACCTCAAGTGAAAAAGACATACTGTTCCAGTGTTCCAGTAAAACCTGTGTACTTTCCAACTTCACTTAGATAGCAAACGTTGAATAGACAGGATATTCATCCCAATTGAATCTGAAACGTTCTATATTAATTATGCATCTTATCTAAGTGATCATATGCTACTGGAGAAAGCAATCTTAGAGGCAAGTCTGGAGTGTGATTAAGAAGCTTAATCAGCAAGATCCTCAACTTCATCCTCATACTCTCCCTCATCCTCAGCACTGGCATCTTGATACTGCTGGTATTCTGAAACAAGATCATTCATGTTGCTCTCAGCTTCAGTAAACTCCATTTCATCCATGCCTTCACCAGTGTACCAGTGCAAGAAAGCTTTTCGTCTAAACATAGCAGTAAATTGCTCACTGACTCTCCTAAACATCTCCTGAATTGAAGTAGAGTTTCCAATGAAGGTTGAAGCCATTTTCAGTCCATTGGGTGGAATGTCACAAACACTAGATTTCACATTGTTGGGTATCCACTCAACAAAGTAGGACGAATTCTTATTTTGAACATTAATCATTTGCTCATCCACTTCTTTAGTGCTCATCCGTCCTCTGAACATAGCGGATGCAGTCAAGTACCGCCCATGGCGTGGATCTGCTGCACACATCATATTTTTTGCATCCCACATTTGCTGGGTAAGCTCTGGAACAGTAAGTGCTCTGTACTGCTGAGAGCCCCTGGAAGTCAGAGGAGCAAACCCCACCATGAAAAAGTGCAACCTAGGAAACGGTATCAGGTTCACAGCTAGTTTCCGAAGATCGGAATTGAGTTGTCCAGGAAAACGTAGACAGCAGGTTACTCCACTCATGGTAGCAGATATTAAGTGATTCAAATCACCAACTGTAGCAAGTGAAAATAATGACTTGTTAGGATTAGCATGGTAAGGGTTTCATGTAATCTGTAAATGCAAGAGATTGTTAGAAAGTAAATTTTGTGAGGCTGAGAAAAATTGGATTTTGAAGGTGTGAAATGGCCAACAAACTTGTAAGTCTCGCAGTATGTCCAAAAAACATTCAAGTATTTATTACTGTAACATTCCATAGACTAAATGGCAGCAAAGAAGATTTCTTACAAGTTGGGGTTGTTAGTTTGAGCGTGCGGAAACAAATGTCATAAAGAGCCTCATTGTCGAGAACCATGCATTCATCAGCATTTTCTACAAGCTGATGTACTGATAAAGTTGCATTGTAAGGTTCAACTACTGTGTCGGACACCTTAGGAGATGGAAACACTGAGAAAGTAAGCATCATTCTATCAGGGTACTCCTCGCGAATCTTGGAAATCAGAAGTGTACCCATGCCTGACCCTGTTCCTCCTCCAAGTGAGTGGCACACTTGAAAACCTGAAATACAGTTAAATAGGGATGAAAATTGGATTGAGAGAAATATAATCGCTATAAAAATTATTCCCTATACAATGTGTCACTTCCATATTATCCATTCATCAAGTGCAACGTTGACTGATCTATTATTGCCTGCTATGCAACTACAAGTAACTTTGACAGATAATCGCAAGTGTAACGGGATTTTGTACTCAAAACTACCACGAGAAATTGCCAGAAGAAAGAACCTTTTTTTGCCTAGATAGCACTCACTTACCCTGAAGACAATCACAACTCTCAGCCTCCTTTCGGACCACATCAAGGACCGAGTCGATTAATTCTGCTCCTTCTGTATAATGACCCTTGGCCCAATTATTTCCTGCTCCAGACTGACCAAACACAAAATTGTCGGGCCTGAAAATCTGCCCGAAGGCTCCTGAGCGGACACTATCCATGGTGCCTGGTTCCAAATCCATGAGCACGGCTCTAGGGACATAACGACCCCCACTAGCTTCATTATAGTAAACATTAATCCTCTCAAGCTGCAGATCAGAGTCACCATGATAGGTGCCAGTTTGATCAATGCCATGTTCATCACAAATGACTTCCCAAAACTTGGCACCAATCTGGTTGCCACATTGACCACCCTGGATGTGCAATATTTCACGCATTCTCAAAGAATCTAGCACAATGTAGACACAGGTCAGATCAAAGATCCAGATTCTAATCACCCAAGCACTGTGTGAGATAAATTGTCACTACAGATCTGATTTTCAAGCTTATACAGTTTCACGTTTTAAGCTCGTATAAATGAGCTTTAAGATCTAACGAAACTAAACTGAGCCAAATTAGCAGTCAGGTTTTTATGCTAGAAATAGGTGACATCCACGCAATTCAATGAAAGCAGACATTATTTTTATTAAAGATCTTCCGGACAGAGCAGAAGGAAGAAAGCCTTAAACTACATCAAAACGCAACAGCTACTCTGCTAGAGAAATTGTTACACGCTACACGTAGAAGGATAAAGAAAATAAGCATGCGCATTCCTTACTAAACTAAGACATTCCATCGCAATTCTTACAGAGCTCGACAGAGAACGACATGCAGCAAGCACCAATTGCTGATATTTGGGCCACCAATGACTATACCCGCGCATATACATCAAATATTAGCTATCTAAATGAGCATTAAGCTTTGCATGTACAGATGAATATTAAGGTGAATGACAGATTCTAAATAATCGCATGCAAAGCGCATGGCACAAGCCTAATATCTACTACTTGAAACCCGAAAGCAGCGCAATAAGCGCAAAAACTTATATAATAACTTTAAAAAACCCAGAAACGTTCATCATCCTTCTTCTAATTAGTCGCATAAGCATACAAAGCGCATGGCATAAGCCTAATACCTTAGACTCGTAACCAGATTCAGCAGCGTCTCAAATATCACACAAACTCATATAATAACTCAAATACACCCTGAAACATTCATCATTCTTCTAGATAGTCGCATACAAAGTGCACGACATAAGCTTACTACATTAGACCTGTAAGCAGCAACTCAAATATCAGGTGCAAAAACTCATATAATAACTTTCAGTCATCCTGAAACGTTCATCTTTCTTCAAAATAGTCGCATGGTAGCATACAAAGCGCATGACATAGTTTACTACCTTAGAGTTGTAAACAGATTAAGCAGCGCCGTAAGTATCTGGTGCAAAAAACGATACAAAAACTAAAGAACAATTCTGAAATGCTCATCACACACGAATGCATACCAGATTAAGCAGCGTCTTAAAAAAATCAGGTGCAAAAACTCATACGAAAACTTAAAAACAACCTGAACTGCTCATCATAAAGAAATGCATACCAGATTAAGCAGAGCCTTCGATATCAGGCGCAAAAAACTCATGCAAAAACTTAAGAGCAGCCTAAAATGCTCATCAAACAGAAATGCATGCACTGACCTGTAAGCACACCAAAATGTGGATCCGCTGCACCAGCTTAACACCAACAGTCGATCAGATCAAGGCAGCACAAGAACGACGATCCCCGAGCTGCAACCACGGATAATAAACACAGAAAAGGAAAAGAAACGAAAGCAAAAGAGAGAGAGAGAGAGAGAGAGAGAGAGAGAGAGAGAGAGAGGGGGGGGGGGGGAGAGAGAGGGAAATTAGAGTAAATTGGATTTGAATGGGAAATGGAGTCCGTTCCTGTGGTCTCACAAAAACCGAGAAATTCTTCCAACCCTGCCTAAAACATTGAAATTAGGGTCCCTAAAACTATCGGTGAGAGTCGACTTTTCAGCGATCCATGCACTGAGCTATGTTGCTCACGTAATGCGGAGTCTTCAATTTTCCTTTGCATTTCGGATGCATCTCCAGAGGTGGAATTTGCTTGCAACTCGGAATGCCACTCGTTTTATCCAAAATTCTCATCCTTGACTAAAAGCATCAACGATTTTGTCCATAATAAAAAAAATTTAGACTTGACATTACGTTGTGGAAGGCCCGTGGGCCTCAGGCCTTCCATGCAGGTCGGGGGCCCTACCCTCGGGCAAGGGCCCTCCCTGCAAGGAAGGCCCTCGGACCAGGGCCTTCCACCGCCCAAAAGACCGATAAAGTCTTGCAAGCCAATTGTTGAAACTCTGATTTCGCTTTAAAGTGGTTTTTTTTTATACGAGGGCCTTTGTTCCAAGGTCCTTCTGGCTTCCTGGGGCTTCTTCACCTGATGTGGGTACGAGGCGCGGGCCGTAAGAAATGGCTCGACCCTTCCTCTACGTAATGTTGACTTGGAGTTTTTTTGTGCGACTATTTTCTTTCGATAGATTTTTTCCAAGACAAACCTTTTACTCTAAGTTTTAAAATCTATAAGTTTTTTAAGTAGTGGCGAATTTTGTTAGTTTAGTGACATGTGCACATGGCTATAGTGCTCACAACAAATCAACAATCTTATTGAGCACTTAATGATTTTAAACACATGGAAGTAAAAAAGATGTAGGGGCAGAGGCCTTGTTCTGATGGCCTTTGCCTTGCCTTGGCCTTGTTCGCCTCACACAACAGGGCCAAAACAAATAGCCTTTCCTCCAAATAGCGTCGGTTTTGACATTTTTTTAATTGATATTCAGTGATTAAGTTATGCCCAAAGTACAAAGCAAAACAAAAAACAAGATCAATAAATCATAAGAAGCTATCCTTTACCTTTCTTTCTTTCTTTTTCAAGTCGCATTTTAGAAGAATAAGAAAAATTGTGTTTTATTCACTTAGTTTAGAGGTAATAAGTTTTATGAGAGGTTGGCTTAAAAATATCAAGGCAATAAGATTTTTTTAAAGTTGGCATGAAAATATCCTACAAGCACGGCTTGGCTAGATGGTTCAAAAGGGTCCCACCGCACCTTATTTGGGCCACAACCTAGGCCACTGGACTAACATGGTCCTACCTTTAAAATATCAACCATGGTCCATGTGCAAGCCACTCATGCCTCCCAAGTTGGCAAGTATAGTACCCAACTACGCTCAAATGATTTACAGAAGGATTATATATTATACAAATCATAATTTCGCCAATATGTTCTATTTATACTTTGCTTGGGAAATTATTCTTATGTATACTTTTACTATCTTTCTTCATAGAAAATATTTGTTTCAATTTATAGTTCTTTTCGTATTATTAATGGAATGTTGGTTATGTTGGAGCTTTCATGTACCTAGAGGGCCATATGATTGTGAAACCCATGTTGTCATTATGTGAGGAATATCCTTTTGCATTGAAAGCAAGTTTTTAAGTTTTGATGTAATGAGTGATGTTGAGCCATTACTCATTACATGCATAAATGCCGAGGCAATACTTAGAGCAAGCATTAAGTAGAGGCAAGAACTTAAACAAGCATTTACATCAAATGAAGCCATGGGCCCCCTGCCCCTTTGGGCCTTTGTGCCCTTGGGTAGAACCCTCACAGGCTTAAAGGCCCAAGCGCAAGACTTTGTTGTCTATTTTCCTCATTGAAGGGAAGTTTGGGCTCAAGAAGATGCATGAAACACAAGGAACATGGCATTTTGTGAGTGACTTTTTGGAAACTTGCAATTGTTTTCAACTTCCATTAATATTGCACTTTTCAACTTTGCTCAAAACAAAATAGTGCTCACCAAAAAGGCATGTGAAATTGCATATTTCATTGTCCATTGTTGCTCAAGGACTGCATTCATATCATGGCAAGAGACAACTATGGCATACATGTTGGATATTCGACAAAAGATGAAGGAAGATTGTGAAGGCATGGAAAAGTGATGAGGCAATGAGGACGTTTTCTAGCACATGTGAAGAGCATAGTACTAATTTCTATGCACGCCACTGGTAAAAAACAATGGGAAGTGTTGCTAGGATGTGAACAAGCTTATGAATGAACCTGTTCTCTTTGCATCCAAGCCTACCACATTGAAAATGGAGAACATATGTTTTCCTTGGATATACTTTTACTATATTTAGGATTTGCAAAACTAGCTATAGTATTTTGGTCATTTGACTTGTTTGACCACATGACCATAATTTGTGCATCATTGTAGTCATGTGTATTTTGTTTTAAATGTAATTGTAAGTCAAAAACATAAGGCTACCCACTTGTGGACGTGATTGGCAAATCTTTTCAAATTAGTATATAAATCAAGGTTTTTGACTAAGAGGTGAAAGATGTGATGCCATGATCCAAGGGAGCCTTGATTTGATGTAATCCATGTATTAGGTCAGGCTTGGTGAAGCTTATATAATGGATTAAAGCCAATGTACATTCTTGATGGGAGAAAATCAAGCACTTTAAATTTCAAGCTTCCAATTGACATTGTCTTTCGATGGCTATTATGCATTGGATTAAGTTATAGTTTCTCATATAATAATTTATTGAATGCATATGTACTTGGTTTGGTTGTTGCAAATTCTGAGTGAAATATCAGAGCAATTTCCCAAGTAGATCTTAAATTGAGCTCTTGTCTACAAAGCTACAAAACTAGCTAGTCTTAGAAAATTCAAGCTCTATTAGATCTAGTACAATCTCTACCACTTAGTCCTTGTGCTTGAAGTTATTTGATATTCAATGCTCTAAATTTACCATGGTATCATAACTGAGGTCAAGTGAGTAATGTTTTCATCAAGATTTTGTGCTATAATCCAGTTTTATGCATAGAATTTGCTTTTTTAGAAATTATTTTTCAATCATTATTTTATTAAGGATTTATTTTGTGATCAATCAAAGTGGAAAGGAGCAGTTTCTCACTTAGTATAATATATTTTGGACCTTCAGATTATTTTTTGATACATTTCCATTGTTGTAATCTCAAAATATAGAATTTGGTTTTGGAGCCTTACTATTTTGAAGCCCATGAAGAGCAATACGTAGACATAATCAATATCCAACTTAATTCAATATTTCTTGAGTTATAGGAAGTTGAAATGGCATCTCTATATTGTAGAAATTGGCTCACTTTGGTTTCGTTTGAAGTGCTTTAATTGCCTTGCATTAAAAATTGGCAAAATTGTCAAACCAGCCTAAATTGTAGTTTGATTTGTGAGGAAATGATGAATAGTTTGAATTTATTCATAAAATCTGATTTTGATCTAGCCTTATTGAAGGAGTGAGTGCGCCCATCTGAGTGTTCTCAGAGTGATTAGATCATATCTTGTTTGATACAAATTTTTGTGAAAAATAGTCAAAAATCTATCTTGGTGATCTTATGACTTTCTGTTTGTGAGCACATTTCACATGTGTAAAATAGTTATAAAAAGTTATCTATCGTAGCTTTAAGGGTTTCGTAAGTTTTTATGTCAAGCATCTTGGTGTAGAGTTGTGATAGGGCCAAAAATTGGCATAGATGGCAAATTGGTCAAATCCACATGTAATGCCTCAATTGAGCCAAAAGTAGCTTATGATGCAATCTCGAGCTAGTTAGGCTTGTAAATAGGCTTGTGACACTTTTGTTAATGTAATTTGATGAGTGATCAAGTCAAAGTGTTGGCTTTGGTCAAGGGGTCCAATAGAAATTGAGAAATCCTCATGAAGGGTCCAATAGAATTGCAAGATGGATGCATCACTCATCCAATAGCATTAGAGAAGCTAGGATTAGGGGTCCAATAGGAAGTCAGCAAAGCTCTCCACGAGTTTTATATGTACTCCTCTTTCCAATCATAATCTAAATTGAGGTTTTGAGCAAATAATCAAGTTTTTGTGAGTATTGTCTTCTCTCTCTACTCGAGACCAATTGGTCTATTCTCTCTCTACCTGAGGAGAGGAGCTTAATTTTACTTAGTTTTTTCATGAAGTACTTCTCTTACATGTAGAAACACTTTAGTTATCAATCTATGCATCTATCTTTGCCTCTTTGCCTTAGATTTTGATCTAGATCTTGGATTTCAATCTAGTATTGATCTATAAGTGCATAAGCTTGCTTAGGAGATCATTCACACACATTAGTGTTAAATTTTTTATGCTAATGAGCATCTTGAAAAAACCCCGAAGGCCGACTTCATATTTTCGGACCTTCACATTTTCTTCTTTACCTTAAAAGCAATCTTTTTTAGGCACCTTCGCCTTGTTCGCTCCTTAGCAAAAAATGTGACACTCTAGCCGAGTGGCCAAAATGCCTTAGCAATCATCTTTGGGCATTTTTGTCTTTTTTGCCTTTTTCGCTCCTTAGAGAAAAATGCGATACTCTAGCCGAGTGGCCAAAATGCCTTAGCAATCATTTTTTGGGCATTTTCGCCTTTTTCACTACCTTTAAAATCTAAGGCACCTTCGCCTTCCTCACTGCCTTCGATGTAAGGCACTTTATGACACCTCTCATGCATCTATCTCAAAGAAGAAGAAGAAGAATATCAAATGTTTCTTTTGTGGCAAGATGGGGCACTATGCTACAAACTGTTTCAAGAAGAAGAATCAATTCAAGCAAGCCAACCTTTCAAATGAGAAAGAAGACTCTATTGCAAGTGATGGAGAGGGATCTCTTATGGTCTCTATTTTTTCATCAACACCTTTCAAGAAGGATGGATCTTGGTACATTGATAGTGGAGCATCTTCACATATGTGTAGCTCCAAGGAGTCCTTCACATCTATTATGCCTTATGGAGGAGCTAAGAAGACTATCTATATAGCAAATGACCAAGAATGCAATATTGAAGGCATAGGAAGACCTCATCTTCTAAAATTCTTTTTGATGATTGCCTTGATGTGAAATTCAATATTGATACTTGTATTATCAAGAGAAACGATGAGATCCTTGCACATGGATCAAGATTTGGAGGCATATACAAGCTTGATCCAAGAGAGAGTTGTGATATTACTTTTGAGACAAAGCTTTCCAAGGAGGAGTTATGGCATAGGAGGTTGGGACATCCCAACTGCAAATCCATGCTTTCTATGTGCAAAGAAGCCAAGGCTATTGGCTTACCAAAGAATCTATCCAAGGAGATCAAGGCTTGTGCTATTGCAAAATCACACAAGAAAGCATATCAAAGATCTTCCATCAAAAGCACTCATCCTTTGGAGTTGATCATACACTCGGATGTGCACTTCTCAACATCTCAAAGCAAGGGAGGAGCCACTTGCTTTGTGACCTTTATTGATGATTTCACAAGATTTACATGGCTATATCTTCTTTCTTCTAAATCTTTGGTGTATGATCACTTCCTTATTTTCAAAGCATATGCTGAGAAGCAATTGGCATTGAAGATCAAAGCTTTGAGGAGTGGTGGAGATCTTGGAGGAAATACACCATATGAAGTATTATTGAAGCCTAAGGTTGATCACCTTAGTGTCTTTGGCGGTTCTTGCTTTGCACATATTCCCTTGGAAACAAGGAGGATAGATGATCCAAGCTCATGGATCATGGTTGGATGCTTATCCAGCAAGGAGGCCTACAAAGCCTTTATACTCTCTATTTCAAAAGCGATTGAGGGTAAAGAAGGCCTACAAAGCCTTTATACTCTCTATTTCAAAAGCAATTGAGGGTAAAAAAGTCATATTTGATGAGGATCTACATTCAACCTTGGAAGGGGCCGAGATCAAGGCATCTCAAGGTTTGAGGAGGAGCCCCCTCAACATATGATTTCAAGGGGATCTTCAAGATGGATGGCCAAGTCCTTATGGCTCATCTTTCATGGTAAAGAGAGGCAAGTTTCAGGTGGTATCCACTTTAGCATTCTCACTTATGCTTCTCTTCCATTACTTGATGCACTATCTTGCTTTATTGAGATTTCTACATCTCAAAGTTCCAATACTAGTTTTCTTATGATGCCTATTATATGGACATATTTCTTGTCATGAAAGGATTAGTTATGTTTTCAGAGTTCTTTGAAGGCAAGAGATTATGTTATCAAAATTATCCTCTTGGAATTTTGTAAGAGGAAGATTATGTTTGATACTCATAGTTTTAAAAATCATGTTTTGAGACGAATTTGTAAACTTCTCTTGAGATGAAGTGAAGCATCCAAAGAGGACACTTACATCCTTGAGCAAGTGTTTAGTCTCAAAAAGATCAAGATTGCATTTGATTTCAAGATTAGATCCATCATGGATAAAGTTCATAGTATGTGGACTAGTCAAGCTAGTATGCTTAATCTTGAAGATCTACACTTTTGCTCATCTTATGATCTTGATCTCTATGATCTTTGTGATATTTATGATGCATGGAAGCCTCGAATTTCCATCTCTATGGTGCAGCCATCTTCATGCAAGTTCAACTTTCAAATCAAAGATCACCATCAAGCATGGAGGAGGCACATTGAAATAGTGGCAAATTGGTGGAGTACTCTTCAAAGATATTGGCAAGAGATTTCTACCAAAGAGATCTTATCATGGATTTTGTGAGGTGCTGCTATGATGGATCCTTTTGTTGGTTTTTTACTTCATATACATACAAAAGGATCCACTCAAAAGTTTCACAAGCTCCTTGATCTTACCAAGCTAGTTTTTGAGGAGTGTGAAAAATAGTAAAAAATCTATCTTGGTGATTTTATGACTTTATGTTTGTGAGTACATTTCACATGTATAAAATAGTTATAAAAAGTTGTCTATCATAGCTTTAGGGGTCTCCTAAGTTTTTATGTCAAGCATCTTGGTGTAGAGTTGTGATAGGGCCAAAAATTGGCATAGATGGCAAATTGGTCAAATCCACATGTAATGCCTCTATTGAGCCAAAAGTAGCTTATGATGCAATCTCGAGCTAGTTAGGCTTGTAAATAGGCTTGTGACACTTGTGTTAATGTAATTTGATGAGTGATCAAGTCAAAGTGTTGGCTTTGGTCAAGGGGTCCCAATAGAAATTGACAAATCCTCATGAAGGGTCCAATGGAATTGCAAGATGGATGCATCACTCATCCAATAGCATTAGAGAGGCTAGGATTAGGGGTCCAATAAAAAGTAAGCAAAGCTCTCCACGAGTTTTATCTGTACTCCTCTTTCCAATCAAAATCTAAATTGAGGTTTTGAGCAAATTTGAGTGTAATCAAGTTTTTGTGAGTATTGTCTTCTCTCTCTACCCGAGACCAATTAGTCTATTCTCTCTCTACCTGAGGAGAGGAGCTTAATTTTACTTAGTTTTTTTCATGAAGTACTTCTCTTACATGTAGAAACACTTTGTCAATCTATGCATCTATCTTTGCCTCTTTGCCTTAGATTTTGATCTAGATCTTGGATTTCAATCTAGTATTGATCTATAAGTGCATAAGCTTGCTTAGGAGATCATTCGCACACATTAGGGCATTCTCACACGTGTGAAATTTCACAATTTTGTTTTCAATCATATGACTTATATACCAGAAATAGTCTTTGTGAATAATGTATCAATGAAGCATAAATGACTATAATAGACACAATCAAGCAATCTCTCGCAAATATTGACCAACAACATGTAATATATTTAGTGGATAAGCAATGGCAAAGGGTTTTCCCACGAATAATATTATGGCCACATTCAGCTTAAAGGATTTGAAATAGTCCTGATATGGTAGACCGACTCTCTAGTATTCGAGATTGTTGGTTACGCCTCAATTTTATTCCATGTCAAGGCCAATTTGTTACTAATAAGCTTGAGAGGACTCCGACACTCTTATTGAGACATGTAGAGCAGTGCATGCATGAGGATTGCATGGGATATGTGACCTATGTTTAGATGGACTGCATGGGAGGTTGCACGGATGCATGCACATGCTTCTAACCCCTATGTATACGAGTAGGGACTCACCCTCCTCCATTGTAAGCTTGTGGCTTTAGGTTGCAGGATTCTCTCCTCTCCTTAGGTGTTTACTTGCCATGGCTCGGGGGTGAGGTTTTATTTACATCTCTAGCTGGATGGGTGGTATTTACTTGCCATGGCTCGGGGGTGAGGTTCTACTTACATCTCTAGCTGGATGGGTGTGTTAACCTTGTCCTCATCTTAGTAGTCTTCTTGTTGGTCTTTACAAATAACCCAAGCAATACTAATAAGCTAAATAATTAGTGAATTAGTAGTGCCTAAATGATAGTCCTATACTTAGAGTACTTGACTTTAGAGTAGCTAAAAAATATTGTTTGGAAGTAATTATGAGCTCGGTGAAGGTTGGTTTGACTATTTGTAACAAAAATTAGCCTTGTTAGTGATTTTTTAATCTCTTTTTCACTTGAAAAATCAAATTTTCTTCATCATTTTTTTTTTCTGATAAATTTTTCTCACTTTTTCTCATGTTTTTTTTACCTAGATAGGAACAAAATAGGAAGTTATGGCTACCAACACTTGTGTAATTAGTTGCCATTAATTGGAGTATCAAATCACATTTCATCCAGATGTTCCAATACTATCACTCCATATGATAGAGAACCAAGATAGTATTTGACTATTCATTCATATTGAAGTGTGAGCTACTTGACCTTTTTTTTTTCTCCTAATAGAACTCCTACACATAGTTTATGGCCAACAATTCTCAAGTTGCCATCACAAATAAAGTTTTTCTTGACAATCTATTTTTGGGAAATGTGACTTGAAACTAGTGTTGAGAAATTACCATGAACCTAGAGCTATCTCGCCAGTAATATACATGTCTCGTACATGATCCATTAAATCTTATGGCTACCAACCAAGTAATTTTGGACTTAACTACCATAACAATTGACAATTTAGACAATTGTTTCAATATCTTCGCCAAGTCTAACATAATTTCTAAGAGTAGTCCACAAGTACTATTAGTAACACTATTGGAAAGACCATGTATGTATATTATTGTCCTCTCAACCTCAAATCAAATTAAACTAAAGACCATGTATGTATATTATCCTCCTCTCAACCTCAAATCAAATTAAACTAAGGTAGGAGAGTCCGACAAAATTTGATTACTAACTTTTCTTTTTCTAGGCGTTGGGGTGATTATTTGCTTCATGCCCTACGCTCTTCACTCTTTACGATGTGGTGGCATAGCAGCCCTAACTAACACACATGTGCCACCATGACGTGAAAAAACATTCCATGCATGAAAAACCTCAAAAAATTGCTCAGAATTTCTCTTTCTTTCACATGGACACAAGCTTTCGTCCCCATAAACTACTTGTCCATGTGCTTTGACTCCAATATATAATGAACAAGGTCTTCTTCTGCCTTGTCTACATGGTCAAAAACATGGTAGAGCATTGGATTTATGAAATAAAGGATCTGAAATGGATCTAATAAATTCACAAGAGGGATTGGATGCATTGCCATCAAGAATTCTATCATCTAATGCAAGCTAGAATTAATGCTACCTTGAAAAACAAGCCAGAACAATCAATATCCAAGTGATTAATGATAAAAGCACTTCACACGTCTGGAAGACAACCTGCTGTATGGATAGAGACTTGATCACAAAGTACTAACAACAATTAAAGTATTGGATCACAATAACTGCATGTAAATAGCGAGAGACACAAGCTTGATGCAAATTCCTCTTGATCTCTTGATTATCCACAACATTTTGCCACTCATAAAGTCTCAGCCTCATCCAAGGCCAACTAATGAAATTGCACCTCTTGAAAAAAGCTAGAAAATGGAAAATTTGCCCTTTGGCTACAAAACTTGACTTTTTACCTACACGGCTCTTGATATTATGTACAACCCACTCTATGCCTATGCTTCACATGTGGGAATAGGTTCGTGCTAACTGAAGCTTTTTTTTTGCATGGAAACTATGATGTGCATGCAAACCACTCTTTTTTGCTTGCTATGGATTGATTGCATACCACTTACAAAAAAGCAAAGTGTAGCATGCAAGCCACTCTTTTTTCGTGTGCCCTTAACCAAGGTCCAAGCCTAAAAAGTTGAGAACACCACCATGGTTTGTCCTTTAACATTGACTTTCTTCCAAACCCCAATTGACCAATCAATACATGGTATTAATGCCTTTACAAGGCAAGGCCAAAAACAAGGTGGATTTGACAAAACTTTGTCCCCATGCATGCGCATTCTCAAAGTCAAAGAATCATTTGATTGCTAGCAAATGAATAATTTTTTTTGCATGGACTTGCAAATCAAAAAACATATTAGTGTTGAAACTTATGAAGTCTCGACACATTAGTTGGAAACAACTCTTCACGATAGCTTACTATTTCACTGAAAATCACAAGAGAAAAACTTCAGAACCAACATCACGCAGAGGAAGGGTTATTTCTTGAGGCCTTTCTATCCAAGCGAGGAGAGCAAGCCAAAAGAAGAAATAAAAGAACATGAAAAGCCATGCTTCACCAGTGGCGAGAGAGCTCCTGCCCAATCCTCAACTTGCCATTAAGCCCACGTTCGATCGCCGTATCTTAATGACACCTGGATCATATGAAGAACTACAAAAACAACGGATTCTGCCGTAAGCAATCGGATTTCACCACATTATTATGATCAACCATCGAAACGAGTCAGAGTTGGTAGACATCCCAATGCTACCTAGCAAAAGGCTAAGAGGTCTAGTGTAAAATATCCAAGATCTTGTGCCATTATCAAGGGTCTCTTAAAGCCACCTTGAAACCCAAAAAAAAGGGAAAAAAAGTGAACATCACAAAAAGAGAAGAAGAAGAAGAAGAGGCAGCAGGCAAGGAGTGGGGATGACGATGGTTGCCAGCAGCTCCTCCTCTATTCTGCGTCACTCTTTCCTCTCCTGCTCTCCATTTCCTGTGCCGATCATCTCTCCTCGCCTCTCCTTGCCATTGCCATCATCATTAGCTCCTCTTGCTGCTGCTTCCTTGGTTCACAATGTTCATGTCGCTTGGACGCGCATCCCAGCAAAGCTCGCCTTCTCACCGGATATTGCAACTCTGGGCGGAAGAAAGCCCAGCCATCTTCTGCTCTCCTGTGCTGCGGTATGTTTCGCTGTCAATGCCGGTGTTCATTGTTCAATTCCTTCGAAAGCCTCATTTTCTATATTGGGCTCTTTTGTTTGATGTTTTGGAATAGAATCTTTGTTAACGCATTTCTGTATGTAATTGGAGTAGGCATTGTTCATGGCGGTTGTACATACCGTTGGTAATTAGAAAGAGTAGGATATACCATTTGCATTATGCACCAATTTTGCCGCTATACATCATCCGTCCATGAGAATGAAGTATGCAAATCCGTACCTGTATCTCTACGCAAAACATACGTTTGGCTAAAAATACATATTCTTCACATACCATTAGCAACTCTTAGAGAGAGCAGGATATAACATTTGAGCTATGCACCAAACAATGCCAAAGCTAAGGCCATTTCTCACGTGAACCCGTTGATGATACATGAAAAGAGTAGGGATGTATCACTTTCTCAATAGAATAATTTTTCAACTTCCCTTCTCGCCCTTTCTTTATCCAACTGCATTGATTCTCCTTGCTCTCCCGAAAAGATTGCTTCCTCTTTTCCATGGCAAATGTTGCACTACCTCTTGGCATCATGTTTTGCCTCAACTCGTTGCTCAATTCTTTAGAGGTTGTTCATAGTATAAAAGATTATGGGGAACTAGCTTGGTTCAAAATCCTGCACTTGTACTATAATCTAAGAAAATACAACAAGAATAAGAATAGAGCATAGAAAATTATCAACATGCACATGCACTACTAAGATGAAGAGATAGATATCTCAATTAACTAGGAAGACTAAATTAGTGAATGCATTAACACCAATAGAGGGTCAAGATTGGGTTTTCCTTTCGTCCCCCAACCAATTAGCATAATTTTTGATCCCACAATGTAGTACTAAAATAGAAGTGGTGCCAAGAGGGTTTTGTCCTATATCAGACTAAGAGAACTTAGAATCATTACCAAAATTAGAGGATTATCTTAACAAGAATACATAAGGACTCCTCAACTTTGGAAGCACTTCACTTGATTGGCTTTGCTCTTTAGTGCTAGCCTTCATGATGATTTAGCTTCCTTCACCTCTAGCAAATTGATAGAAACTTAGTACTTCAGTCTTTGTACAAACATATGAAGGCCAACATGGACATGTGTTTGTGATATAGCTTGCACTTACCCTTGGTCATGAAGATTGCACCTCTCCTTTGTTATGTCAAGCACTATCCTAGAAATAAAATCGATATATTTTCATGTTGTGTTAGTAGACATGTCATTTGGCACATGACTTTGTTGAGATAAGATTGACTCCTGAACCTCCATCTATCACGGTTGTCTCTCGATCGAAATATTTGTGTGGTATCGGCAAGGTGATATTTCTTTGCTCACTCTCCAAGCCGCCCCTACATTGAGTACTTTGTTTCAATCTTCAAATCTGGCACAAAATAGTAGGAAAGGATTGTCCAAGATTTTTTTGGGTTTAAACCATAGTTGCACTGCGTTTCTGAAACGCGTTTCAGAATCGCGTTCAGAAACGCGATTCTGAAACTCGTTTCGGAAATTTTTGAAAAAATTCCAGAAACTTTTTTTTAAAAAAAAAAAATGGGTTTTTTTTTTTGGGCAATATGGGTATCAGATGAAAGCTCTAATTAAGAGCATAATTACTGTGTAATTTGCCGACTGTTTCGGGTGCAGGATGGTCCAGTTCAGGTGCATTAATCCATGTTGGGTTCTGTGAAGGATAAAAATTCAAAACTAACCTCTAGCATGTCTGTTACGATCACAGATGGTCCCAGTAAGTGTGTTTTCCCCAAACCCCCCACCGGGGGGGCTACCGCCCCCCGAACCCCTTGAGCATTTATTGAAAACCAGAGCAAATAACAACCAAATAGCTATTGACAATAAGATCTGTTTGTGCCCCATCTACTGCACTTTTGAGAGGCAAAATGCTCGTTTGACCATTGATCCCCTAAAGAAATTTCAGCCATAAGCTATTTTTCCAAAAAAAAAAAAAAAAAAAAATGTATTTATTTATTTTTTTTTTTGCGATTATGGGAGGAGAAACGCGTTTCTCAAAAACGCTTTTTTTTTTTTTTTTTTGCGATTCTGGGAGGAGAAACGCGTTTCTCAAAAACGCGGTTTCCGAAACGTCTCCTCCCAGAAACGCGATTCTGTGCAACTATGGTTTAAACCTTGTAATGAGTGCAGCTTTAACTACTTCCCAGTCAAATCATAATTATAGTTCTCATTTTTAGATCTTGGTCTAAGTTGTGGCTAAGTAGTTTGTGCTAATTCTTTCTATTTTATGTGGTGCGTTTATGCTTTTCAATTTCTAATGGCAAGTGAGGTGAGTGATGAATTGAAAAATATCCTATTTTTCTTTGAGGAATTACAAACTTCATGTCCAGTATTGGCATTAGTTCATGTTTTCTTAGTATTGTAGTTGGAGGATGCTATCTGCCGCGTCTTTAATGGTCTATTTGTGCTTACTATGTTGCTAAATTTGCCATAAAGTTCATAACATGGTATTAAAGCACTTTTTAGGGCACTTGGAGGTTGATCTACACTTGGCTAGACTTTTGAGCACCTACCTTTTAGTAAGACATTTGTGTAGCAATTTGAATTTTTTCGTCATAACTTTCTCTCAGGCAAACTCTAAATCTGAACCAATTCAGACTATTCTTCGAAGATCATATACAAATTGCTTGCTTAAGTGGATACGTTCAAAAAGAATTTATACGAAGAAACCCAAAAGATTTATCAATCCAAAATTTGAACATTGGGTCTATTGAATTCACAAAGTGTTGTAGGGGTTAAAACAGTAACTCAGGGCCTGGTTTTCAAAAATTAGTGAATTTCGTTGGCAACTTGGTTTCATGTGTAATACAGTAGGCAACAATGTTAACAAGAAGTCTCACGGTACCCATTACACTACTATTGCTTTATATGTGAAAATTCGTTGGAAACATCTCTCAACCACTAGTGCTTTAAGAAATACATCTGCAAATGTTTGAGAAAGAGCGGGCTTGAACAACACCTTAGGATACCTCAATATAATGCTTGTCCCTTCCAAGTCTCATGAAGCTCTTATAATCCCACTCTGATCTAGTCAAATACAACTGAGAATCTTATAGTATGAGATTGCGAAAAGGATACTATATGTACGATAGTTGCAAAGGATCACGATCCGCTAAAGCAAAAACCAAATAGACAGTAAATAAGCTCCCTTTAAGTAGTAGTAATGGCAGGAGGAAAATCTATCTTTACACCAGATACAAATTCAATGATGTGAGCTGGTTTCGGCAAAAGGACTGAAGAAATTTTCTGGATAAATTTTTTGATGCAACAAGAAACATGGCTCAGAAATCCAAGGTTTCCAGAATTAAGGGGTTATGCACTATTGGCTTGTTGATTTTACTGTGGTACCTAAGCATGTTTCAGCAATCCGGATTGCATCCCCAACACCAATAACACAATCCAGTGATACTCAAGTCGATGCTTAATAAAAATATTTCATATATTGTACTGTCTAAGTATAAAAAAATCTGGACAAAATAGATAACATATCCCCACAAGTTGTTGATTCCTAGATATCTAGAGTCTGATGTACACTTAACAAGAGGTCAGCTATGTACACAAAAAACAAAGTGTAACTCTGATAGTTAGCATGTGTGATAGGATAAGGTAACTACCAATGCAAAATTCTTATTCTTCGACATTTAACGTAGTTAGACTACAAAATTAACCAACCTTCGACAATTATTAATTTATTTCTTGTCCTTGCCCTTGCTTGAATTTTTTTTCTGTTGACAAGACAAGTTATTGGTGGACAACGATTGGGGATTGCAGATAAAATCATCAGATTTTCAAATCCCACATCTTAAATTGAGTCTGCAACTCTAGTAGAGTCTACTGCATCTATTGAAGTAGCAGTTCACTAGAGTTTTTACTCCTGAGTGTTGACCATAGCATAAAATGTGGGTAAACAATTGATACGATTGGGGAGTTTTCACTCCTGAGTGTTGACCATACTACATAGCATAAAGTGCAGGTAAAAAATCGATACGATTCAACAATAGAGATAACCGGTACTTATAGCTATAAACCGAATGTGGAAAAAATGACTTCTAGCTTTAAAGTTTACAGTAAAATGGCCGAACACTACAGTGAATCTCGATACAACAATATATTTAGCAAATTTGTTTCTCCGTTTATTTTGTAAAAACCAACATAGTGTTAAGTTAACAAGAATCTACCCAACTTTACTATTTTACTATTTTTAGCTATATTTCTCCAAAAATTGCTGGGAAAAAACAATACAGTTTCGATATGTACAGCAATTTTAAAAAGAACATCAAGAATCATTCATGGTTCTAACTTCTTGGACAGTTGTCCAACAGGCCTGAGAAATGTTTTATAGTAAAGCTATCATGTTGTTTGAAATCACTATGCAACACATGCTCTGGTTCAGAGAATTCCTACAATAGCTCAAGGAGCTTCATTTAAGGTTGGCAAGTATTAGACAGGGACTTGCGTCCACTACCATGAGCCTGTAGAGAGAAAATGAACGTTCTAGCTCATGCAAGCAAATTTCCTTTTTTTGTGAATAACGAAAAGCAAACACTCATGTACAGGGATTTAGCCACTAGCAATGACTTCAAAGGGGAGGATTGACCTGTTAGAAGTGTGATTCAAGCCAGGAGTAACCAATGATGCAGGAGGCTGGACCAACAAACAAGAAATTAGATTTTTTGAGAAGTATGAGGTCCAAAAACACTATGAAAGGTCCACAAAGGCTACTTGGAGGGTTCTGGCTGCCTAGCAATCATCAAGAATCTATGAATTTGTTGTCCTACAGCACATGTCAATTTACATAAGGTTTTTTAAGCAATCAGTACACACAAACTTTTCAAAAAGAGTGGAAGAACCTGCCTATAGCCTCATATTTTTGCCATTTCAGGCCTGAACTGCATCAAATTCATGTTGCATAAGAAACTTCTAATTATTTGAAATCTCATTCTTTGGCAGTTTTCAAGCTTTTCTCACATACATGCTTACTGTAGCTCTACCCTGATGCTATACACACGTCGTTCTACCCAACAGCAGCTAAAACATGCCTAGAAACATGCATAAGGTTTTTGTACAATCAGTAATTTGTAAGCTGTAACCTTAGACCTACTACAAAGTATTTTCAAAACTGGAAGAGCTCTTCTAATTTCAATCTTCTTACTACTAGCTATAACATTGCTTTGAATTGATGATGGAACTTTGAAGCCTTCAAGCCAGTGGCCACTAAGGACTCAAATCTGTTTAGGAATCAACAGTATGAACTAAGGACTCAGGACAAGAATAAGGAGACATGACTTGATAATCGATTTCCAGCTGATTGCACCCTAAAAACTAGGACAACACTTTTTTTTTTTTGTTTTAGTAGACGGCTAGAAATAAAACGAACAAACGATTTGTCATGGCGAACCTGAGAGGTCCAATTCTTTCCTGAGTGAAACGGTTGAATTCTCTGGTTTGACTTGAAACATTGGTAGTGATCTGCATTTTCAACTTGCAATCTGCTTGTTATTTGTTTTGAAGAGATTTGTTTGGAAAGATTATCTCTCTTTATTGGCTAGCTCAGTTTCAGCTTTTCATTCAACCCATTGTGCGCTTATCTTGCCTTAAGGCAACAGGGTTAGTGGTTGATGTTAAAGCTGATACTCTTGTGTATCCTTCTCTGCGTACAATGCTAATGACACTCTGATAACGAAATGCTCCAATTTGCTAGACATTTAGAAGCTTTAGCATATTGGAGTCAAAGGTGGAGGAAGCTGATAACAAAATCTCTGAAGCAGAAAGGGGCACAATTTTTGTGGCTGGGGCAAATGGCAACACTGGAAAGCGAATTGTTAAGGAGTTACTGTCAAAAGGCTTTAAAGTTCGTGCTGGTGTACTAGATATTGACAGAGCCAGGAATTCAATCCCAAAAAATGATGATGTTGAGTTCGTAAGTTTTCCATTCTTTGTTTTTCTAAAAACAAATCATGAACTCTAGAGCTTAGACTTCGAACCTTCAGAAGGAGTTGCTTAAGCCAATGAGGTTTCTGCGTTATCCTTATTCAATTCTGTTTTATGCTAGGTATTAGCAGATGTGACAGAGGATCCAGACCGTTTGGCTAGAGCCATTGGGAATGTTGATGCCATCATTTGTGCTACTGGCTACAGACGATCATTTGATCTTTTAGCACCATGGAAGGTGAGTTAAATTTGAAGGTCTGCATTTTCCTCCAGGCTCAGAAGGTTTTTCTACTGCAAAAAGGGTATTCATCTCAATGCATGGTAAAAGTTGAATGGAGCTAATTTTGATATTTTTGCTGTACTTAACTCATCTAGAAGATGCAATAGAATGTCTGACAAGTTTGGCAATGATATAGGTTGACAACTTGGGAACAGTCCATCTAGTAGATGCAAGCAGGAAAAATGGTGTGAAAAGGTTCATACTTGTAAGTTCTATTTTGGTGAATGGTGCTGCTGTAGGGCAGGTCTTTAATCCTGCTTATATAGTGCTCAATGTCTTGGGCCTCACTCTCATTGCAAAACTTCAAGCAGAGAATTATATCCGCAGATCAGGCATAAACTATACCATCATCAGGCCTGGAGGACTGAAGAATGACCCTCCTGCAGGCAATCTCGTTGTTTCACCTGAGGTGAGAGTAGGAAAAGCTTTATTTCCGTGACCTTTTCGTCAAAGACGTTATATTGATCCATGCAATATCTTTCTTTGAAGCAAGAATTTTTGAATTGTGACCTTCAGTTCTTACTAATGCTCTGTGGGATCTTATTAATGTTGAAAACATTAGTTGTGGCTGAAGGTTGGCATGAAGTATGATGAACAAACAAGCTCATCTTGATGTCAAAGCCCCGTAATCTAACAAAAGACCAGTGTGATTCTTTCCTGGGCATGATTTCTATTATGTGAAATGGTTGTCTGTTAGCAGAATCAAAACCATTTTCTGGCAAAAATCACCTCTTTCCTTAGAAGAAAGACTATTGGTCATTTCTGATATTTTGATTTCATTTTGGCAGGACACTTTGTTTGAGGGTTCCATATCTCGAGATCTTGTGGCTCAAGTTGCTGTGGAATCGTTATTGCATCCAGAGGCCTCTTACAAGGTGGTTGAGATAATAGAACGACCAGATGCCCCCAAAAAATCCTTTCGAGAATTTTTCAGCTCCATACCCTCTTAAGAGTTCATTCTCAGCTTTTTCTTTAAAATACTGCTCAGCCCAAAGTAAGGTTGTTATGCATTGCAAAATGTGAATCACAGTTGGTTAAGTGGTAAAATGTCTTGTATTCTCATTGCAACGATGAATTTCTTCTTAAGCTAATTCAATGTGGCAAATAAGCAAAGTATTTGCGCATGATCTTTTTTGGGTATTGTTTACCAGAGAACCAATTGCAGCAACAGTACGGTTTACCAATCTTGAATTGCACGATTTCAGGAACAACATTTTGGAATCCACATTGCATGCTTGTGGGGACACGTGAAACTTTGTTGTCTCAAAGAAGAACACGATCTTATCAGAATAAGTTTGAAAAAGATCATATGATTTCCATCCAAAATGAAATAGAAAAGGTGAGTGTCAAACATGATCCTTGCTGTCCCTTTGAGTCCATTCCAACCCTCAATAGACTCACAATCTAGGAAGAGATATCGAGGAATTTGTCTCCTATAGTGACTTTTGTTGTTGCACTTGGCTGAATAGTGAAGGATTTAGAACTGTTTAGATAATTGGAAAATGGAATTCCCTTCACTGGCACTGATTTCAAAGGTTCTTGATGAGGATCCACTTCTCTTTATCCAGCTTTGTTGATTCACTTTGTTGCACAAGGGGTATTTTTCAGCTTCTTTAACGTGTAATCTGTACTAACTCTATGAACAACTTGGACTATTCTCTCTTTGCTCTACTAGGGTAGAATGTTTATCTCTAGACAATGGCTTTGTCAAAATATTAGCCAACATATTGTCTGTATGACAGTAACTTAGTTCAACATCTAGGTTCTGAATTTTTTTCTCTAAGAAAATGGAACTGAACTTCTTTGTGTTTAGTTCTAGCATGAGTACGTGGGTTCAGAGATAGAGCTATGCAGTTCTGATTGTCGCATTGGAGTACGTGGGTTCAGAGATAGAGTTGTGCAGCTTTGATTGTCGCACTGGAGTATTGTTGGACCGATTTGTGGGAATAGTAGATCCTGCAGCAGCCTCCTCAGCCTCCTCCTTGCCTTGAAGGACGTAACCTTTTGGTTGATAGATGAACACATTTTTTTGTATATATCCGTGTAGGAATGCCGTCTGGACGTCCATATGGTGAATGTCCAGATCTTCTGCAACAACTATAGCCAATAAGGTATGAATAGATTGATGCTTTACCACTGAACTAAAGGTCTCAGTGTAGTCTATCCCATATACTTGTTCAAATCCTTTAACCACCAGTCTAGCTTTCCATTTGGATATTGATCCATCTGGTTTAAGCTTTAGCTTGAAGATCCACTTGGAGTCAATTGGTTTTACACCTGTAGGAGAATTGACAAGACTCCAGGTCTTGTTTTTCATTAGAGACTGATACTCAGCATTCATAGCAGCTTTCCATTTGTCTGTATCGGACATTGACAGTGCTTCTGCAACAGTGGCAGGTTCATCATGACTGATAAACGCCTGAGGGGTGAAACGATCAGGTTATTGTCGTTGTCTTGCAGACCTTCTAACTATAGGTGCTTGAGTGGACGATTCTCCTTGGTGAATGACTGGGATCATAGCATCTTGTGATTGAATAATCGTGGGTCTAGGCCCATCGACGGTAAGTGGAGCCGTAGGGATGAACTCCATTGTCTGAGCAGTCGTAGGTCGTTGCCTGTCGATGGAGGATGGAGCTGCTATGACATGCTCTTGCATTGGCTGCTTCTGCTTGAAATCGTGATACTTGTCTTCAAGAAAGACAATGTCGCGACTGACTGATATCTGGCCCGTAATAACTGTTGAAATGGAAAAATAATTCATCTTGACTTTAGGCTTGCTACAAACATTGTACTATGCAAGTATGTTGTTCCATAAATGCAAATGCCAAGTTTGGCCTAGATAGAACTCGAGCTATATGGATATGTCATATCTAGTTTGATGATTACAACTTGCATATAGATTGTAGACTTAGAATTAGCAAAAATATGCTAGTAGAAACTCGTGGCATTTCACATGCATTAATTGTAAGTGATCCATAGTGACATGCAAGGCATGCACAAAGTGAAATGGACACATGCATAATGACTTGTACATTTTTAGTTAGAACTAGGACACTTGGTAAAAGTAGGTAGAAATTCATGCATGAGATGTGACAAATGTCACATAAACTCTAGTTTTCACTTTAGATGTCATTAAAAGGTGGATGGATGTGGTTTTACCTCGAGCTACCTCCTCAGACTCCATAAATATGTGTAGCTCTTCTCATATTTTTTGATGAAGAACCAAAGCTTTGTAGCTATCTCTTGCCATTTTGGATCTACAAAAAAAACGGGGTTGGCTCAATTGGTTAGCTTGGCATCCAAAGTTTCTTTGGTCCCAGGTTCGAGCCTCCTCTTGGAAACCAAGAAGCATTTTGGATCTACACACTAACAGAAAGTGAAAAATCGTAACTCTGTATATACAAATTTCCTTCTTTGGAAGTAGAGAGAATTTCATTTGAATACACAGCCTCAAGAGAATCCAGTACCACCTGAGGCACCAGTACCCAAAGAATCCCCAACCCGTCAGTCTTTGTTGTACCATTACCAGGAGCCATTTCACATAATCGATGAGCTCCTAGACTCGATCTGCCATGTTATGATGGTACTACTGACCCAACATGCTACCTTCAGATTTATGAGGAAGCATGTGAAGTCTATGGAGAGACAACTCTAGAAGAAAAACTCCAACTCTTTAGTATGACCCTCACTGATGCCCCTCGCGAGTGGTATTTCAACCTTGAGCGTCATGAATGAAACGAGTGGGAATCACTCAAGGACTCATTTGTTAAGAGATTCAAATCATCTAGATTCTTCGAAAGCACATTCTTGTTGCTTAGTAAGATCAAAATGAGAAAGGAGGAGAGGGTACGCGATTACATCAAATGACTCAAACGTCTTAAGACTAAATGCCCTGCTCACTTAGCACCTGACCAAGCCGTGCTCATATGGTTCACAGCTGGCCTCCCGAAATCTATCAGGCGTGAACTTAGACCTCCATAATCTTATGCTACCTTGCGAGATGCTATGGATGATGCCATCCGCGAAGAAGACGAAGGCTCCGATGAAGAATACGTGCCAACGTTCGTGAGCCATTGTTACTGACCAAAGCCATAGATCCCAAGGAGAAGGATCCTCTTCCAATGTTGTCACACAATTGTTGTTACAGCAACTTGAAATCATGAACAAAACCCACCAGGCACATATGGATAAGCTATCCAAAGATTTTGAATAGGAATTGAAAAGTACCCCACCGCAAGGGCCTACTGTCAATCAATTTCCCCAATGTGATAATGTTTGGTGTCCCACATGCCAACAAAATCACACAATAAACAACTGCCCACAGAACAGACAGATAGCTCAAAGATTTTGCATCTTTTGCAGCACCAACAACCATGATACATCTACTTGTATCTACAATCCGAGAATACAAGCCGTTGCACGACAATACCAATGGAGGATGCAACAACGGGGTTCCCAAATTACAAGTTATTAGAGACTCACATTCCAACAAGCACCCCCACAATGCTTAGCACTATCTGGACCTAATAATGCAGCACCAACCTTAGTAGTGTGACAGCCTAGCCCTCGGATGAACCGTCAGATCATCCCAGCAAATTTTGCCAATAGTACCTTGCACCAAGAAAAACTCCACACGCATTCGCATGTGTGTGGATTATAAGAGGTTGAACAAATAAACTAAGAAGGACTACTACCCATTGTCGTTCATAGACCAAGTCCTAGAAGAAATGGCAAGAAGAGACCAGTACTCTTTCATGGATTGTTTCGCAGGCTATAATCAGATAGCCATAGCAGAAGAGGATAAATTGAAGACCACCTTCACAACCACGTTTGGGGTTTTCGCTAGTCAATCAAGCACGGTGGACACCAATTTACTCTCTTCTCAACTTGATTGTTGTGGGACAATCAATGACATCATCGAAGTTGGATTTAGGCAATTCAGCTTTTTCATATTTGATGTCAAATGGTTCAAAGTTATTTGCAATGGTCCCCAACCAATTGTCAAGAAAGATGAGAGTGGTTATTTTGCCATTGACTCTACCAAGATCAAAGCGATACATTTGTTTTTCCTCAACAATGTGAGCAGGTATATTTCTTCTATGTCTTCAAGATGTCTATGCTCTTTTGTTGTCAATCAATCGATTTTCAATATGCAAAAAATGTATACCCAAGCAACTGTAATGTAGCTATGGATACTAATTATGATTCAATGTTTATGTTTACATCGATTAAATCAATCCCAATTTTTCAAATCCCAGATGGTGATATGTGATTCAAGTCACTCATCGAAGTAAAAGAATTTTGGAAGATAGAGATGCCATGGGAGGATGTGGTGCTGCCAACTGATGCACCTCATGAACAAGATCGTGATGATGGATTCGTTGACACATTTTTGGAGGATGATCATGTGCAAGCTTCACAAGCTAATGATGGTGTTGAGCATGATGCATCATCATTGGATGGATCGACGACACATGACACACCTTCTCGATCTCACTCATTGTCACCATCGCCATTAGCTTTTGAAGATCAGCTTATTAATAACGAAGCTGTAGGAGATATTTGGGTAGAATTAGAGATACACTCATTTGGTTTGGTGGATTTGTCACATGATGATACTGAAAATGATAATGATAAACCAGCAAATGAATTATTGTAAGGGATGGAATACAAGGCCTAAGGGGCATTTCAATGGAGCCCAGAAGCATCAAGGAAAGAAGTACCTTACAGGGAAGTAGCCTATGGAAATAATGAATTTATGTAATTATTGGCCCAAGCATGGCGTCCTATGAGTACAAGCCCATCTTGAAGAGCCGTTAGTAGACAAGTTGCATTAGGCCCCAAGTATGGCACCTTGTGTGCATAAGTCCAACTTGTGGTGCCATTAGTCACTAGGGGGCAATGAACCAATTTTTGCAAGTCTCAAGGTTTAAACTTAGATTAAAAAAGTATGCAAAAGTTAATGTCAAGATCCAAAACAATAACTTGCATCCTATATTGAGACTTGAAATGCCTTGTTCCATAAGTAAGTGCGGAAAGGAAACTCCACAAGCTTCTATAAAGAGAAGCCCTTTTATGTAATTTATATCCTTAATGTATGAGAGCTAAGTGCTGCCATTTTGGGTCCACTTGTGCTAATTTTGGTGTTTGGCTAAATTTATTGTGACTTTGTGTAGTATGCATATTTGCTTCAGTTCTTGCTATTTTAGCCCCATTTTAGCATAAGTGCTTTCTCTTTGAGTGTTTCTATTTCTAGTTAAGTTTGTAGAGTGTGGTTAAAGAGAGTAGATTGGATGTTAAAGTGCGAGTGGGTGGAAGAGTGTGTGTGTGAGTGTGTTGCAAGAGAATGTGAGACAAGTGAGAGAGATAGATTAATGGTTAGTTTAATTTGGTGATGTTTTGGATGGAATGCTATTTGTTTGCAAGTAGAAGTAGATGTTAACACTCTTTGTTTTGCAAGCATCTTCACGGCTCCTAGGTTCGAGCCCGCTTCCCGTGCTACAAACGACTTAGGAGGAGAAGGTGGAAGCCCTCCACTTCTTGACAACATTGGCGCCGTTGTCGGGGAGCCAAATGCTTGCTAACTTTTGTTGTTTTCCATTTTTTCTTACTTGCTTTGTTGTAGGGACTGGTCACTAGTTTTTAGTGGTTACTTTGGAAATTTTTTTATGACTGTTATGCTTGTGATCTGGGTGTTTTGAGCATATGTATGTGAGGAACTATCATGAAACTATCATTCCCCCACAAAACAGTGCAAAAACAACCTTCAAACTAATTATTTAAACCATCATGAATCTGCCTCCCCAAATCTGACTGTGGCAACTTGACACAAACTGCCGAGCAGGGTCTTGAATCCCCAACTGATGTTTGGAGGCCTAAAGCTTGTCAACTTGACTCGCCCTTTTAATGGAAGCTAAAGTAGACCTTGAACTACCATCTATCAGAGGGGCGAGCTAGAGCAGTAAGATATGAAGATTTCACTCAGAAAAAAAGTCCTGGACTTGTTTTGGTTCCCTAGAGCTCCAAATATGCTCAACTTGGCTCACCTAGCTCAGATTAGAGAGACAATTACTTGCTGAAGACTATATCAAAAGGGCGAGCCAAGAGCTTGCCCCGTTTCTGAGATATTTGCTCTCAAAATTTTTGAGAAACTTGCCTCTACGGCCTCAGTACAATTCCATCTTGGCTCGCCTCTTTCACCATTGATAGATCTCATTGAGCCCAGTACACTGTGTAGAGGGCGAGCCAAGAGCCCAAGTACTCATCATTCTATACTAGAAAGTGTGAAATCCTAATTTTTGCACTTTCTGGGATGGAAATGGCGATGTGCAACTTGCCACCTTCAAGGGGACCACCCCATTACCAACATTGGTAAATGGTAGTCGTTTAAGGCGTTACTACCACTTCCCACCTGCTATATAAATTCTCTCTACTTTTTTTTATTTTGGATTTTTTTGTATTGCTTTTTTTGGCTCCTTTTTCACTTGACTTGTACATTGTTTTCTCTTTTTATGTGTCTATTTTTATAATTAGTCTTTTTGTTATTTTTAATGTCAAGTTATATTCTTTTCTTTCTATAAATCTCAATTGCAGTTCAGATTTGTAGCAGTTAGTTGTCGCCACAGTCTGCATTTTTACTCGGGTTTTTCCATAGGCGAAAAACCTGACACTTGACACTGTCGCTATTTTTTCTACCTTCCTGAACAGCTAAGTGTTTAGCAACACTTATTAAGTTGTTTTTGGACCATTTAGGCACTTCCAGAAAAGTGACACTTTTTGCAACAATTAGGGCAAAAAAGCGACACTGCATTTTTACATGCAGTTTCTGACAGGCGAAAAAGACGACACTGCAGATATTACATAGGCGACACTCTGCAGTGATGTTAGGGCCTATTGTGACAGGGGGTTGGTCTAGCCAAAACGTCCTAAAAGGGTCAAGGGGCCCCACCTTTAATGGCGGTTCGGCCCTACGTGAGCAATAGAAGATTTGCCACTTCCAACCCTGATGGCCTTCTCTATTGCCCCGTGCTCCCCAACCGATGAGAGTTTTCCAGGCTCTTAGAGATACAGTTGCAAGGAGGGGGTGCTAGTACTTTTGGCTGCAACGATTCACTAGCTTTCTAGGGTCACGGTTCCGTAAAACTTCTGATCACTAATTCGCGTTAGGATCTTGCTAATATATCTTTCCCCATTGAATTCAGCTTACAATTAGTAAAAATCTTACATGGGCTGGAAACCGATTTACTGTCTATGATGTGCTCGTGGGGTGCAAGTTATACGCACCGCTTTGTTTGATAAGCGGTGGTATTTTTGCCAACCGTCGAGTCTAGGTATTTCGCTAGACAGTACCGATGGCGGGTGTGACTAGTGTGACGCTTAACCAAGGCGGTGTATTTCAACCGTAGATGGTGGACGGCCCGCTCTGGTGTTTCACAGAGGTCGGGTCCAATTGATATGTTTCACAATTGACAAAAACGAAAAAAACACTTCACAACTTGACGGTTTTATTGTCGGTTAATAAATCTAACTCAACAAGATGTTAACTACCTAGCCTACGGTTCTCTCCGTACAACACATTCTAAATCAGTACGAAACAAAGTTATTTACTTAACACTTTCCCTAAACGAGTTGGAAATAGGCAATCATTGTTCTAATTAGCCATGCCGCATCTGTTTATAAAATATTACGATTCCGGACTAAATTTGAATTTGTGCTAAAAACGATTCACTATAATGCACAATCGACCCATACTCTACGACAATCCATTCACTAATTAGGTAATTGCAATTACTGAACTCAAGCAAACAACATTCTCATTGCAAGCAAGTGATTCTGAGTTCATACTACTGGTAAACCAACAAATACGCATAGACCTGATACTTCAATGTCTACTTGTTCAAGAAAAGGATCACAATCATTTAGGTTTCAATAGGGACATGCCAAATGCAGAATTATTGAAATGATTAGGTCCTCATACAATTACACAATGAATTCTCAGCATCCTATCATTCATTCAATGGGCGAAAGCAAGTACAGACATCAAACACCCACATTCCAATTGAAAGCAAGTAAACACGAAAATAAAAATCGATGTGAGGTAAATCCATACCTCAGTGTGAGAGAGAAATCGTAAATCATAGAGGCACTAGTCATGAATGCCGCTTTTGGTTTGAGGTAGCCTTGCCTTCGTCCTTCAAAGAGCTGCTTGAGAACTTGCCATTCAAACCAACATGCGGATTAGATCGGAGAACATGTAATCAACCAAACTTTGTCTCAGATTGTTAGAAGAATCGACAACTCAGTGAACAGAGGCAACTTGCAAACAGGCCTGAGAGGGCTCCAGCGAGGGCTGGCTGAGTTTGGCAGGGTCGCAGCAGGTAGGCAGGCCCAAGTAGCCGCAAGCAGGAGGTAGTGCAGGGCCGTAGACAGGGCCACAGTAGGTCGCAGGAGACAGTAGGCAGAGGGATGGCGGGCAATAAGAGGTAACGAGGGACTATTTGGCAGCAGTCTGCAGCTGATGAGGCAGGAAGCAAGCAGCGAGGGCCACAGAGAGAAGAGTAGTGAGAAGCCGTAGGGTAACGAGCGAGCAGACAGTGTGCAGGCAGGCCAAGGCAGACAAATTGTCCGCTTAGAGGTTTGGTTTTTCTCTCTGTGAAGCCGCAGTAGTCTATGACAAGTCGCAAAACTCTGATTTCCATGTGTGGGCAGTGTTCGGAATGTCGTCAGTCACTGTGCCTGTGGAGTAGATTGCGCCCATTGCTGAATGAAACCTCGTGTGAAGTAGGTGTTGTTGCAGTGGAGAACCTTTGAATGCGTCACTAGGATAATGATTTGTTGATGGCTGATACAGAGACACTTCACTCTATGTTCTGATAACAATTGATACATACATTCCAAACTTTAAATACCGACGTATGTTGCAACATGCAACACATTTCACCACATTCAATCAACAAGACATGAACACTTCTCCTTCACACGAGACAACAAGTATTAGAGTTACTCCAAACATTCGACCATCATACGATGTATGATCATCACACCACTCAACGAGAAGGACGAGACATAAGTACGACAAAAAACACCAAATCATAAAGGCAAGCATACTAACATTCCAGCAATACTATGCTCGATTCTTAATTGGACAGAAAACACACTCCAATCCAAACCACAAACACTCATCCTAATCATTATCATCAACTCCTGATAAGTATACCAACAGCCAATTACTTACTAAGAACAACCCTCACTAAGTACGAAGTTACTAACCTCAACACATTGTGCAATGCAATAATGGTTTTCAACCAACAAGCAATCACCTACAATAGTAAGGGCAAGAAACAATCTCAAACACTCACTTCATGTCCACTTCATGCATACTCAACCTTCAACACTCTTCAACATTATAAAACAAGCATTGCAATCTCCCAATGAGCATCCAAGGAACGGAAGAGAGCCTACACACCCAAACTCCGACCTCCATACAACCATAGTGTGACTAAACCTCAAGTAATTACCTATGAATTGGCAACACCCTCAAGCATCACCACATAAGGCACTAACATCCAAGCTTACTAACAATCATAACAACCTTAACATAGAGCACCACCATTCACAATCACTTACACCAAAATGGAACTAACTTCCAAGCATCCTCAAGCAAGCAAGTTCTCATCAAAAAGACTCTCAACCAACATCATATCAAAACTATCACATCAAACTCATCAAACTCATCAAACTCTCCACTCTCAACTTAACAACTATCAACATCATCTCATTATCCAAAATTTCAACTATCTTCTCAACATGGAACTACCTCTCAACCAAGTCTTCATTCTTCACCCTCAACATCCATTACACACAACCCTAGACTTGCATGCTAACATTCATAATAACACAAGGGAAACTAAATACAAAGAGTTGGCTCCTTCTTATAGGAAAATCCAATGCATCCCCTTCACAATGCCATCTTGCCATTCTTCATGCCCTTCAAGCCCTCTTTGTCATTTTTCCTCAACCCATTTGATAGTACACCTAGTGGCCTCCATAAGAGAGTGGGGGAGTGGTGCATTCAAGGCTCTCTTCCAAAACTAGCCAAGATGCCATTTTGTCAAAGGCTAGGGAGGCCATTCAAGTTTTCCCTTTTGTACACCCTAGAAGCCCAAAATGTCAATGGCTAGTGGGTGTACCTCCCAATTTTTATAGCCTCCAAGGTGTTTTGGCATTTAGTATCCAAATTTTGGGTGAGGCCCTTTTTCAACCCCTATTTTTAGTAGGCAGCCTTCATTTTTTCTTTGGGTACCTTCGTTTTTGGCCTTTCTTCATTTTTCAAGGGTCGTGCGCCTACTGCTCATTTGTCTGGGTTTTTGGCCTGTTGGGTAACCACTTGGCCCACACATTTCGTTTATTGTCCGTAAATTGCCCAAACTCTACTGTTAGGGTTTCTGTGACTCCTTGACACTGAATCCATATTTCTCAGTCCCGTTTTTACCTGAAACTTTTCTTTCTCGGGTTTTTTTTTCTGTGGTTGACTTTTTCGGCATTTATGACTAGGGCTCCCATGACAACACGGTTTCCCTAAAAAATACACTGAGTGATCATATATTAGTAAAAATGAACTTAGTACATGGTGATATTTTAGCACGGTCATACCGGCTATTTATTTACAACTGGCCATTTTTTTGACAAGTCGTAAAATATTTACCGGCCATTTCTAAGGCCGCAAAATTTGCTCTAGCCTCATTTAGGACGAGCTGGGACCCAATTCTAGGTGGACCGACACTCTTGTTCGGTTTTTACAAAAATTGAACACAAAATATTTCTGACGGTTTTTTCGAAAGTCAGTTTCTTACTTTTAAACTGTGTCTAGCCACTGGGACCCAGCCCTAAGGCACATTTGTGCCAATTTTTTTCTAATAATCGGGTTTTACATGCTGGGTTTTTTAATTATTGCGAACTTAAACTTCAATATTAGCCCGATTTTTCGTGTGGAAATATCGGCTAACATTGGCGACTACCACTAGGTAGTATGGTCCCCATACGGCGGACCCAGAGTCTCTGGTTTTGCAGACCAGCTCCTGGTGGTGCATCAAGTTTAGTAGGCTCAACACCCTTGCTAGGTGATGCTAACCACAGTGAGTTGGTAGGATGTCTTCAACAACTTCCTACCCAAAGGCCATCGATTTAGCCCTTAGGATCCACCTGCAACCAGATTGGATTTAACCACAACATCTTTGAACAATTTGGTGTCTTCATACCTACAAAGCCCACCTGTGACCTACATGGCAAATGCTCCCAATTCCATTAGATTAAGACAATGCCCATTTTCAAACCCATGCATGAGGGGATATGCAAATGCAAATATCAAGATTGGAGATAGGATGATATGGATGCAAGTCAACAGTATTGTGTCTAACATCGTGTCATTGATGTGTGTGTGAATGCATACACGATGAGGCTTTAGTGCCCCAACTTTGAAACCGGTCCAGACTGATAATTACCAATTCTTTTTTTGCTTAGACATTCAACTTATACTCTCTAAGAACTGATTCAACAGGGAATAACCATCTAGTCTCCTCTCTGTACTGACTCTTCTCTCAAGCCCTATATTCTGACAGTAGTCCATGTAGGACAACTTACTGTCCTAAGATCCAATACACAAGATGGTAGGAAGTACCGGTTTTCCGCTAGTCTATGGAATCAATTAGGAAAATCATCCTCACCTCTTATGGATATGCGAGGCGTCACTCATCCTCACAAATTGATTTGAGATCTGATACATACGGTTGAAGTCTTGTTCTTTTTTCTCTTTTTTCTCTTACTTTTCTCTCAATCTTTCTTTCTCTCTCTTTTTCTGTTTTTCTTTTTCTTTTTTATATATATATTTTTCTTCTGTGCCTTACCCATTGGGCGATGGAGTCACTCCCCACCCCACTGCACTGTTTTTGTTCCCACTTTTTCCTCTCTCAACCCCCCCTCAACTATGCGTCTATACAGTCATTTATGCCCATAGAAATTAGCAAATGTCCAAATGCAGCTCAGAGTTTTTATAGAGATGCAATAAAGATGTATGCATAGAAAACTGAGCCTTGCAACAGATGCTCACCATACCGTGTCTAGTGTATGATGCATAATAGTGAGGTGGGTGGTTACAGTGCATTCCTGCACATTTTCGTCCGTTGGTTCTTCAAGTCCCCAGTGTAATTGGGGTCCACTTCTGCCACATCCACAAGGGCTAGATCGGCACCTTCCAGGAACTTAAAATAAAACATCTCATTTAGAGTTTTGCGTTCCATGAAAGTTCTATCACGCATCCGCAGGTAAATGCTAGGTCCGCTCCTGACTCTATGGACTCATTGGGGTTGTACCACCATTTGGTAAGGTGAATCCTAGTGGGTTTAGTCTTAGCACCCCAAGGTTGTAGTAACCAATTCTGCAGGCAGTAGGCATAGTGGCCGGCCAATCTAATGATATCATCTTTCTGGTGCGCGACAACAACTAAGAACCTACATAAGCTCTCGCAAGAATCTTTGTAGTTTTCAAATCTACCTGGGATGAGTGGCCATGTGAATCTGAGGGCAGAACTCGTGGATGGTCGTAGCTCAAAAACCTAGACATCTAGCGGAAACTCCATGGGCGGTAGATATAAACTGTAAGCATCGAAGTTTTTGTAGAACATACTGTCTGACAAAATTTCCTTGCGGTGCACAAGGTAAGCGAGTAAAGGGTGTGTTGCAGGAACTCTGAGGCCTGATCGGTCCTCTTGCAGCTTCTTTTCTCTGATACTCATGTAATTGCCTAGCTAGCATGGCTACGGTAGTTTCAGTTGCAGCTAGTTCCACCTTGGTGTTGGCTAGGATCTTTTCTTGCCCTTTATACCCCTCCCTATGGCTTATCTGTCGTTTGTCATTAGCCTCCTTGAGGTCATTGTACTTCTACTTCCAGGTATCTTGCTCCTTATTGGTGCTAACCAGCTCGTTAGTGGCTCTGATTCGTAGGTTCTTTTGTTTTTTTAATTCTTCTTCGAGACGTTGGATTTCTATGTCGGTCCTCTGTCCTTCCTTCAGTACGAACCTCATTTATTTTCTATGGTGTTGCTCGGGCTGATTACTGCTTTGCGGGTCTTCCATTTTCTTTTCAGCAGTGAATTCCATCACTTGTGTTTTAGCATTTATATACATGAATATACAATGTGTTGAATGTACAAAAAATCTTTAAACCTTTACACCCCTCTCCCCCTCCGTGTGTATCTATCAGGTTCATCTAGGGCAGGGGTTTTTACTATGTACTTAGGCCGTGTGCATTAACCCATGGGTTATGCTACTATGGTGTGACCTAAAACAAGTTCTAGATAGTTCATGGCTCATTAGCTGATGTAATTGCGCTAGGAGTTGGGGATTCTCTAGACCTACTTGGTTTATCAAACTTCTGATAAACCGAACTCCATACCATGCTTGGGCTTTTAGGACTGTCCATAGCTCTGCAACAATGGTTATGGGCGAAATGACTACCCTATCTGGCTCACATTGCCAGTAATGATCATGGTCGTAGGCTATCGCAGCTAGACTATCAGCACGTTGGTTCTGTGCTCGTGAAATATGCATCCATTCGATGTGGAAAAACTTTCTAGTGTATTCGTTGATGGCAATTGCATAGGCCTGTAAGGTCCTGCTTTTGAGTCGGTATACGCCAGTCATACCTCGGATTAGGAGTTGTGAATCTCCCATAATTCGGAGGTTGCCTATAGTTTGCGCAACTCGCATGGTCATTTGTAGACCGATTAGAAGGGCTTTGTATTCGGTAGTGTTGTTCGTGAATCCTTTCCCTAATAGGACTCCTATACGGGCTAGATCTGTCCCATTGGGAAATACTGCTCCTATGGCACCTTCTCTATTTGAATGTCTGCAGGCTTCGTCTACCTTTAACGTATACGTCCCAAGTTCTTGGATGAATTCCATATCACAACAATAATCTTTTTGTATTTTTCTCGATTTTATGAAGTTTTGATTTGGTTTTGAACACCCTTCCGTTCAACGTATATGTACAAGGTCACTAAGGACAATTTTGATTCTGTGAGTGTCCCCCGTATTCGTGATGCTTCTAGGTCATTCACTCCGATATCTGAAAAGGTTTTACATACTGTATATGTGACTTCGGCTTCTCTTTAACTACAATAAGTTTTTATCTTGTTTATGTTGGTTCGGTGCTTAAGAATTTCACCGTTTAACTCTGCCAGCTTAACCGTGTTATTTTCATACAGTTTCACTATTACATATGGACTGTTCCAGCGTGGCCCCAACTTTTGAGACATCAGCTCGTGTCTAGCATCGTAGAACAACACTAACTGCCCCTGCCTGAACTGGTAATCGCGCATGTTCCTATCATGAATCTCCTTCATGCGTCTTTTGTGGGTTTCTTGGTGATTTAAAGCAGCTATCTGGTGCTCGACCAGGCCTTGTAAAGTGTCCAGTCGGTGCTGTATTGATTCTTTCTCTCCTAGGTCGTGCTTCATGGCAAACCGCAAGGATGGGAGCTCTATTTCTATTGGCAGTACACATTCTTGGCCATACACTAGAAAAAAGACGTGTGGTTGGTACTGGTCTTATAGGTGGCATTATATGCCCACAATGTCAAGTACAGTTTTTTGTCCCAATCCCTCTGTCGGTCTGATACGGCTTTCCTTAGGATACCCACTAGTTGTTTGTTCGTGCTCTCAGCCTGACCGTCTTGTGGGTGGTAGGGTGTGTTTTTCTGGTGCTTGATCGTCAACTAATCGGTCAAAGCCTTGATAGTTTTGTTTAGGAAATGGGTACCCCTGTCAGAGATGAGTCCTTTGGGTGTACCGAACTGGCCTATCACCTGTTCTAGTAAGAACCAGGCAGTTTCTTTTGCATTGTCTTTGCCACAGCCCGTGCCTCGGCCCACTTTGTGAAATAGTCAGTGGCCACTATGATATAATGTTTTCGGCTAGATGAAGCTGGGTGTATTGGGCCAACGAAGTCGATGTCCCATTTTTCAAAGGGGAGACAAGCATGTATTGGAACTAACAATTGCACCCTATTATCTGTCTTGTCAACTCGTTGACAGGTGTCATAGTTCCGGGCATGTAAATGAGCATCTTGGAATAGTGTCGACCACCAATAACTCGCCCTCAGAATTTTCTGTCCTGTGAGTTGGCCGGCAAAGTGGCCCCCACAGGCAGAATCGTGACACTCCTCTAGTATAAATTTGGCTTCTTCAGGAGTGACGCATCTTCGATACAACCATTCTACACCTCGTCTGTACAATGTGTCCCCTATTAAGGTGAACTTTAGGGCTTGTAGACGTAGCTTTCGTTTTTCTAGAATTGATAGGTAGGTTGCTAAAGTTGTATACCACTCAGGATTTGTGTCAACGTCTACCCTCAAAAGTTCTCTTAAGTGATCAGTCTCCCACTCGTCGTCTGTTTCAGTAACCCCTCCCAGCTCGCAAATACAATCGTTTTACCCTGCAGTTTAGGCGGCTTGCTTTGGAGGGTGTAGTCAAACTCCTGAAGGGAGATTATCCACTTCATTAGGCGCTTAGGAGATTCTAGTTTATTCATCATCAAGGTGATTGCAGTACTCTTGGTAAAGAAAGTCACTTTCCGATGCAATAGGTAATGCCTTAGTTTGGCGGCAGCGTAAGCTATCCCCAAACAAATTTTCTCAGCCTTACTATAATTAAGTTTGGCTTTGTTCAGTTTTCTCCCTATAAAAATAATAGGGTGATATTTTTTGTCCCAAATCTGGGCCAGACAACAGTTTATGCACGTGTCCGTGGTTCTTGTGAAAACGAAGAACTCCCTATCGTACATAGGTGGTTTCAATATTGGAGCGTTAGCCAAAGCTACTTTGAATTCTTGAAAAGTCTTCTCACATGCCTCGTCCCAGGTCCACTCCACGTTGGTTTTCAATAAGCCAATCATCTGTAAGTACGCGTGGCATAGGCCATCACATATCTTTTGTGATAACCGCTCGAGCCTAAGAAGGTCTGAAGTTGGGACACCGTAGTTGGTGCCATCATGGCTAGGAGCATAGCTATTTTTCTGGATTAGTTGCCATGCCGTACTTGCTAATAACATGTCCTAACGGTACCCCATAAGGAACTCCGAATAGGCACTTGTTAGCATTCAAGGCTATACAGGTTACTGTGCACTTCTGAAAACACTTCTCAAGCATGGTGAGATGTTCTGTGACAGTGGTTGCCCCACAGAGGTCATCTATAAAAATGATCATCATAGCTTACGTGTAAATCGCACCCCCTTGCAAATTTTTGGTCTCTCTCTATTACTTCCTAGTTGTTTGCTGAGGCTTTTCTAAGGGCATCACATAGCCAATCAAGTGTCATGTCCTTGGGTAGAAGGGCGAGGTCAGGTGGATATGGTTGTCTTCTATGCCCTCTCCTAAAAGTGGCTCGAGCGGTTTGTCTACGAGCCTTGGCCTCTTCGGATGGCAAAATCCACTTTTGCATTTCTTTGCTATTAAGAATGCAAAACTCACTCATTCTCATGATCACTCCTTTTCCTTGAGGAACCTCTCCAACAACACGCTCATCATCCTTCTTATCCTAAAGATGAGGATTAGAAGAATCGCTATGAGCAAGGAACTCCATGATATAAACCATGGACTCTTGCACTAGCCATCCTTCCGCCATGCTACCCTCAGGCCTTGCTCTTTGTCTTACAAAGCCTTTCAATGTTTTCATGAATCGTTCCAAGAAAACAATCCAACGGCTATGGACAGTGCCTAAAGTAGAAATATGGATCAATGTTAGGAGAGAACATTGTAATTACCACAATAGCAATAGTCTAGGATGGACTAAGAATAGACAATTGATGCAAGTAGATGATGTACCTGCAATGGCCACCTCATCTAATTGTCCATACATGTGATATCGTACTACGTCGCTCTCGTTGCAGTGCATACTTACATCGTGCACAAGGGCATGGTGAATCTCTGGTATAACTAGGCCTCTGATCCAATATGTGATGGTCCTGCCTCATCATCTGAACAAGAAGAATGTGAACTTGCCATTTGCACTGGTTCACCTTGACAAGTAACAATGGATCAAACACAATTAGAGAGCAATACATGTCATAAACAAATTGAATACACTGAGACGAATACAAGACATGTTTAGTAATTTTGATAATAGTGCAAGTCTCTTGAATTTTCTTTTACAAGAAAAATTGAACAAATTTTTTTGATTGTTCAACCTAGCTTAGTTGTATGGCATTTACTTGGATAGTGCAAGAGCATTCTTGATGAACGTCGTTTGTCAAGGTGATCAGTTTAGGTGACCTTCGTTATTGACCTCTAGAGCAAGATCTCTAGTAGCAATAATTCCAAGGGTCGTACCCAAGGCAATAATATCCACAACTAGTACTCCCCAACTTACAATTTATAAATTCAAGATAGGTCTAAGTCCCTACTCATTGCTTGTGACAAGGCCAACTATAATCTTGTGATATCCATGCCTATGTGCATCATTACATGGCTAGCCTCTTCAGTACTCCTAAACTAATGAAAATTGATGATAAAATATGTTACTTGTTATCATCTCACCATATGTCATTGGCAAAGTATGTCATGATATCTCACAACATGAAAACAAAGTTAAGCGCATAATATTCGAACTCTGTCATAGCATCTTGATGTATAACTCCCTACTCATTGTTTGTGACAAGGCCAACTAACATCTTGTGATATCCATGCCTATGTGCATCATTACATAATTTTGAGTAATTTTGAGTCTAGTGCAAGTCTCATGAATTTTCTTTTACAAGAGAAATTGAACGAATTATTTTCACAGACATTGTTCAACCTACCTTAGTTGTATGGCACTTACTTGGGTAGTGCAAGTGCATTCTTGATGAACATCGTTCATCAAGGCGATCGATTTAGGGGTAAGAGGCTAGTGTTACAAGGTCCAACGGTTATTTTCTTGGTACTATCATGTGTTACAAGGTTAGGTATTAGCCATCTATCATCTAAACACAAAAATGTAACACTTGTACAAAAACTTGTGCAGAAGATCGAGCACCTACAATGAAGAACTTTCCCATTTTCCTAAAGTATTAAAACAATATACATATTCAAAATATTAAAGCATCCTATATATTCAAAAGCTATAGTATTAAAATATTAAAGCATTAATATTAAAGCATCTTATATATTCAAAAGCTAGTAGTTTAAAATCTTGCATATATATTTACTAAACAAAAAATTTCTCACAAAAAAAAAAATTCATCGATGTTTAAGAAGTAAGCATCCTTGCATTATATTTCTGAAGCCGATTTGATTTGAGATAAGTTGCCAGTTCCATTCCTATACTATGTCGATTTTCTTGAGCACTAGAAATAGGGACATATGTAAATGAACCTCAGAATAACCCTAGGAAGATTACTATTTTGAAAACTCACTAGTGCTGAAAAAGACAAATTTCAAAAAATTTGCAGGCCTTTTTTCTTGAAGCATTGAAATAATGTGCATGAGTCCTTTATTAAAAAAAATTCATCGATTTTTAAGAAGTAAGCATCCTACATTATATCTCTAATGCTGGTTTGATTTAAGAAAAGTTGCCAATTCAATTCATATATTATGCCGGTTTTTCCGAGCACTAGAAATAGGGACCTTGGTAGACGGACCTCGAAATAACCCTACAAAAACTGGGATTCAGAAAACTCACTACTTTCAAATTTCAAAAAAAATTGCAGGCCTCGGAATAGTTCACTGAATAACTAGGTTATATTGAGGCTGGAACATATTCTTTAAAATTTTGAAAAATCTGTCCCTTGTCGTGACTTTTGAGAAGAGAACATGGGAGTGGGTGATAGTATTGATGCTCATACCTGCTAGTTTTTGTCTCCTTGGTGTGTGGTCCTCACCCTCTTATTGCCCCTCTTGCTCTTACTTTAGCTATCTCCATTTGCTCTTCCTCTTGTTCCTTGTTTCCTCATTGCTCCTCTTGCTCTTGTTTCTTTTGGTATCCTCCTTGCAAAGTGAAATGGTAAGCTCATTAAGAACATTACATCTCTATTTGTGCTTGTGATAGGATCTTAGCTAATGCCATTGTGTTGTGATGGAGGTGACAAAAGGGAAGATGGAGGATGAAGCTAATGGATCCAAGGTAATCTCTCTCCCCCTTTGTTTTTCTCACACACTCTCTCTCTCTCACACCTTCTAGTCTTCATTGTATTGTAATAACAGCCTTGTATTTTTTGACTTCACATTTATTTTGTAGGTTTTGAGTAGTGAATAGGAGTAGGCAGATCCACAGAAAACAGTGAGCATAATCGGTCTCGGAATGCCCGTCGGAATAGGCCGATCTGTTAGATGTAGTATATTAGCATCTGTTTTGATGTCTGCACTTTTTTTTGCACTTGCAATTTTTAGTTTTGTTGCATTTTTTGTTGTAGATCCACATTTTTTTTGTTGTGGAGCCCGATCTGCAAAATTGCTTGTGGGTAACTTGAATAACATAAAATGTTTTAAGTATTAGTTGGAAACACGTTCTTACATTTTACGTAAATGGAATGTTTTTGTAATCATTCCATGTCAAACTTTTTTCGAGTTTCTTCTCCTTTATGTTTTGATGTTTTTCCTGTGATCAAAACATCATAGCTAGGTAAGTCAAATTGAGTAAAGAATAATCACCCTCATACTCTGCATGTTGAAATTAGAACACACAGTAATTCGATCATGTCTACTGCTACTTACCCTTAGCTGGTGCAGCGCTTTTGGGCAATCAGTCAAGTACTTGGCAGCAAGTGTCATGCTGATGGCTGTGCTTTCATGTCCAGCTGCAAGCAATGCCAAAATGCTGTCGATAATCTGGTCATCAGTTAGATTTTCACCGTTAGCGTCTTTCTCATCTAGCAACGCTACTAGCACATCCTTGTATTTAGTTGTCTTATCCTGCTTTCTCTCGTTGATGGCCACTGTCAGATTTCTTACAATTTTCTTTCTCGCCTGATCACAAGAATCGAGCATAAATTGGTCAGTGATCTTTCGCCCATATGACAATTTCTAGATTTTGCAACACCCTTGGTAGAAGTAAATAGATCTATTCAAGCTCAAACTAGAAGCCAACAACTATGGAAGAGCGGCAATTTGACTCACTTGAATGGCTTTGTTGTAGGTTGTCCCTGGTAGAGTAATTGGCATGGAGAAAAATCCACCAAGATAACGAGTGTAGTCATTTTTCAAGTATTGCATCTTTTCTCCGGGAATAAAGCTCAAAAGCTGTTTTGCAATCGAACTAAACGTCATCTGCAGCCAAGACCACTTCAACCTCATCAACATCGACACAGTTCCAGCGAGCTGAGAGAACATAAAAGAGAGCTTCCTAGCTCGGAGGAAGTGAGAATATAACATTTCTTACCAGCCTGGCTTCCTTCTGAACGTACACCACTCGGTTCTGCCAAGTGTTGAGCATGCTTTGCACATATCTCTCCATGTCGTCCATCAGGTAGTCTTTGAGCTTGAAAGAGTTTAGAAACATGAGAACTAATCCATGTAGCCTTTTGTGTAACTCTCCATGGATTTCCAAAAGGGAGTATTTCCCCAGAAGATCTACAAATGATTTGGAGTAGCTAGCACGAAAATACTTGTTCTCATTTTGTAGAACAAACTTGCTCACTTCAGTTACTACTGTGACGATTGTTGGGCTCCCAAACAGATTGGATGTGAACACATTTCCATACTTGCAATTATGGATATTTATCAGCTACCTCTTTCTATCTATTACTATACAGTTGCTCAGCTGCAATTTGAATGTAATCAGAAATAGTAAACTCACTTTGCTTTGTGCTTTTCCATGAAAACATCAGGATCTCTAGATGCATGAGTGAGGATGTAGTCCAATGTCTCACCCAGGAAAGGCCATCTCATGGAGCCTGGTGGTGCACCTTTCATCTTCTTGTACTGTTTGTTCCATTGCAGAGAGATAAAGAGATACACACTTGCAAGTCCAAGCACCACTGCCCACACCACCTCTACACCCATACTCACTCTCACAAAGTCCTCCACTAAAGCACCACCCACAATCACACTCCCTTGTAAATAAAAGATGGGTTGGCCTTGGAAAAATAAGAGTGGAACTCGGCCCAACATGGCTTCTGAGTTCGGAGGGCCCTTGGGCTGCAAGTCAGCCTCGACAAAGGTGGGAGGGAGCCTTGAAAAATCAAGGGGACCCCGGGCTGCCACCCTAGCCCTAGGGTCGGCCACATGATGATGTCATTCCTTGGCATAATGAGATGCTTGAAAATAGAACGAAACAAAAAATTGTTATCTTTAGTAAAATGTGAAAAATATGTGCTAAGCACCTAAATACTTGTGGCCCACTGGTGAATGGAGACCCAAGCCCCTCCCTTGGCATTATTATTCTTGGAAATCAACACATGAAATGTTCTTCACTCCATTTTTTTTAGGTTCTCCATGAGAGCACTTAAAATATCATGGTAATGACGATTCTCTTGAAGTTGATGTGTTATTTTCATATGAGTTTGAGTTGAAAACTGCCCCCCCCAAAAAAAAGGGGATTGTCCAAAAGTTCAAATCAACATGCATAGCACAATATGCAAACCAACCCATTTTTTCTTGTAGTCAGCGCAACGCAATCACACTAATGGATATTAGATGAATTTGCACAAATATACGTTGTACATCAGATAATTGGCCAAGCCTAAACATGGAGCACATGACTCCTATATGTCAATGACGTAGCAGTTGGAGTTTCAATCTACAGTGGTTAGCTACAATAAACAACTCTTTGAACTCACCTTATTGTGGAGGACCCTAGTCCATTTCTCAAATATAAACAAAATGTCCTCAATTGACTTGGTTTTGCCAAAGCATATATGACTGACACATACCATTTTGGTTTAAGATAAGTATTGTTGTTGTTGTTCACGAATAAACCTTGAGCATGGAAGAATTGGTTTCAATCAAGTGATAGACGATCACACACAACTCCCACATCTTTGTATCAACAAATGAAAGCATATATATGCATTGAAATAAATTGAATAAATGTCTTACAAACATTTTTTATACTAATGTTAGAGAGGTTGGGGTTTGTAGATGCAAGCCCAATCTACAAACCCAACGACAAGCATACTAACAAAGAACTCAACCACAAGTAAACCTTTTTAGTGGAGAAAAATTGCACAAGTTGTTGAACAAAACAAAAGAACTGATACTCTACACTCCATGTTTAACTTGTTATAGTGATTCAAAACTCACACAATCCACTCCAAATTAACTTGTAATGATGTGCACTTGATCACTTGTGCCACAACAATACACATTGATCAAAGACCGGTAGACAAGGACACCGGGATCTTGTCACCACAAGAAACTACTAACAAATGTTTTATATGGTGAGTGACTCCTTCCAACATTCCTTGGCCTAGTGGAATCGATTATAACCCAGAATCATCCATTACAAGAGTTTGAAACTTGAAAAGAGTTTGTCTCTCTCTAAGATCTTGAGTAACACTTAGTTTTTTCATGGATGTGCATGGAAATGGCTTGTCTTTGATGGATGATTACTTTTTGTGTTCAAGAGCTTTTGCATAGATCCAAATCTTGTTTAATAGCTCATTAAAATCTGAGTTGATCAAGAGTAATTTGGTAGAATGCACACTGTCACCATGCATGTAGGTCGTGGTGGATCTATTCACAAGGTCTTTAAATGCACATTTTTTAACATGGAGATTGCTCAATGGGAAACATTAAACATACATTTTAAAATTTTCAAATCACCAGCCAGTTATCACTCTGCCTTGAAGTCTCCTATTCCGAATACATTGAAAAGTTCTCATCCATATGCTCTTTCATAGATTTGGATTAGTTGTTACACTAGACATCTATGACAAACTATCATGATCTTCTTTTAAAATCTATCAAATGAGATAAAAAATTTATTCAATTGATAATTATATAAAATCCAAATAAAATACATAATTTTTTAGATGATAAGAAATCATACTCAAAGGTTTCCAATCACTAGATGTCATTCTCAGACTGAACATTGAAGTTCTTTGATCATTTATCTTTTGAAGTACTCCATTCATGAGTGTTATACTTACTCTTTCCATTTTTTGTCTTTTAATAAGTTCTAATCCATCCAACTTCAACACTAAGATTATCTTACTATCTACTGTTTTCCAATACAAACAAGCTCCCTATGAATGTCTTTGACTCTCAATACATAATTAGTAGCACTCTCATCACTCTTTTGACAATTGCATTACTAGTGCCATAACTTTTCAAACTTTCACAATAACCCAATAGGCCATTGTGTCCTTCACACAAAAACAGTATGAGTTGTGTGACTGATCTAAAATTTGGATGTTGCATTGAGCTTGGATCGATTGGATATAAACTTCCATCAACCCATAGATCACAATGTTTCCTAAAAAATTTCAACTGCAAAAGTTTGAAATGACCTTTGGCGCTCTTTTTGATCCAACACACTCCATGTTTCTTGCTTGATATGCAAAATCAAAGCTTTGCAGTTATGAACAAAACACTTTTTCAATAGATGTGTGTTGAAATTGCAAAATTTTGAATTGAAAAAGTTTGAAATAGCCTTGCCACTCCTTTTGATCCAACACACTCCATGTTTTCTGAATTGCAAAAATTTAGGTTCATGTTGGTGCTCATTGTGATCCAATCTATTCAAAGTTTCTTGGATGATATTCAGCTCGATAAGACTGTTCTCCTTTGATGTGAAAGCTATGAGTAGATGGAAGGAAACTTTGATGTCCAATACGATTTGCATTTACATGAGTCATGTTAGTTAATGGTAGAAAATAGAGTCTTGAAGACTTAGTATGGACCCACGCATTGCAGCTACCTAACTTCCAATTAACTACACACATTACTAGTGAGGTCACCGAAGTTGTGCGGGCTCGGTCAGAGTTTTAAAATCTGACGGTTTATCTCTCTCTTATGAGGCATTTCTTAGACAGCCCTTTTGGGGTTTGAAACTCCTCTAATGTGTGACAAATGATGATATCAGCACAAATATTGATAGATGATGAATATATTATACATAACATTGATGTACTGCAATTTACTATGTTGCTAACTACATGAATTGCTCTCCTTATTTATGTTATTGATTGCTGGATGCAAAAATACGTTGTGTGTGGTGATGTCAGCTACACATTTGATCATGATCATGATAATATTGTGAAAAAAGCTTATTTAACAAATTTTACTAGAAAAATTTCGAAGCTAATACAACAAAAATTTCAACGCATATAACAAGGGAATTTCCAAGGCTTGTACTGTCGCGGCCAGTCAATGCCTGAAAACCTCACAACAATGACCAGCATTGTGCCGATTCTTTTTGGCTATCTTTTTTGAAAAGGTTACAAAATAGCATTGGAAACCCTCCCCTTTCTTGTAGTGCATAGTCATTTTTTCCTCAGTTTATTCTAAAGATTGGTATCTTGCGAGTGCGAGTGGGATAGAGTTGAATTCGATCGGATTAACACAATTGTACATTTGTGCATTAAAATGGTATCTTGCGAGTGCGAGTGGGATAGAGTTGAATTCGATCGGATTAACACAATTGTACATTTGTGCATTAAAATGCTAGTGTGATTGCGATTGATGATGCAGGTGCACCCATCAACAACAACAACAAAAAATAAGATTGGCATTTAGGTTTCTGGAAGATGACCAACATATATAGGGCTTGCAAGCCTTCAAAATAAATAATGAAAAAGAATAAAAAGGGAATAGAGATCATTATCATGCAACTATGGCTGTAGTTTTTGGCAAAGTTTGCTCTCTAAGCTTAGTTTCTTCTACACTCTCTGGCTTCTTGTAGGAATACCAACGCGCAACAAACACGAAGATGATCTGGTTGATGACGCCCAGGATCGCCAGCAAACAATAGAAATAATCCAAGTGCGATCTGTTGATGTTGTCGTTGATCCAGGCACCATGCTTACCTCCATCTGTTGCCTTGTTCACTATGGTGATTATCAGATTTGTTAGGAAGTTTCCCAGGGCCACAGTGCATAGGAAGATAGCCACTCCCATGCTGCGCTGTGTGTCTGGCATTTGATCGTAGCAGAGCTCTTGCAATGCCACTACTGAACAGTCATGGCTGATGCCCAGGAGGGCGTATTGTGGTATTAGCCAGAAAATTGTGAGAGGAATAGTAGAGGTGGGCTTGTCTAGTAGACCATGCTCTTTTGCAACACGCAAACGCTTTGCCTCTGTCGCTGATGCAGCAGCCATGGCGAGCATGCCCAAACAGAATCCAGTACCCAACCGTTGCAGGATACTGATCCCGCGTACGTTGCCTGTAAAGCGACGTGCAACGGGGACAAATATGCGATCATAGATTGGAATGAACAACAGACTGGTGCCAACGACAAAGGTTTGTAGTGAAGCTGGAGGAATTTTAACGCGACCCATTCTTCTATCCATGGTATTTCCTTGCTTCGTAAAAAACGTAGCTACTTGAGCGCCTATGACACTGTATGTAAGGCAACATAGACACACGGGCAGCAACCGCAGGATCAACTTCACTTCCTCAACCTGAGTTACTGTGCAAAGTCTCCAAGGGCTCTCATGCTTCTTTGAATCTAGTCCATTAACGTCTTTGTGATCCAGAGACTCATACACTGCTGCCATATCAAGGAATCTGCAACCAACATACACAACATTCTTATCTGAGACTGATCTAGATTTCACAGCACACTGCATCTATGATTCTGATAACTGCACAATTACTTATTTCTTCCTATTCTTCGTGGTAGTGGTGGTGCACAATTACTTATTTCTTCCTCTTCTTCGTGGTAGTGGTGGTGCTGGCAGCTGCTGGTTGTTGTTCTTGTTGTTTTGCATGTTTCTTGTTGTTGTTGTTTTTCATGTTTCTTATTGTGAATGAGCCGTGCACAGTCCATTCTGCCCGTTAAGGATTTTCAGAAATTTTTTTAAGCATTCCAGGAGCCTAAATTTTTTTTGGAAATCCTTACCGGGCAGAATGGCCTCTGCCCGGCCCCTTCCATTGCGTAATGGATTTTTGGACCCTTTTAAAACCAATCCTTTGCTGCCATGTGCCAGGCGCAAGCAGAATCAGCACTAAAAAAATTTGAGACCAATCCGATGCTGCCACGTGGCAGACGCAGGCAAAATCTGCACTAGTTTTTTTTTAAAAAAAACAGGTGACTATTCTGCTTTTTAATCTGTTCAAAAATGGGCAGCATAGTCACCAAAAATCCATTACTTGATGAGAAGTGGGTGGAAGGATGAGCATGCGAAAATCCTTTACTTTTCTTAGCTAATAACAATTTGAGCCTTCTAATTTAATAATTCAGGAGCTCCTTAGATGCTAGGTATTGAATGTAAAACATAAATTGCTTTCTATTTCTCTTGCAAGTCTCGATTGTGTGCTAAGTGGAGTAGACCCTGAGTCAAGAAAACATCGAGGGTCTGAATTTGGAGGCATTCAATAGTGTCACCTAGAGTATAAGACTATAGAAGAAATTGTCTATTTGTCTCATAGAAAATCTCTTATGTACTTAGAACTTCAACGTTTATAATAATTTACCAACTTCTGCAAAATAGTTTCTAGTTTGTACACAGCATGTCAATGGAATGCCAATTTCAAAATGTATTGTAGTGCACCAATGTTGAAATGTAGCAGTTAATGATGCTTGCCAATAGATTTTTCCTTGATGTCAATAATGATTGTAATGCATGCCAAGTGATCATTTACTTCTAGTGTTGCCCTTCAAAGGTTTCATTAGATTCACCCGTAAGTACCAAGGTTGAAGTTTTTAGATTTAGCAATAGGTCTCAAGGTTCAAGATTTTTTTTTCCGCTACGACCAACAGAACTGTATTAATATATGAGAAAGGGTAAAACATACATCATTGAAACAATAGATAACTGTAACACTCATAAGCTTAGAGCAAGGAATGCAATTATTGATGGTTTTCAAGATAATTGAGGAGGCTCCTTACTTCAATTCATGTTCAATGTGCAAAAATATAGTTTTGCCCCCTTGAATCAACATCACAAATATAATAGTAGTAAGAGATAAATTGCGCTTATTGGCAAGGATCATGAGGATGAGCTACACGAGGGGAGAAATCATTATCTTTGCAAAAAATACTAGTGAGAAAGACCCTCTCATTGGAAGTGAAATGAGCACCACCACTCTCAAAAGTACTCCTAGCCTTGGATCAAATTTGAACTATAATTTTGAACAGACCCAAACTTTTGAAACTTTCCAAATAATTCTAAGCATCATCATCTTGCACAGAGCTGAACTTAAAATCGAGCATTCATTCTTTTGAAGCCAAGTGGATGGTTATTCAAAGAGGAGCATACAATACAAAGTCTCTTTCCACATAGGCAATGGAGGCCATTCCCCATAAAAATGGGTGGCCTAGGTTGTCTAGGTCCAAGCAAATCTTGTCATAAAGATGTGCATGAGAGAGAGAGAGAGAGAGAGAGAGAGAGAGAGAGAGAGAGAGAGAGAGAGATGCTAAAAACCAAAATATACTACAATTTACAAAGAAAGATCATCCATGAATCCTTACCAAGCAAAATTCTTTCCATTGCGTAGTGGATAGTTTGGCTTTTTTCACAAGACCATTATGAAACAAAATATGCATTTCAAAAAACGTAAAATCATTTTTTGCTTTTTTATGAAGAAAAAGGAGGTGACTCATAGAACTTAATTTATGTGCCTCCTTGTAAAAAAACTCTAAGCAAAAAAAGGAAAAAAATGAAAAATAGTTTTCATGCGGAAGGTCACCTCCTCCGGTCACCTCCTCGGGCTACCACCCTTGGCCGAAGGCCTCTCCGTGACGGAACGGCCTTGGAGAGTGACCTTCCCCCATAATCAATCTCTCAAAAAACAAGAAGTTGTCGGTTGTAGGAATGCCGGCCATTCTACTATTTAATGCCGGCCATTCTACTTTTTATGTAGTAAAAAAAATAGGAAAAAAAGCCCCAACTATGAATATTATAGGAAGCATCAATATAATACCTGAATTGAGAAGCGTGCAATAGCTTACGCCTTCCGTACTGCATGTTGGCCTTCTCGTCGTACGTTTCGTGCAGCATGAGGACGTCTGCGGGGAACGCCAGATGCCGTTTCCGAAACGCTGCCACCAGCACCTGCGCGATGCGGGTGGCGACGCTGCCCCCGGGCAGCTTGTGCCGATACGTGGGCGTTCCTGCGAAGAAGAAGATGAGCGCCATCGCCATGGACAGTGCTGGAATGCCGAATCCCCACCCCCAGCTCCCCGTGTCTTGGATGCTCACCAGCACTGTGAAGGCCAGGATCGCTCCCAGATTCAGCGAGAAATACCACCAGTTGAAGAAGGAGGTCTTGTGCCTCCGCTCTGTTGGATCCTCTTCGTCCAGCTGATCCCCTCCGAACGCCTGCAGGCATGGCTTTACTCCCCCTGTGGCTATGGAGATGAGGTACAGGCCGAAGAAGAAGCAGCCGAGTTGAGATGGATTTGCTTTTTGGCAGTTGCTGGGATCGAGGCAGGGTGGGGGCCTTAGAGAGGGTACTGAGGCAGAGATGGTCAGCACGATCAAGCCCTGGTGATAACAGACGAAGTTGATTGTGTTAGTACAGATGGAGCTAAGCAAGAAGAGAGTGAATTAGAGTGTAGATTCAGGTTGCATGTAATGGATAATGAGATCTTGTTGTGAATTGATTCAGATTGTGAGTTATAAGCTTGAAGGTGCTGTGTACAGCCTAGAATTCTATGGTAGCATTCTCTCTCTCTCTCGCTCTCTCTCTCTCTCTCTCTCTCTCTCTCTCGTCGATGGTTATACGGACGCAGTGCTTACGATAAGATATACGCCACCGAATGATCCAATGGTCCAGTACCGACCCCAGTATGCGTCTGCGAGAAATGCTCCTAGCAGGGGAGTAACAAACGTGACACCTAGCCAGTTGTTTACGTTTTTGACCGAGGCTTCAAGGCCTTCATGTAGGGAGAGTGCAAGGTAAGTTACGAGATTTCCGCCTACTCCATAGTAGGTCAATCTTTCGCAGAACTCCACTCCTGAAACATCATTACAACATTAGCTCACTGAACTCCACTCCTGAGAGATCATCACAACATTAGCTCGCTACTACATGTCTATCACACAGCCCCGCATAAACAGTTTGCTTGGTATAGTTTTAGTATTTTATAGCTCCAGTCGGTTTCAGTCTTGCGTCTGCACCACAGTAATGCAAAGCGGAGTTTTGTGCTGCTTCATTGGCGACTGTAAAAGTTGTTATCTTTCTCGTTTTCAGAATATTCGATGGGTTGTTATCCTATGCTTGAACAGCGAAACTTCATATTCAGTTTCGTTTAAGTGGAGCTCTACATCATAGTGGATCACAATTCTTATCACGACAGACTTCAGTTCTTCTGTAAAGCACCTGGAAGCATGCAGTCGCAAAGGATGGTAAGCAATTCATACCGAATATAAACAAGCAGGCCTTCCATCCACCACTCTTGGCCCTACTCACAGGTCTTCCTCGGAGATCTACGGAACCATCCTGAACCTTATCTGTGACTTCATCACCTCCATTCATTGTAGTAGTTTCCAGAGCAGGTCCATGTACTGTGGCACTTGCGATCTCTTGTTCCTTGTCTGCCACACATCCACACAGTTAGTAATTAGTCGCCTAAGACTCAACTTTTCATACAGCTAATAAGCTAATCAGAAACTCTAACTGCTGAATATCACTTCAAAAACAACCCATCTGTTTTACCATTCCTATTGAAAAGTAATGAAAGCACTGTGAACTGCGCGCTTACCTCCTATGGATACTCGAAGCTCATCCATCCCCTTCATCATGTCGCTGTTCAAAGGTAATAGACACAAAGGTGATATACAATATATTAGATAGCGCATATTTTGTTTTATGTGAATGTGCTTCTTGTAAAATGCATGAATAGACATAAATAATGAAAAGCTTGAAAGGCTAGAGTTTTGGGGAGGAAAAATAGGGGTATGTGGAGAGAGAGAGAGAGAGAGAGTAGGGGGGGGGGGGGGGGGGGTTTGTTGTTGGTGGGGGTGGGCGCTCTCATTGTCTTGGAAGACTTCAATGTTGAGGGAGGTGGGCCCTTTGTGTTTTGCAAGGGAAAGGTGACCCTCATGAGGAACTTATTTCTATCTCCATTTAGGGTGCACTCAATGGCCCACCCCACCTCATTGTATGCACAAGAGCACTCCATGCAAAATTAAGATTCATGATTAAAATTTCAAGCCTGCTCATGTGTTGATGAGGGTGAGGGCCCCACATTGGATAATAAATAAGTTCTAGAGCCATGCGGCCTAACATGGTGGAGGCTAGGGGAAGCTATTCATTCTTAACTCTTCACCATCCAAGAGCTATCCACAACCATTGAATGAGGTCATGCCCTCAGTCCCTACTAAGTCCAATGTAGTTGTCCAAGTGGGGTGAGAATATATGATTTATTGGGAGGATGCACTATTAAACTTTCCGCTATGTTCTAGGGCTGGCCAGGCCACAATTGAACTTATGGTGGACCTATATAGTGTCAAGGTCATTGGAATTTATGTTTTCAACTAAGACAGATAGTCAACATGGCTTTATGTGGGCCTTAATATGTGCATTGAGCACGGCTTCCACATATTTAGGATACTCGTCGAGTCTAGGTAGTCTTATATTTAAACTCAAAAATCACTTGTTCGGCATATCAACTTACATTTAAAATTCTCTTTTTTTGGCAAATCTCGATAGGATCCTTGAAGGCCTTGGCTAGTGAATACTATAAAGAGAAATCAACTACCATATGATAGTAACCACATAATAGGGTTTGCGAGAACATCAACCAATATAAATAGACAAATTTCTCATTTTGCGACAACATCGGCCAATACATAGCAGACAACTTGCTATTTCAAAGGAGTCAAAGCTAGATAGTTGAGATAATGGTACAAATGAAACTTTATCAAAGATGACATTTGAGTTATTTTGACAAACTATCGCATGTGTTACATTTTCTTGCCAAAATTGAACTTTTTTCTTTGACTTGTAACATATAAGATGTGAGTGATACTTGATATCTGAGTTTACGTTGTTAGCATTAATGAAAAAGGGAAATTCTTTTGAGAAGTTGCTTATTCTCTCTTTTTCATATGTTATGTTTGCATTTTGAAGATCCATCTAGCATGCACATGTCCAGCAAGCACCACCTAGCATCGTCAAGATCCATCTAGCATGCACGTGTCTAGCAAGTGCCACCTCATTAACACGAATATGAGTTTTTTTGGATAGGTCAAAAAAAAAAAAGTAACAATTTAGTGTTCTTTCTTTTTCTTTTTAAACTACAAACTTGTTTTTTCACAAAGTAGTTTTTCAAATTCACAAAAATCTAACTAGATAACATGCATTTTGACCAAAAAAAAAATCCATGTTAAAATATGTTGACTTCTTAATAATACCACTCAGTTCAAATATGAGAATCACAATATGAAAAAATATATCTAGTTTTTCAATAATGTAAACTCTAGAATACAATTTCATGATGGTTGTAAGAAATTCTCGGAAAAAAAAAAAAAACATTCAGAATACTTTTGATGCTGAAATTTTGGTCATTTAAATTTCAAGAAGTTTACAATGTTTTTAATCAAGCATGCCCATTTTGAATTCTTTTGAAATCTATCTAAATAGTTGTGAATCTTCTAAAATTCTTAACTCAATGGATTTAAATCAGGAGCAAATTGAAAAGAATAAGATCATAAACAAATTTCAAGATGTGTTCCCAATTGAATTACCTCATGGCTTATCGCCTTCTAGGTCAGCTTATCACATATTTGAGCTAATTCTACGTAATAATCCTATCTCTAAACAACTGTATCGGTTTTCTCAGCAGGAAGAGGTAAAAGCTACTAATCTAAATGATAATTATCTTAAAACACAAAATCTTTTGGAATGGAAGCCACCAAGTCACCTGGATCATTTTTTTGCCAAAAAAGTCTCTTTTTTGCAAAAATACCAGTATTACTCTTGATTCTTTGCCAAAACCTTCATCGAGTTTCCAAATCATTCTATTTATAGTAATTTACTAATTTTGAGTTCGGCCAACATTCATTCTATCTAGATCATAGAAAATCTCTATTTTTACCCTCGCCAAACTTCGGCGAAGGTTATTTCCATAGAATTTGTCTAAAAAGCCTGATCAGAAAGTTTTTACCGAAAATAGCACTGCTGAACCTTCGCCAGGTCAACCTTTGCATAAGTAATCTTCGCCAGTTATATTTTTTGGTTCTGATTTTCCAGATCAAGTCCCTATCAAATTTTGGGTCAAATCTGATACAGTCTGATTTTGATTTTGAGAATTTTTTTCATTTTTGAGAAGTATCGATTGGTTGATTTTAGAAATCTTTTTCACGTTATAGGAATCTAATTCTTGTCAAGTGAAAGAGATCTAGTAGATCTGGTCTGAGATAGTTTTGATTGAAAATCTAGATCCGATCTCATTGTCTGCTTGATTTAATTTATAAAGATGGCTGTACCTGGAGATGTTCCTCAAGAAGTTAATCCAATCATTGCTAGGAGAGCACCCCGTTTGGATCTACCCAAATACAATGGATTAACAGATCCAGTTAGATTTCTTTAGATCTATTTTGAATCTTGTGAAGTCTATGGCAAAGTTTTTTCCTAGGATAAACTTAAGCTTTTTCCTATGGCCTGTAGCAAAAGATTGGTACTATAATCAAGATGAAACTAAATTTACAGATTGGGAGACTGTTAAACGAGCCCTTATCACACGGTTCAAACCTCGGAAGTTTATGGAAGACCCTTTCCTACTTTTAAGTAAAATAAAATGGAAAAGCGGAAAATGGTTCGAGTTTACATTGAACGGGTAAAATGCCTCAGATCTAAGTGCGAACCTGAGCTGATTAACGAAAATGCCATGATTATGTGGTTTTTGTCAAGATTACCTAAAAGGATCAGACGTGAGCTAAAACGCCATAATAAGTACGCAATCTTGCAAAATGCTATGGATGATGCAATTTGGGAGGAGGATAAAGATTCAGACGATGAGCCGAATATCAGTATGATGTTTTATACAGCAGGGCAGACCACTACAACATCCACCACTATTGCATTAACGAATGTCAACGCTATTGTAGAAATGATGCTCAATGAGTTCGAGAAACTCAAGAAGAACCAACAGAAACAGATGGAAAAGTTGTAGTCGCAATTTGATGAGAAGATCAAAGCATTGGAAGATTTCCATGGACAAGCGAACAAGGAACCTAAGAAGTTTACAAAGACCTTTTCTACTAGGAAAAATGTCTGGTGTTCTATTTGTATAGGAAATCACATAGTGAATGAGTGTCCTCAATTGAAAAGAAGAATGGAAATCAGTATATGCCAGGTGTAATTCGTCTGATCATGAGACTGCTTTTTGCAGCTTCAATCCTCGGATAATTCAGCAACGGTATGCCCATATGGGATATCGAGAACCACATTATGGAGGAAATCCGGTAGCTAGACCTCATGAATATGCTCTTGGATACCCGGAACGGTTAGCCTTACCTGCCCCACCAAAGCACCCCGCTCCTCCTGCCAATTTGATGGAAGTAGAACCTTACAAAAGTGCTAAGCAATGGAACTATGGTAATGATCAAGAAGGTGGATCTTTAGAACAATATGCTATTTATGCTGTCGCGCAACAACAAGCATCTAGAAACTAGACCAGAGCACCACTTGGGATGTTTTGCATGTGGAGAAAATCACAGAGTTGCAGAATGTCCAAATAAAAGAAAATTTGTACCATTTTGTCGTGACTTATCATGCAGACCACATTCATAAAGATTCATTGTACTCAACTCATTTTATTGAATTATAAGATAGGATTTTTCTTGCACATTATCGTGTCTTGAATTATCTGATTTTACTCACCCTTTTTTGTTATGATAACACACTACAATCATCAATATTCCATAGCGATAATGTCTACACTTCCATGGTTGTCTACGACACGTCAAGAAGGTAGCAAAACAAATGTCATCGACTCCTACATTATCAGCTATCAAAGGTATTAATTTGTGTTATCAATCATCATCCTCATTGCAATTTTAACAACGATAACGATTACACTTTTCATGGTTGTCTACGACATCTCAAGAAGGTAGTAGAACAAATGTCATTGACTCCTATGCTATCAACCATTAGAAGTATTAGGTCATTTTACATCTGAAGGTTACAAGATTATGGCTCATCGTAGATCTCATATAAGTTGAAGGTTGTTGGAGGGTTTGATGGTTATTGTCAATTGTGTTGAAAATGTTTGAAAGAAAAGTCCTGTGTATAATAGACATAGAGATTTGATTAATCAGAAAGCCAATAAAAGGACTTTAGGCCTTTTTGCAGGACTTGTAGTGTCGCAGGGCCTAAATGTCAAGTTAGTGAATAAAGTTGGGTTTCCCTCCAATTTTGGATGGTTCCCACTCTTTTTTAAATTTGAATAGTTAGGGAGGCAGAAATGGACCAATAGGATTCGGAGGCCAGGGTCCTCCTCTCTACTATAAAAGGGACCAACTCGAGTTTCCTACACATGTACATATCTTCATTTCAATAAAGCAGATTGGTTCTCTTGTGAATTGGATTTATGAATGTCCTTGCTCTCTATCACTCTTCCTCCTTCTCTCATGCTTTTATTGTGTTTGCTAATTGTTGGATTTGATTGTTAGTGGGATTGCATGTTTTTATACTTTTTATGAGGGAGAAAGGGAGAGAGAGAAAGAGTAAGCTATCTTCATTGTGGATCTAGTGTTAATGGATGTAGTGTTAATGCTTAAGGTTAGTGGATGGTAGAGTTAGATGTGGATCTTCCATTCATGCTGAAATCTGAACTATTCTATCACTCTCATGGGAACGAATCTACGCGTGACAACTGATTTCATCTCCTTGATGCTAAATTGACTAGATCTTGGGTTGAGGATAGGCAAGGAAAGAAACCCACTACAATTGGCGTTCAGGGAGCTACGCCAATTTTTCAGTTTGCAACATGTTGGTTGGACGGTCAGCTTGCATTAGGCATCTTATCGTGGCATGAATAGTGTTAAATCTACATTTAAGATTAGCTTGGAGTGATTTTGCCTGATTTGAGTGGATTTGCGTGCTTGAAATCTAAGGCCTCGGTTGCATTATCATCAATGGAATTCGAATACATAACTACCACAAATGCAACCAAAGCGGCGATCTGGCTAAGGCAACTGCTTGCAGACCTCAACCTTGCACAAACACTTCCTACAACAATCTATTGTGACAATCAAAGCACAATGGCGTTATCTCTCAATCTGAGATTTCACTCTCGAAGCAAACATATCGAAATCAAGTATCATTACCTTAGAGAGAAAGTGCATAGCAAGGAAGTAGCATTGGTTTTATGCAGAACAAACTACATGGCAGCAGATTACTTCACAAAGGCTCTATCAAAAGAGCAACATCTCAGATTTAACAACATGTTAAATCTGAAGATCAAAGTTTTTCAGGATCCACATTATGGAGTGCTAGATTTTTTATGCCCAGCCTTAACAATCGCTAGTAATGAGCATCCTAAAAACAGTCGAAGGCCGCTGACTACATCTTTCAGACCGAAGGCATTAAAATACAATTCTCACATATATCGCATTCATTTCATTTATCGCATTCTTCACTTTTTTTCCCTTAAACATTTAGTGGGACACCTTTGTCTTTTTCGCCTTTTTCGCATTTGTTGGTTTTTTTGCACCTTCAGAAAAAAGTGACACTGTCGAGAAAAAGCGACACTGTCAGGTTTTTTGCTTTTTCTCTCTACCTTCGCTTTAAAGACATTTCACTTTTTTGCACCTTTGGGAAAAATGCGACATTGTGACCTAAGTTCATTTTAAAGGCATTGTCGGGTTTTTCACATTTTCTCTGCCTTCACTTTAAAGGCACCTTCGGGATTTACACTGTTCAAGGGCACCTTCGCGCTTTGGCAAACCGACGTTGCCAACTTATCATCAACTCTAAAAACAGCTGGACCGCTAAATATCCCAAGGGTGGTTACCCACTTTGTACATATACAAAGACTGGCGTAAATAACATTCAATGCTTGTAAGATATTTTTTGAAGACACTTGTAAATATATACTAGTAGCCGAATCAAGCAATGTAAGTGTTAATCAAGTTTTAACATATTATTAGAGTTCTTATGTAGCCAGAGTTATCATGCTCAGCAAGCTGAAGTTATCACTTCAAGCCATTGTACTCATTGTTGATATTAATCAAAGTGCAATTTTTGTCTCACTACTGTATTGTTCATTTGCGCAATTTTGTATAAATGATTCATCTTGAATATTTTTGTTGCTAATTGTTGCGTTTCCACTCCTACACGCCTACGCTCAAGCTTCTGCTGCCTGTCCTCACGTTTTGCGACAGCCTTCACTTCATAAAGATACAGAAAAGTATATTCAATATTGTGATGTTTGTCAACGTGCACGTTGACCAACAAAATAGAACTATTAGCCATTGCATCCAATTTTAGCACAAGTATCGTTTGAGAAATGGGAACTTGATTATGTTGATCTTATCCATCTTGTGGCATGAGGTACTCAAGATAGATATATAATTGTAGCAACAGATTACATGACCAAATGGGTTGAAGCAAGAGTTGTGCAAATTGTCGATGCAAAGTCGACCACCAAGTTTTTGTACAAGAACATTATTGTCAGATTTGGTTGTGGGTACCCATTTTGTCAAGGAAATGATTGAGTGTTTAACGGAAGAATTTTTTGTGATCCATCGGTTTAGTACTCCATACTATCCAAGGGGCAATGGGCAAGTAGAATATTCTAACAGGATTCTAAGAAATATCATGACAAAAACAATTGAGGCAAGTTGTTCGCATTGGAAACACAAGTTACATGTTGTATTAGGGGCCTTCCATATAGCTTATAAAGTTAGTACGAATAAGATGCCTTTTCATTTGGTTTATGGTCAGGATGCTGTGATGTCGATCGAATTTTTGGTACCATCCTTATGCATAGCAGCTATTGGACGTCTAAATGATGCTAAATCTTTGCAACTTTGGTAGATACAATCTAGCTCATGTGCTAGCAGCCAAAAAAGCATGGCATGAGATCGTCGTTTACATAAGAAGGATATGAAAGAAGGAGATCTTGCCTTGTTGTACAAAATTAAATTGATCAAAGAGAAGTTGAAATTCACAGATGAACGTCCATATAAAGTAAAAGAAATTCTATCTTATGGAGCAGTGGTCTTGAAACATCTTGATGGAAAAAGATTGATACCCCAGTGAATGGCAACCGACTACAGCAGTTTTGGCAGCCTAATCTGCCTATCTAACTATCATTTGGATAATTTTTACTTTTACTTGATTTTTCTTTTGTTGTTTTTTAGTACTTATTTTGTTATTTTTTTTAAAAATACAGTAAAAAAAATTGAAAATTAAAAACAAAATGATGAGCAAAAGTCAGAAAAGTCATCCAGATAAGAAAATAAGAAGGAAAATATTTTCATGAATGAATTTTTTTGTAAGAATGACCCAAAAATCACTATCATGGCTAGATTTTGATAAAACAATCATACTAACCTCGCCGAGCTCTCAGATGATACATCCTACTCAAATCTACGAGTTGGGCGAAGGTTGGTTTGCAACAAAAGTATCAATTCTTATGTCAGACAAGAGTTCAGTCACATGCCACATTGGAAACCTTTGTCACGAGCATCAAGGAGTCATTGTGAACATTCACCGACCTAACAGATGGATTCAAAATAGCAAAATTAGGTGGGACGAGGGTTAAGACCCTGAAAAAAGTCATTGTAGTACTTGGGCAAGAGATACAACTAGACCTTCCCTAGGATTTACAAGACCTTTGCTAAGATTCCTTATTGGCCAAGAACCTTTGCCAAATTTTGTGGAAGCTGTTTTCACTGTACTAAAAATGTCCATCAATTTTTGTCCAAAACTGATCATCCAAACTAGCACTTTGTCTAATAGACCCACCAAATTTGTTTATATAAGGGCAAATATCGATTCATTTCTCACCAGTGCTGGTGGAGCCCATGCAAAAAAAATTTCATGACCAACACTTTTGAAATCTTCTTACCAGCCATCTGCTATACTCTCTTGCATGTTCTTTTTACCTATCATCATCTCATCTATTGATTCTGACTTGCCTCTATCTCCTACCTCACTTATGGAGAGAGATGTGCTTGTAACGCATGATCTTCTAGGCCTAGCTAGAATGACAAAGTGGGGGATCGTTGAGTCACACAAAGAGTTCTCACAAGAGAGCGTCTAGCTTTACCACTGAGTAAATTGAGTTCGTCGTGCCGACTGTTCCATAACAAATGCAAAAATCCATAGTAGCTCAAAGATATCTCATGATTCTGATAAGAGCCTTCCAATGTGTTACACCAGGATTAGTCATAAACTAACTGAGAGAGCTGACTGCAAAAGCTATGTCTGGCCTGGTACAGATCATGGCGTACATAAGAGATCCTATAATATAACGGTGAGGATACTCACGCATCTACTGCTTCCCATGAATTGTTTGGGGACACTAATCCTTTAACAATTTGAAATCTGGTTCCATTGGTGAGAGAGCTAACTTGCAATTAATCAGATTATATCTAACTAAGATGTTGTAGATGTACCTCTGTTGTGTAATGTAGACCAACTTCTATTTTCAGTCTTTCTGGATTTGTATACCAAGGCAGAAATGAGCTTTGCCCAGATCCATGTCGAATTCGAAAGATAACATTGTCTTGGCCTCTTTTATCAGATGAGTACCGTTGCTGAAAAGCAATGTATCATCCACATAATGATAAAAGACTGTTGCACTGCTTTGAAGTAACATTTGAATATGAAGAGCTAGGTGCGTAGCCATGATCAATAAGAAAAGTATTGATCCTTTGAAACCATGCTCAAGCATATTGCTTCAAGCCATAAAGTGCCTTATGGAGTTTACACACATGATTGTGTTTACCCTCAATAATATAACCTTCGGGTTGCACCATGTAAATGTCTTCTTCGATAACTCCATTGAGATATGCTATCTGTACATCCATTTGATGTATTTCCAAATCTGCTACAGCAACAAATGATAACAAAAGTCGAATAGAAGAATGCTTGACTACTAGACTGAAGGTCTCAGTGTAATTGACATTGTATACCTGAGAAAATCCTCTAGCGACAAGTCGTGCCTTTCTCATGTTGATGCTTCCATCTGCATTGTACTTGACTTTAAAAATCCATTTGCAATCAACTACATTTCTGCTAACAAGTAATTCGACAATCATCCATGTCCGGTTCTTGATAAGAGATGAATACTCTTTATCCATAGCTTCTTTCCAGAAATCTAAATCAGGCTGACTGAGTGCCTCTTGGATAGACGTCGGTGCCTGAACAATGTAGGCTACAGACTCGTTGATATACCAATTAGGTGGTTTGCTTGCTCTTGAAGATCTTCTGGGTAATAGAGGAAGTTGATCATTTTCATCATACTGTAGTTGATAAACTGCAACATCATCATCTTCTGATTCACTGTTGATTTGTTGTTCGTCAAAAGTAGAAGAGCTTGGACCTTCAATGGGTCGACTAAGGAACTGGAAAATTCAATGTGTCGGATCAAAGAGTCAGCTATGTAGTCTTTGCCTTTTCCCTTGAGGTCGATAAACTGATCTTCGATGAAGATGACATCCCGGCTAGTCTTCGACTCAATGGGATCGAACAACTCGTAGGCTGGATCTGAAGTAGTGTAGCTAATGAAAATACATTTGATATTCTAGAAGTCAAGCTTCTTCCTGAGATCACGAGGTATCTGCGCAAAAGTAGTACATCCAAAAACTCACAGGTTTGATAAAGAAGGTTTGGTACCTATCTAAACTTCAAAATGGTATTCTGTCTGAGAGACTTTTAGTAGGACATTTGTTTTGAATATAGGTTGTTGTCAAAACCAGTTCATCTGCAATGTACGAGCAATACACGAGAAAGAGAGAGAGAGAGAGAGAGAGAGAGAGAGAGAGAGAGAGAGAGAGAGAGAGAGAGAGAGAGAGAGAGAGAGAGAGAGAGAGAGAGAGAGAGAGAGAGAGAGAGAGAGAGAGAGAGAGAGAGAGAGAGAGAGGCACTCGAGAAAGGCTGAGCTTGTGGAGGCAGCAAATCAACTATTGGGTCGTAGCTCAATTCGCATGCTTCTGTTTTGTGTACTGAAGGAGCATTAATCTGCGGATCTCAGCTCCTTGTGCTGCAATATGGTTAGAATCCTCGTGTCTATCTGTGGAAGAGTCGCATGTGATAACATGCACTTTGTCGATTCAACTAGGATTCTGTTCTTTCTCTTAGTAAGACCATTTGACTGAGGCGAATAGGAGGTAATGTATTGTTGCTCAATGTCGTTGTTAAGGCAATACTCCTTGAATTTGGTGGAGATGTACAGTGCTTTGATTCGTTTGCCAGTTTGATTCTCAACATGCTCTTTGGATTGTCTGAATTTGATGAAAGCCTCTGATTTCTATTTAATGAAATAAATAGCTGTTCTTCTGGAGAATTTATCAATAAATGTAATGAAATACTTTGCATCTAGAAATGAAGGAGTTTGCATAGGTCCACATATATCTGTATGAACAATATCTAACAAACCTTTTGTTGCATGCCTATGGTTTGATCTAAAAGGAATCATAGCTTGCTTTCCAAAGATACAGCTATGACAAACAGGGAGATCGACCTTACCAGAAGGATAGTCGAGATCAAGAACCATGGATTGTCTGGACATGTTCAAAATAGATGCATAATTCAAGTGTCCTAAGCGATGATGCCATAGTAATGCTTTATCGACTAGAACAAAGGTTTTCAAGGCTTGACTAGACTCAAAATAACAATGTGCCAATCTATATAAGTAACCTTGCCTCTTGCCGAGTGCAAGGATCTTATTACATCTATCAATAATTTTGCATTAATCAGATTCGAATTCTACCTTATGACCTAAATTTGTAATTCTACTTACTGATAACAGACCTGCAAAGAGTTTGGGAACATATAAGACCTTTGATAGTAGTTTGAATTGATCATGCTGGAATTGCAATCTTACCGTACCTTCATCTTCAATAGTGTGAGTACTATTGTCACCAAGATGAACAAATATCTTCATGCTGTAAGGCGAGTAGGAGTTGAAAATCTCACGTTGATTGGTCATGTGTTAAGTTGCTCCAGAATCAAAAAACCATAAATCATCCAAAAATGCGCTTTGGTGTTTGACCATGAATGCGCCTTCGTCCACTTCGACCTGGGGAGATGATGAAACTATGTTTGCTTGTTGATAAGGTTGCTTGGCTGTATTCTTTGCTTGGAGAATTCGGCAATTCTTGATCTCACGATTATTGTACTTGCAAAACATTTTCTTCTTCGACTGTGGATTTGATGATTGTACTTGACTTTGAGTCAGCTTTTGATTCATTGCAGCCTTCTTGAAGCTTTTCTGCTTCTGCTTTTGTCGCTTAGATCCTTTGTTGACATATAGAGTCTGAGAGGAGGAAGTAAACAAAGTGCCTTGACTTCTTCTATTGTCTTCTTGCAGCAACATAGTGATAACTCTAGTAATAGTTAAATCTGAGTGTGTCGATATGATCATCACCCAATTCTCATATGTAGAGGGCAAGCTTGAAAGCAATGTCATAATTGCGTCTTGATCATCTATGACTGATCCGACAGCGGCCATCTATTGCAAGAGATTCTTAAACTGGTTAATGTGACTCTGAAGAGAATCACCATTAGACATCTTGAATGTGAAGAATTTCCTTCGTAGATGTAACTTAGTAGTTACGTCCCTCACATCATATAGTGAGTTCAGGATGTCCCAAACGTCTTTTGAAGTTTTAGCTTCAGTTATGTGTCAAATCTGTGTATCTGATATATTGAGGATAATAAGCACAAAAGCTTTACCATCCTTCGATTTTCACTTTGAGTCTTTTGTGTCGTCTTCAAGTTTTACTTCTGTACCTGTAACAGCATCCCATAACTTATTGGTGATTAGAAAGGTCTTCATCTTAAATTTCCACAAATGATAATTGGATCCATTCAACTTGTCTGCAATAAGACCAGCTTTACTTTGAGAATCTATCTGGAACTTACTCTGTCGATTGTATCGATGATGCTAGGATGTAGTAATGCCAACAACATGAAATCAATTCTCTGATACTGAAATGATGAAAGGAACTGAAAAATATGATATCAATTTGATATTGTGAAAGATATCAAGTATTAGAGCTTTTGCTCTGATATCGAAGTAGTATAGAATGCTCAAGAGAGTTCAAGTTTGAAAGCTTGATAAAGAGCTAACAACAATACTTTCTGATTGTGAATGATCTGCTTGATAAGAGTGCAAGAAGCGTTGTGTAATAACACTCAACTCCTTCACAATTCACAATGTTGATGCGTCGCTTCAAAACTTCTTCTTCTTAAAACTGTAGAACGACTGATCAGACAGATCTTGATTCTACTAACAAAGCGCGCAGTTTACTTGACAAAGGATGAGAAAGAAATGAACGCAAACTCGAAACATTTCTATTCGTGACCAACTCGAAAAGATTCGCAAAGGATTCACAAAATTTGTCTTGCAGTCAACTCGAAAGATTCGCAAAACAGTTTCTTGTAGAAACTCGTGGCTTTCTTGTTGAAGCTCGAAAGATTCGCGAACAGAATCTTGTCGCAAAATTTTCAGTTTCTTGTTCAGCCTCAGATGTTGCGCAACTATCGCGAACAATTCACAAAATCTTCTGGACTGTTCTTCAAGCTCACCTATCACGAAACTATCTCGAACAGTTCACGAAATATTCTAGATTTCTTCTTCAAGCTCAAAAATTGTCATTTGTCGCGAACAATTTGCGAAAGACGAAAATGTCGCGAAGAGATAAGTGTCGCAAACAATTCACAAAACACGAAACTGAGCTGAGGAGATAAACTGTCGCGAAATATTTGCGAACAGAATTTATTTGACTTTGAAAACAGAGTGTCTATTTGAATATTAACCATCGTAAACGGTTAGATATCTATTGTTACAGCAATAAAAGGCCAAAAGACCTGTAAATAAAAGGCCAAAAGACCTAACTTGTAGCAATATAAATACATGTGCACTACTAGTTGTATCACACTCACTCACTCACTAACTCACTCAATTAGAGACACAAAACGAGATAAGACATCAAGAGATGTATATTGATGAATCAAATTTAGAGTTATAAAAATTCATTTTTGAACAATAGTTTATTGTCTAAATTATCTCAAGTTGTCTCTTACTTTCGCATATAATTTTCGCACGCATATTCTATCAGAACAAATACTGTTCTATTAGTACATAGATTAGATAAAATCTTGATTGGAGACATTGATATTAGTTTGATTTATTCAAACTTGCATCATGTTCTCTATGGAAGAATAATTACTATTTTCCTACAGTGGTATCAGAGCTTACGGAATTAAAGTTGATACAGTGGTATCTTCACATCCCTCTTAGCATTTTTCATACATCCATCAGTAAGCAGCTATCTGGAGGTTATTCAAAATTAAAAGATGTCGTCGATCACCAATATTCAAGCTAAGATCACTACAATCTTGGACCCAGAAAATTCAAACTACTTGATTTGGAAATTAAAGACCTCACTCTTGTTGAAGGGCGAAGGTCTATTGCAATGCTGACCTAGGAGAAGCTAGAATCTATCTAGGCTTGCAGATTGTGAGAGACTTTGAAGGTGGTAATTTGTATCTTCACCAAAAAAAGTACACTCAAAAGACCATTGAAGACTTCAACATGCAAAGGTGTGCATACTCCCATGATACTTGGAACAATACTTAGCAAGGCAGTGTGTCCACATAGTCTCAAAGAAGAAAAACAAATGGCCAAAACACCCTATCGAAGGCTGATTGGATCATTGTTATATCTAGCAACAACAACTACCCTAATATAGCATTTGCAGTATACAGTTTGGGCCAATATAATCAGAACCCATGATCGTTACATTGAAATTTGGCAAAAAGAGTACTACAATATCTCTAGGAAACGAAAGACTATGGACTGTGTTATTCGAAGGAAGTTGGATTTCACATCGAATCTTACAGTGACGCAAGTTGGGCATCCATGAAGGATGATAGCAAAAGTATTTTAGGAGGTTGTACTCTAGCATCTGGCACAGCCATACTCTGGATTAGCAAGAAGCAAACAGCAGTAGCTCAATCGTCCTGCTTCGTTGAGAACTTTGCTTCTGACGAAATGATACTTCAGTTCAATGTGCTTACTCCTAGAATGAAATATAGTGCTGGCTGATAAAGTGATGGCACTTTGATTATCACAAAATAATGTCGTTGGAGCATATTGATTCAGACCCATATCTGAGAGTAAGTTCCTCAATCAAATTGCTTCCTTTGTAGCTTGAGAGACTGTGATATACTCTGAATCAGTGAAAGATAGAGCTATCAAAGATTGCTTGCGACTGTTCCAGGAAACTGGACCATTGTTGAGGAAGAATGTAAATCCGGAAGTAGATTTACGAGTGTCTACATCTCCTGCCCAACTCACATCTGTGTAACCACTAGTAAATTGAGTTTGTCATTGCCGACTACTCCGTAACAAATGCAAAAGTCCATAGTAGCTCGAAGATATCTCATGACTCTGATAAGAGCCTTTCAATGTATTATACCAGGATTAGTCATAAACTGACTGAGAGAGCTGACTATAGTTGCCGGTATGCAACATCATCATCTTCTGATCCGTCATTGATTTGTTGTTCGTCAAGAGTAGAGGAGCTTGGACCTTCAATAGAAATAGTTGACTGAGAAATTGAAAAGTTCAAAGCGTCAGGAGAATCTGATAGGTCGGCTACATGGGAATTGCCCTTTCCTTTGAGGTCTTGAAACTGATCTTCGATGAAGATGACATCCCAACTAGTGAATATCTTTGACTCGATGGGATCGAACAACTTGTAGGCTTGATCTGAAATAGTGTAGGTGATAAAAACACACTTGATACTCTGGAAGTCGAGTTTCTTCCTGAGATCACAAGGAATCTGAGCAAAAGCAGTGCATCCAAAAACTCATAAGTTTGATAAAGAAGGTTTGGTACCTGTCCAAACTTCAAATGGTGTTTTGTCTGAGAGGCCTTTAGTGGAACATCTGCTCTAAATATAGGTTGTTCTTGAAATAGCTTCAGCCCATAAGCACTTCAGAAGTGTCGCATGTGGTAACATGCATTTTATTACTCCTATCAACTATTTTGCACTGATCAAATTCAAATTCTACCTTATGACCTAAATCTGTAATTCTACTCATTGATAACAGAGTCGTAGAGAGTTTAGGAACATATAAGTCTTTTGATAGTAATTTGAATTGATCATGCTAGAATTGCAAACTTACAGTACCTTCACCTTCAATAGTGTGAGTACTATTGTCACCAAGATGAACAAATTTCTTTGTGCTGTAAGGAGTGTAGGAGTTGAAGATCTCATGTTGATTGGTCATATGTTGAGTTGCTCCAGAATCCAAAAACCATGAATCTTCCAAAAATGCACTTTGATCTTTGACCATGAATGCGCCTTCGTCCACTTCGACCTGGGAAAATGATGAAACTGTGTTTGCTTGTTGATCAGGCTGCTTGGCTACGTTCTTCTCTTGAAGAGTCCGGCAATCCTTCATCTCATGGTTATTGCGCTTGCAATACCTACAAAACATCTTCTTGTTCGATTGTGGATTCGATGATTCTTCTTGACCTTGAGTCGGCTTCTGATTCATTGCAGTCTTCTTGGAGCTTTTTAGCTTCTGTTGCTTAGAGCCTTTGTTGACATATAGAACATGAGAAGAGGAAGTAGACTAAGTGTCTTGACTTCTTCGATTATCTTCTTGCAGCAACATAGTGATAACTCTAGTAAGAGTTAAATTTGTGTGGGTCGATATGATCATCACCCAATTCTCATATGTAGAGGGCAAGCTTGAAAACAATGTCATAATTGTGTCTTGATCGTCTATGATTGATCCGACAGCAGCCATCTGTTGCAAGAGATTATTAAACTGGTTACTGTGACTCTAAAGTGAATCACCAACAGACATTTTGAATGTGAAGAATTTCCTTCGTAGATGTAACTTAGTAGTTACGTCTCTCACGTCAGATAGTGAGTTCAAAATGTCCCAAACGTCCTTTGATGTTTTAGCTTCAGCTATGTGTCCAAGCTGTGTATTTGATATATTGAGGTTAATAAGCGCGAAAGCTTTACCATTCTTTGATTTCCACTTTGAGTTGTCGTCTTCAGGTTTTACTTCTATACTTGTAACAACATCCCATAAGTCGTTGGCGATTAGCAAGGTCTTCGTCTTAAATTTCTGCGAATGATAATTGGATCCATTCAGCTTGTCTGCGATAAGACCAGCTTTACTTTGAGAATCCATCTGGAACTTAGTCTGTCGATTGTATTGATGACGCTACTGAAAGGTTGAAAATAACTGAAGAGTATGATATCAATTTGATATCGTGAAAGATATCAAATATTAGAGATTTTGCTCTGATATCATATTGGAATCAGATAAAGTAGTAAAATTCGCTCTGACACCATGTCAGAAAGTGGTGTACAGAAGATAGGTCTAGGTCGAAAAGAAAACGAATGAAAATAATTCTTGTGTCTAGAAAGAAAACTTTTCATGCATGGCGGAATGAACTATCTTCATCTTTCCAATGCATGACTACACCTATCAATTTCAAACAAGACAATAGTGATAGAAATCACGTTTGACCTTATAGTAACTAACTTTGAAATTGCTAGTACTACAGTGTAGCCAAAAAATTAAGCATAAAAAATTATGAAAAAAATAATTAGTCGCGAAGAACTCCAGAAAACACATACATTCTGAGACGAAGCTGAATGCAATAAAGGATAGTATTGATTCAAAACGAAACAGAAGTAAATGAGTACAATAAGTTGCGGATCAAAGCCGCGTACTCTATGCTATCTCTGAGCGGCTAAAAATGAAAGTCTGAATTAAGCGCAATGCTGATAAGCAGTAGCGCAATAGCCATCTCTAAAACAACTCTAAGAAATGAGCTAGAATGTTCAGGAGTGTTCAAGCTCGCATGCTTGAGAGAGAGAGAGAGAGAGAGAGAGAGAGAGAGAGAGAGAGAGAGAGAGAGAGAGAGAGAGAGAGAGAGAGAGAGAGAGAGAGAGAGAGAGAGAGAGAGAGAGAGAGAGAGAGAGAGAGAGAGAGAGAGAGAGAGAGCTAACTATTCAAAAACTTCTTTTGATAACTCTGATGATTAGATAATATAATTGTATGAATATGAACAACTATTTATACGAAGAGATTAGGTCGTCAATTGCGATTGCCAGTTGGCTGGTGATCAGCTGGCATCCATCCGGTCCTTGTCATTGATTGTTGATAAGCGGTGAAATTGGCCGTAAATGTTCTGTCTGCATAAATGAACCAAAATTGAAGCTCTACAGAAATGAACTAGAACAGCCACAGGCGACAATGTCAGATTTTTCGCGAAAAAGGAGAAAAAGGAGAAGGTGCCCTGAAAAATGCGACACTGTGATTTCACACAAGATTTCTGTCAGGCGAAAAATGCGAAAAAGGAGAAGCTGCATTTTTCAACGGGGTTCCTGACAGGTGAAAAAGGAGACATTGTCGTAAACTCCGTGTGATTCCACACATTGTGTAAAAACACTTGTAATTCTGCAGACTGTGTAAACACACGGGAAAATCTACATAATTGGATAAACAATAGATGAAGATTAAAACCAATTAGTCGATTGGTAAGAAGGAGAATAATCCAACATAAAGGGCCATATGGCTTGTAAAGGAATGAAAACCAAAAGGAGTAAAGTAGCATTGGGTACCATTTATGAGAGAGAGAGAGAGAGAGAGAGAGAGAGAGAGAGAGAGAGAGAGAGAGAGAGAGAGAGAGAGAGAGAGAGAGAGAGAGAGAGAGAGAGAGAGAGAGAGAGAGAGAGAGAGAGAGAGAGAGAGAGAGAGAGAGAGAACCCACCAACCATACCCACATTTAGTGAATCCCTCAAGGGGTAGCTAGCTCCCCCCTAACGAAAAGCTAACTGCCCTCCAAGAGATTGTCAATATTTTTAGGCAGATCAAATAAAAGTCCAGGAAACACTTCAAAATATAAAAGCTTGTTAATGATCATACATAATTTGTCATGAGAGAAGCCATTGTTCTAAAAGGTATCAACAAATACCTCTTTAAGAAAAGTTTCTTGCTTGTTACAGCAGTACATGGCAGCTATTGTTTGCGATATAATGACCTTGTATGGATTAAACACAGGTGTATTTGAGGCAAGGTGTATATATTGCAGAAAGTGAAAAGGAAGGTTTCCAATAGGAAGGAATCCATGGAAGCCATTAAATGTAGTGAAGAGTAATGAACAATAAAATGTTGCTTCTCTCTCACTATAGGATCCAATAAAGGTGTACTACCAACTCCTATGTAAGATCTTGCAACAAAATGTGAGATCAAGCTCACTAGCTTTTTCAATCTCTCTCAAACTAGATCAACCTCTCACTCAAAAGTGGAGTATAGGAAAAGTTTGGGTCAAACTCGCTTTGGCACGTGTGAAACACTCAAAGAATCCACAAATCACTTAATACAATGGAATTGTAAGAAACAATGTGGCTATGACCTCAAAAAAATGACTAGATTTCAAATAGATGGGATTGGCAAGCCTTTTCTTGAGTTTTTGGATCAAACAAGCAAGATAGAGACAAAGATAGAAGTGTCCAACTAGGTTGCCCTACCCACCTTGATTCAATTGGTTATAACTTTTGATTAGAAGATCCAATTGATTTGAAAGCAATTGCTACACAATCTAGACTCTTCTAGCTTCAAACAAGCTATCTAGCATGAAATTTGGATCTAATTTGGAAGAGAACTCTCCAAATAAAATTAGTTGTCCTTCACACATATCTGAGCACTGATTTTTGTACAGTACTAGATCTGATTCAATCCTTATGATAATGAACCCTCTTGATCCAAAAATCTCAAAAATAGCATTGGAGATGCAATCTACATTCTCTAGGTCTTGATTTTCAAGAAAATTTTCAAACTTATGATGAGAAATGCATCAAACACTTAGGTAGGCTCTGATACCATGTGAAAATTGACACGTGAGAATGTCCTAATGTGTGATTATGATCTCCTAAGGTTTGTTCAATGCACTTTAGATCAACTATAGATTGAAATCCAAGATGTATGTCAAATTCAAAGGCAAAAGACACAAATCTA